>CM069457.1:20664482-20714382 GCA_035610835.1 Ophiura sarsii | reverse complement strand
CCTATAGGCCTAAGCCCCCCCCCCCCTCCTCCCCCGCACTTCCCTTTACTTACTTGATAATATGGATACAGTAAGGCCACATGGGGTATCTGGATAAACGGAACGTGCGGTATTGCCCCATCATACCCTAATAGGCCTAAGCCACTATGCAAGCGCACTTCCCTTACTTGATAATCTGGATATAGTAAGGGCACATAATGGTATCTGGATAAACGGAGCGTGCGGTATATTATGGTCAGGCCTTATTTAGAACACAACAAACATGACAAAGGGATTACATACGTTTAAGCCCTACATGCCTATTGGAGGACTAATGTATTTAATGTAAATTGGCCCGAAAAAACGGGGTTGGCACACATAGAGCTCAAATACAATCATGGAATGGTACTAGTGATCTTGAAGATAGACTCCGCCGACCATAAATATGATAAAACTAAATAACTGACTATAGAACTAGAACCCACTAAATGCTCAGAACGCAGGCCTACTGAATAACCTGGATACAGTATGTGCACATGGGCAGTGGCGGCACCACCATCAATGTTTTGAAGGGGAAAACGGGGGTGGGGTGGGGGACAATAAAACAATCTGGAGGGGGGGCAAGACAAAACACTTGGGTGGAAAATTCAAATCTTTTGGCTTTTATTGTAAACATTCCTGAACTTTTAGATTAATTTGTTCTAAATCAGACATTTTGGACCAATTTAAAGCTAATTTTAAGTAACTTTGAATTTTGACATTAAAATTGAACTTTTTTATTATTATTTGGGGTACAAAATGCGTAGGGACTTAAATGTGGGAGAGGTCACGACTGATGGCATCCCCCACCCCCTCAGGCATACCCCTACCCGGTAGCGATTATCTTTTTCGTACATGAGTTTAACAAAAATCAGTTCATTTGTTTAAAAATGTTTAAAAAAATATTGTATTCAGTGAATTTTGCTTTATTTCTTATTAAAACGGAATTAATAAATTTGGTTAAACTCATGTACGAAAAAATAAACGCCACCCGGTAGTGCCGCCACTGCACATGGGGTAGGTCTACCTAAGGTCACATGGGGGTACCCACCCAGATGTGGCCTATAATTATATTACGGCAATCCAGATACTCTTAATATTCTAAAGTATTCTTATTAATCCACGTAGGCCCTAATAACCGCATAAAAAGTTATCACTGATGCCCTTAATGTTCGATTCAAGATATACCAAATAGTGCAGGGAGGTCCTATATTGGATCACTTAAGGACACATGGAGTATCTTGGTTATTAAAGTACATGGGGGAGTACCTGAATAATCAAGGGCACCATGTGTTATAAATGGCGTACTTGGATTTCTTCAGGGCATAGAGTATGTATAGATTAAGGGCACTGTGGCACCAGTGTCAGTATTAAGGGTACAGGGTACATGGGGTATCAACGACATACTCTTGCTGTTTTACAATACTCTCATCCTAGTCGGGCGGCGGCTCCCATAGACACTGTACTTAAGCGTGGCACCCCCTCTTGCTCACGATGTAAACGTAACCAAAACAAGTTCAATGAATTTTATAATTATTATCAGGAATCGCTAGGGGTGTGAGATTTGTTGTAGTGTCATATTTTCCAAGAAATGATCATTCTAAGCAGGTTATTTTTAAAAATAAATTCGCTGAATATAGTACATTGCTATAATATGACATCGATCCATTGACTACATGTACGGAAAAATCAATGTATTTTCACAGTGGCGTTGCCATCCACAATTAACGTCACTAACCTTAGCTGTACACAAAATTCCTTTTTAGTTTGCGTCTAATGTATTTTGTATAGGCCAATGTTAAAATGTTTCAATAAACAACATTAAAAGTCCACAATCTAGCTGAAATAATTATCGTGCATAATATACATATATACAATTTATTTGAGACTATTCATATATTTTTAAGATCTTTAGATAAAAAGATATGTGGAGAGGTTCTTCCTCGTATTTTCATTTAATCACACTCCCTCCTAATCTGCCGATTAGTTATTCGTGAAAAAGAAAAGCTACAGAAAATAAGATTACTACTGTATCAGAATACTACCTGTACCAGTTGTTATTAAATGGGTACATTGATATCACAATAGATATCACAATGAATATCACAATGAATATCACAATGAATATCACAATGATACAATGATCATAATGGTACAGGGTGATCATGAGACTAACGTGCACATCTCTTAAAAGGACACGACGCAGACCGTCTTCTATGGTACTACTGGCGCCGGTGTAGGCCTATTAATATACTCAACGGTTGATCAAGACGAACTAAAGAGGTAAATCGAATACATATATCATATCTATCTAGGATTGAGGCCAGTATAATGCAAGCAATTATTAGTAATATTGCATTGTAAGTTAAATCATACGGACTAGCAAGTCATTTTTGTTTTTTATAAAAATCACACAAATAAATCGTTTATGAGAAGAACGAGAGCATAAATAACAAGAATTTGTTTATATTTTAGGGACTATATTAAGTATGCAATAATAGTAATGATTACAAATTAGTATAGGAAAAATGCATATAAATGGATAGAGAAGTAGGTATTTTAAGGCCTACATCTTCAAATTTATATGCATTTGAGAAACTCCTTTATTTTATTATTAATTTGCCTTATAAACACTTTCCACGCGGCAGGCGTCTGCAGACGACATTCCAAAATGTCTCAATCTGTTTAAAATGTCAACATTGTTAAATTTCATAACCATATTTGGAATCATCATGTGAAATGCATGGAAATAAGTACAAACATACCTCGTGAAAAGTGTTAAAAGGCCAATTAATAATTAATAATAGAATAAAGTAGTTTCTCCTCGCCTCGTTCATATTTTTTATGAAATTCTTCAATATTGGTGTTTTTTATATCTTCCATAAATTGTTTGTTAAAGCATTTACAAAGCCCGATATGTTGGTAATATATTTATAGTCCAATGAGCATCTTAGAGAGCAGGTTTTGTGTGACCCACGCCTCCATCTATATCCATGAAATTAAAATATTTGAAAAAGGCATCGTCCTCTTCATGTTATGTTACGCAGCCAATATCAGGCTGGTATTGGTGAATTTGCATTGTCTATTTTTTTTAAAAATCCCTCATCCTCCTTTTTTCAAAAGTTAGGACGATAAACTAGTTTTTATTTTTATTTGGCCTTATATTTAAACGTTAAAAATAATAGCCATTTAGTATTAGGATACTGATGAAATTATAGGTACATTGTACTTCAATTTAGTCATTCATTTGATGTTTATAAAAATAGGCCAACAATTATGTCATTCGAAATAAAATATTCCAACATGTTTTATTATTGTTTTAATTACAGACCTGTTGAACTGTCACCACGACGTATGTATGAGTCAAAGTACTGTATAATTACTCATGAAACCAACTATTCATGATATTTTTTCTTGATTCATGATGTCAATTAATTAAATATATTTATCACCGACCTAAAATACGGTAGTTAAATATTGAAGCTGTGTCGTATATAGTAATATTAAGCCAGGTATCACAGGGGACCTTTAAAGCCTATGTAACATGTGTAAAATGAATGAAGTGAATATTAAACTGCGTAATGCAGATCAAGACAAACCATTTATAAAATGTTAGAAAAAAAAGGAAAAAGCAAACAATTGTATCGCGAAATACCGCCCTTAAATAGCTTCAATGTAAAATAATGATCACGACTGAATTAGTAGGGGTATTTTATTTCATTCAAATCGAGGTGGATCGTTTGTACAATAATAATAGAATATTTACTGAATTTTGAAGAAGTCACTCAACATACGGTATAAGTTTGAAATATGATTTTTGAATTATTGATATTTTTAATCAATCATTGTGTAGTATGTGTATGTAACTAATGCAATATTACCAAAAACAGTTTCACTTGAAGCTTTACAGTATAATGAAATAATGATTGAGGTGACTCACACAACTCTCATTTATCTGTGCAATATAATTTATAATATTATATAATTTATATAATTTACCCTTTTGAACATTGTTATGTCATGAATTAATTTGACTGCCTTGTATTATTATTATATCGAGTAATCATTTGAATCATTAGGATTGATATTAGTTAAATAAATAAACGATGTTTTTATATCAAGACGAACATTTAATAGTAGTGTCGTTTTTATTTATCGTGATGATTCAATTTTGAGATTAGGAAGGAGTGTGATTAAAATATGAAAATACTATGACGAACCCCTACACATATCTTTCTATCAAAAGGTCTTAAAAATATATGTATGGTCTCAAATAAATTGTATATATGTATATTATATACGATAAATATTTCAGCTAGATTGCGGACTTTTAATGTTGTTTATTGCAACATTTTAACATTGGCCTATACAAAATACATTAGACGCAAACTAAAAAGGAATTTTGTGTACAGCTAAGGTTAGTGACGTTAATTGTGGATGGCAACGCCACTGTGAAAATACATTGATTTTTCCGTAGTCAATGGATCGATGTCATATTATAGCAATGTACTATATTCAGCGAATTTATTTAAAAAAATAACATGCTTAGAATGATCATTTCTTGGAAAATATCCTATATCCCGACTATCCTACGTTTTGATATGACTAACCACCCGCTATAGCTTCGGCACCTATAATAGGCCTACCTGCTCTTTCCATTATCATGATTATAAATTGGAACAGGCACATTGGTATGGATATAACGCCGGCACGAGTGGTACCTGGGTTATAAAGGCCACTGTGAGGGGTTGGGTCTAGCAAACATGGAGTACTTGGATTAGAAACATGTATTATTTAAGAGCACATTGGGCCTATAAGCTCATGGTGTATTAAGGGCACCATGTCACTTACATTATATTAAGGGCACCTTAGGTACATGCATTATTTAAGGACATGTTCTCATGATATTTATATAAACATTTATAACGTTTTGAAATTACTCACCTCTGTCTATTTTGATATGACTAACTGCCCACTATCTTCGGCACCCGCGTTTTATTTACTTGAATATGATCAAGTAAGGGCACAAGGGTATCTCGATATAACGGCACATACAGTAGGCCTACCTAGAACATGTGATACCCGATGCAATATTAAGATCACCTGTGGTAACTGGAGTAGGGGTACTCTCTAAATACAAAACGAGTGGAAAGAGTGGAAATTCACTCGAAAAGGAGCGAAGGGAATGAAACACATGACAACCCGTTTTACAGTGGAAAATGTCCACTCAATAAAGTGGAACATTGTCATATAAAATCCCCTTTCACTCCTTTTAGAGTGTTTTTCCACTCAAAAACGTGTTGTCCTGCGTTTAACTCTTTGGAAAAAGTGGAAAACCACTCTTTTACATTTAGAGAGTAGGGATTAGGCCTATGGGGTACCTGCATTTCAGGTCACATGGGAGGCCAACATCCTGAGGTACCTGGGTATCTGGATATTAAAAACACAAAGATTATCAAATGCACTGCGATATTAAGATTATTGAGGGCCCGTCTGGATTATGTAAAGGACATGTTCTTGATATTGGACCAAATTTTCTTACGCTTTGTTTACTAACCTTCCCGTTATCTTCTAGCGGGTTCCGCTCGAAGCGCGGATGCCCGCTAGTCATGATAATGACAAGTCTAGTCGATTGAGTTGTCTCATAATGTCAATTCTAGTCGATTGAATTGTCTCATAATTTCGAATCTAGTCGATTGAGTCGTCTCATAATGACAATTCTAGTCGATTGAGTCATCTCATACTGACAAGACTAGTCGATTGAGTCATCTCATAAGGACAAGTCTAGTCGATTGAGTCATCTCATGGATCATACTGACAAGACTAGTCTACTGAGTCGTCTCATAAGGACAAGTCTAGTCGATTGAGTTGTCTCATAATTTCGAATCTAGTTGATTGATTCGTCTCATAATGACAATTCTAGTCGATTGAGTCATTTCATAAGGACAAAGCTAGTCATTTGAGTCATTTCATAAGGACAAGTCTAGTCGATTGAGTCATCTCATACTGACAAGACTAGTCGACTGAGTTGTCTCATAATCTTGAATCTAGTCGATTGAGTCGCCTCATAATGACAAGTCTAGTCGATTGAGTTGTCTCATAATCTCGAATCTAGTCGATTGATTCGTCTCATAATGACAATTCTAGTCGATTGAGTCATCTCATACTGACAAGACTAGTCGATTGAGTCATCTCATAAGGACAAGTCTAGTCGATTGAGTCATCTCATACTAACAAGACTAGTCGACTGAGTCGTCTCATAAGGACAAGTCTAGTCGATTGAGTTGTCTCATAATTTCGAATCTAGTCGATTGATTCGTCTCATAATGACAATTCTAGTCGATTGAGTCATTTCATAAGGACAAAGCTAGTCATTTGAGTCATTTCATAAGGACAAGTCTAGTCGATTGAGTCATCTCATACTGACAAGACTAGTCGACTGAGTTGTCTCATAATCTTGAATCTAGTCGATTGAGTCGCCTCATAATGACAAGTCTAGTCGATTGAGTTGTCTCATAATCTCGAATCTAGTCGATTGATTCGTCTCATAATGACAATTCTAGTCGATTGAGTCATTTCATAAGGACAAGTCTAGTCATTTGAGTCATTTCATAAGGACAAGTCTAGTCGATTGAGTCATCTCATACTGACAAGACTAGTCGACTGAGTTGTCTCATTATCTCGAATCTAGTCGATTGATTCGCCTCATAATGACAAGTCTAGTCGATTGAGTTGTCTCATAATTTGGAATCTAGTCGATTGAGTCGTCTCATAATGACAATTCTAGTCGATTGAGTCGTCTCATACTGACAAGTCTAGTCATTTGAGTCATTTCATAAGGACAAGTCTAGTCGATTGAGTCGTCTCATACTGACAAGACTAGTCGACTGAGTTGTCTCATAATCTCGAATCTAATCGATTGTGCCGTCTCATAATGTCAATTCTAGTCGATTGAGTTGTCTCATAATGTCAATTCTAATCGATTTAGTTGTCTCATAATCTCGAATCTAGTCGATTGAGTCGTCTCATAAGGACAAGTCTAGTCGATTGAGTTGTCTCATAATGACAAGTCTAGTCGATTGAGTCATCTCATACTGACAAGACTAGTCGACTGCGTTGTCTCATAATCTCGAATCTAGTCGATTAAATGGTATTGTAATCTCATAATATCGAGTCAAGTCGACTGAGTCATCTCATAATATTGAATACAGTCAATTGATTCAGTCGTCTTTTATTGAAAAGTATAGTCGATTGAGTTTTCTCATAATCTCAAGTCTAGTCGATGGAATGGTATTATAATCTCATAATCTCATTATATCGAATATAAAGTGCTCAATAAAAGAAAGTCGTACACTTTGTTTAGGTCATTTGAACCATTGTGTTTACCAAACAGGCGAGATAGACACGTGGATGAATCTTTGAGGCACATTTTGAACCAAAACATAACACCAAGCAACAAAGATAAACCATGATTAGCACCATAATAAAGAGAATTAGTCACTTTTCAAAAGTCACATTTGCAATACACTACGCGGAACACAGTGCAGCCGTTTCTCCTCACCCTTTACATCCATATCTCTCACCCATGCATGACACTTTGAATTTATATTAGCCTGGATTAGACTGATACGGCTTAGTGCTTGTTACATTTGGGTGTTTATTCCGCGTAGTGTATTGAAAATGTGACTTTTGAAAAGTGACTAATTTTCTATAAATGGTGCTAATCATGGTTTTTTCTTTTTTGTTAGGTGTAATGTTTGGTATCAAAATGTGCCGAAAAGATTCATCTAAATGTCTATTGTACCTGTAAATGTCTATCTATTGTACCTGTTTGGTAAATAAAATAATCGAAAGATACTTTAAATGACCAAAACAAAGTAAACGACTTTCTTTTGTTGAGCACTTAAGTCAATTGAGTTAGTCATCTCAGAATGACAAGTCTAGTCGATTGAGTCGACTCATTATGTCGAATTTGGTCGATTGACTGGTATCATTTATGTCGAATTTGGTCGATTGACTGGTATTATTTTTAAAGTCGACTTTAGTCGATGGAGTCGTATGGATTCATCTCATAATGTCGAGTGAATTAGGCCTAGTTGAATCGGGAACTTATTGAGTCGAGCAAATTGAATCATTTGTAAATGTATAGTATATGGGCTTACATGTCTCCAGGTCCGAGTTGATCAAGTATCAAGACGACTCGATTCGAGTCAACATTTTACCAAACATATGAATAGACTCGATTCTCATGTCTTCCTTATTTTATACACGGACCCCCTGCGAGGGTCCTCAAAAGTGAAGACTGGAAAATTACAGTCTCAAAAGTGTGCGCTGATAAACCGCTGAATATACTTTTTGCACGTACAATCTTCACAGTCCATCTTTTTGGTCCGCCATTTGTAAAGATGGCGGCCATATAGAAGGACGTGGTGGGGACCTAGTCTAACACATGAGTCTCAAGTCAAGTCTCGAGTATGAGAATTTCCGATCGAGTCCAAGTCGGTCATTCGAAATGATTGGTTACAAATCTGAAATCTGCTATCCAATGTGGTCGTACATAATTATGATACCTATTTTAGGTTTGTTTCTACAAAACACACACTGAAAGCTCTTTTACAGCGATTTAATTAACTCTTTTTTTGGTTAAATATACTATGCTGTTATGACATCAATATTTTCCCTATTCGACGTCATCATAATGATAATCCGACCTCAAACCGGCCTCACACGGCTAAAAGAAGTATTTAGTAGACAAAAATCATTCCAAAAACCGATTTTCACAATTCATTTCGCTTATGAATTTATGTATAAATGATACTAGAAAGAAGTTGATGAGCAACCATAATACTTTGGGGTACCTTGCCCTGTGTAAGGACGAAGTGTTTAGGTGAAACGTTTTCTTAAGCTTAAATAAGTGCAGTAGGTTTTATTAATTTACTGTGTATATTTCAGCTTTGAATTACATGGTGACGGATGATAAATAAGTTTCGGAGAAAATCACGTCTGAAAAATTGCGAACTCTAGAGAGTCGGTTTTTGGATGATTAAATTCGATGATTTAAAAAAACCTTAACCCTTGAAAATGTATATTATCTCACACTCATGTCATTTTACCGACATGATAGATAAATTGCAGCGACTAATGTATATGTCCTATCCGTCGCACTAAAAACACGTTAATTGGCGATTAATGTTGTTCCATAGTGACGGATGTTGCATTTTCAATAACATTATCAATAAACTGTTTTATAATTAAGAATTCAATTTTGATTAGAAATGGTATTTGAAATACCCGTCTTAAAGGTAAGTGTTCTGATTGCTGGCCCTATTTTTAACTTTCTATTTTCTATTTTACATGAAAGGTCATCCTTAAAATTGTCGCATTTCAAAGTTTGAGTTGCATAACTCCAATGGTGTTTATTTTAGAAGCGCAAGGTCACAAGAAATTTCCAAATTGAGTGGTACACAAACTATTGGGTGGTGATTTACATTTGGCAGTAACATTTTAGCTTATAATTTCTAAATGGAACATTTCTGGCCCGTAAGATTTTACAGAAATAATGAGAAAAATATGGGAATTCTTCTGATATCAAAATATCTTGATGTGAAGAAAAAAAAAAATTGTCAAAAAAGGTCATCAGAACGTACACTTTTAAGAAATACCTAATGGTCTTAGCATCCGTTACTGTGGAACGGCCGAGTGCACCAATGACGGATAACTTAATAGGGAGGTAAGCTACCTCCCTAGTAGTTATGTTCTAACTGTAGCATAACTTACTAACGATGTAATTCTTAGAGCATAACTGGCGAGTAACACCAGAATAGCAACTAGCGAGGTAAATATCCACATTAATCAGCATCGTCCCCTTACAAAATTAATTGGCGCATATGCCAAGTGTTAACCTATAGTTTACTGTAAAATTCTGACGTGAATGGTCCTCCGTAATATTAAAAACGTGTCGTCACTCGCTAGGTTATAGGTGAGTGTAAATCAAGAATCACGTGGAGTCGGCCTGCGATCCGGAAAAAAATGATGCCATTTTATGGCCAAAAATTTCGAAGTTTGTTTACCGATTTTTCAAAAATAAGGACTATCATGACATTACAAACATATTTTGGGCGAGGGGCACATACAAACATTGCACCAAAAAGCACAATTTTTATGACAAACACAAGCTCCCGATGGAAACAATTATATACACTTATAACACATCTCTTAACACAAATTCTTCCGTGGCGTGGATACCTTGTCCTTTGCTTGTTAACCGCAGAACCCCGGTTCGATCCCCAGACCACGCACCGTGGCACGATATGCTTGTATTTTTTTGGTTCTTCTAGTTCTACCCTTCCACTCACAATAATGTTGAAACTTGGCTTTATCAGATTTTAATTAATAAAAACAATAACAAGTTTATTTATGTAGTCATTATTTAAGATCCTTGGACAATTAGTACATTTTGGTGTTTGAATGGGCAAAAGGAAAAAAAGAAAAAAATCACCAAATTGCATGAATGGATTTTCAAAAAAATAAAATCTTTCAGCTTATGAGGGGTCACATTCTACTTCAAATAGACACTCCCTGGGCATGCAAGCGCAATTGGTCCTTCAGCATCAGCGAATCATCCCTCCAATGTTCACAACAAATTTACCCTACTGCTAGAATCGACTGACTTGTGGCATAAGACGTTATGCCCCAACTTACTCTTGGGTCCGGTCAGGTATAACATTTATCGTAAATTACCCGCCAGTTACTAGCCTAGTAGCTTACCCCGCATTGGCGCTCTCAACATGTTGGGTTACGCCTCAGTTACTTGCGAGGTAGCGCTATTCTTCAACTACCCGTCATTGGTGCACTCGGCCATTACATCTTTGTTCTCAACGTACGTAAACTAATTGCAAATTTATAAATTAACTAAGATTTTGGGAGATTCGAAACTTTGTTTGAAGAAGTTGATATTTGGACTTTATTCACTTAATTTCGTAAAAAAATCAATATATGTCACTATAAAACACATTCTATGATATGTATAGTTGGCTGATGAGCGCCGTAAAACACGGACGGGAAACCCAGGGTACCAACCATGCTAACCAATGTGTAATTAAAGATTATATAGTTTTGTTTATATATTTTTCTATAGTGCTTAAGTGTTTTTCTGTGCTTTGCCTGTTGTTTACATCGTAATTATTTGTATCATAACGTGTACGTTTCGGATACGTCTGTATCCTTTGTCAACATTTTTGTGAACGATCCTGACGAATTCACGATACTTTTTGCAATCTAGGAATTGCCGGTTCATTTATCATATTATGTGGATTTGTTACCAGATGATTTTTTTCTATGGATTTTTATTTTTTGAACTTGCAACACATTAAGACATTTTACAGATACAGAAAAGTACAAAAATACATAGAAATACAAATGCATATAATACGCTTAATAAAAATCCCAATGCGACACATGGTGATATACAATCATAAAATGTATCCACATGTGAAAACTGGTGGTATACAATCGCTCTAATTATTGTGTATCCACATTATTGCGAGACCAGATGATAGAAGATCGTCGAAAACGTGGGTGAAGTTGTATTGCCCCTCGTCTCGGTTCATCATGGAGGTCCCTCTCTTTCTGATTTCAATAACCTCTCTGATCCATTTTAGGATCTGTCTTGCTCTGTGCTAATGACATTTGCCCCCTCCCATCCGATATAAACATGATTGATGTCCACAAAATGGTATGTTTATTACTGATTTGTTGACTGTAGTAAGATATGCCTTTCTCCCTTGCTCTTGTGATTGTCGTATTATTGACCTTATCTGCCTCTTTCTTATGCTCTCTCAGTCAGATGCCGAATTGTCTCCTGGTTTTGCCTATGTAACCTTTGTCACAATTCTTGCATGGGGTATCATAGTGCGTCCGAAATGTTATGAGGATCGCGTTTGTCTTTAGGACGTACGAACTGATTGCGAAATGTGCAGTGGGGTATAGCCGATGAGCAGTGGTGTAGCCAGGGGGGGGGGGGGGGGCGGTAGGGCGATCCAAGATGTTGAGTATGTCGGTTGAGACTGTCGGTTCATTTGACAAGGGGAATTATGGGATTACGATATTATGACGGTCAAACTAGTAGTAGTACACCGATAGCATTTTTCGAGCGCATGAGCTCGTTATATAACACCAACATTTTTACCTCAATCATGGCAACACTAATTATAAGAGCGCAGATTTTCGTCGGTAAAGTTTTGTCGGTTCAATTTTATTTTTCGCATGAATTACATGAACAACCTAGCTACGCCACTGCCGTGGAGATTCGGTAGGATATCAAAGTTCTGGCTGGCTACACGTTCGGAGACATTTTTTACATAAGGCAGGACAACAAAACCACGATTCCTGGTGTCATCATCCTTCTCAGTGTTAGTCTTTTTCTTAGGTTTTGGAGTGGCCATCTGGGTTTTTTTAACTTTTTCAAAAGTTCAAATAGGATAGCCTCATAAGTGATCGACATCTTGTACTTTTTTCCCTTCTCTTTTTCTTGTTTTTTTTTCGGTGAACACTCGATCCTTTCTGTCATCATGGTCATAGAGTTCATATCATCTTGTAAACAATCTGCAGATGATAAATCAACTGGCAATTGTAGCGATCACGTGATTATGAGAAGATTCTTTATTTTACTCACGATTAACGGATACATTTGAACCCGCATTTGAAGAACACCCTTGATTTGCCTAATAAGTTTGTGCCAGTTTGACATGATACGATACAAAAATAGATTTTTCAGAAACCTTTCTTAACTCTCTATCTATCTATCTCAAAGAATACTGAACCAACATAGTATGCTTGCACTTATTTTAAATGCATTTCTCATGGTGATTCTAAATAATATGGTAATGAAATTCAATAATTTTGACATTTTGAAACATTTTTTTGGATTTTGGAATGTCGTCTGCAGCCGCTTGCCGCATGGAAAGGGTTTTAAAGTTGAAACCAAACCAAATAACTTATATCAAGTATATCTTGTATGTTATTTTAACAGATATACAATACCATTTACAATGGATCGAAGCATTTTGTTGGTTGCTGTGGCCTTGACGCTTATTTCCATAGCAACCACAGTGAAAGGTAAGTTTTTCTTTACAAGAGCAGTTTAAATAATAGTCATATTCGTAAAGTGTACGGTTTATTCCGTAATATTCCTCCGGTGGTTGGAAAAAAAGTGCTCACCTCTCGAACCAGTGAGGATCCTTATCCAAGATCTTGACTTTATCTAAGTCCTCACGGTGTCCTGGAGACTCAATATTGGTCTATTGTGACACCTGAAAGTTCCAGGTACTTATTAATCTTGTAGTGAGAATTAACCAAAGAACAATTTCAAATACATCTGTTTACCAACACAGATGAACTTTCACTCTAATATAATAATGTATTATGATATTCATAGTTAATGGTTTGTGTTTAGATGTACTGTGAATTGAAACACAAATGTAATTTTGTTATTCATACAAATATAAGTTCATCTGCTCAATTACATCGAAATAAATCATCATCAGTAATGAATTCATCAATTTACCATTCTTGTTCCAGGGTGCCCTGATAACTGGACCGAATACAACGAGCATTGTTACAGTGTGTTTATGACAAAATACATGTCCCGTGATCTATCTAAGGCTAGATCTCACTGTGCGCGTTATGGAGGATATATATTGGTCATTAACAACGCGGAAGAAAGCACTTTCATTTTAGATTCCCTTAAAGCGCATGACAATTCTATCCAGTATGTGTGGTCAGGATGTCAACCAGATAGTGACCCAGCAGGACACGTGACTTGTCAAGATGATTCAGGCATGGAATTCAACGGAAATACAGCATCGGCGCCTAATAATGAGGGATATTGGAGTGAGTATACGCACTAACATATTATTTGAAGTTGTTCTTAAACATTAAGGGCCATATTCTAGTACTTTAACCAAAGTTGTCGTGCATTGCAGCTATATTCAGGTGTTTATTTTTGCTGTGGCCATAATGGATTACAATAGATATCGACTGATATAGCACGTGTATTTTTAATACTACACGATCTGAACGTCAGCTTGCAGCACTGGCACGGTTGAGTGATTATTCAAGGCATATAGTGGGTGAATGGGTCTAGTTTAACGCGCTTTAAACTACCCCCATACCCATGTTTAAAGTTAGACACTTTTTAGTGAGTTTAGACGCGTATGTAAACAACTTTTCGAGAATTGCGTCTAGTTAAACGATGTGTCTTAAAGTCAAAGTTAAACGCGTATTTAGCTTAAAACCGGGTTTAACTACGTACGAGAATACCGGCCTATAGGTTTATTTATGATAATTCAGATTTGAATGTCGAAAAATTGGTCCTCATCGTTTCCTTTGGTATTTGAGTTCAAGGACATTACATATAAAACCAGAAGAGATTACGGTCATGAGGCCTATAAATATACTGTAGTTAGAATATTCGGCTTTATATCTGCGCGCGCAAAAGTAATCAAAGCGTATGGGCGCAATTATATCCACACGCGGTTTTGATCGCACACACGCGTCTGTGACACGCCTATAGAGTCTTTTTACTCCTATAGAGTCCACACAGCATTCTGTATTTAGATTTATTCCGTTAGCGCCCTCAACGGAATATATCACAATAACACTAGTTTAAGATTGTAGGATATCCCATTTATAGTTTAAGATTGTAGGATATCCAATTTATAGTTTTAGCTTGTACCCTGAGTGTTTTGGCATACAATTATGTATCAATATGATTTCCAAGGTGTCTAATCTAAAATACGTATACTGTTTGTGCGTAATCTTAAACTAGTGTTATTGTGATTTATTCCGTTGAGGGCGCTAACGGAGTGCTGTGTGGACTCTATAGGAGTAAAAAGACTCTATATATAGGCGTGTCACACGCGTCACGCATACGTTACTGTGTCATTTGCCCTTTCTTGCGCACCCGCATCCATTTCATTAGCTGCTCTGTAAAGGACGGATCAAACCAAAGAATACTGCTCTTAAGAAGTTGCAAAATGTATTCGATAAACATTGTTTATTGCCGATAAACAATGCTTTTCGATTGAAAAACAGTGTTTATCGACTGTTAACCATTGTTTATCAAGATAAACTATGTTTTTCGAGCGACTAAACAGAGTTTATCGTTAAAATATGTTTATGTTTTTATTTAGGCCCAAAAAAAGAGAAGTTGACTTGCCCTTTCAGAGTCAAAGTCAGGGTCGGACGATCTTTTATTTTATTTTTGGTTTTTTTTGGTGAAAAATTGTGAACATTTACTGCACAAAAACACGTTTTAAGGGGAAAAAAATTTCAATCTTTTTTTTCTTCTTTTTTGAAGAAAAAAAAAAAATAGAGACCCTAGATTTCCGAAAATTCGGGTCGGTCGGAAAGGGCAAGTCAACTTTTTTTTTTGGGGGGGGGCCTTATACTATAATAACAAGGGATGTTTAAACACAATATAAGCCTATATTATAGGCACCCATGATATGCACAATCATATTTGCCCCCAGGTCAGAAATGGCTAGTTATGCCACTGGCCAAGTTTCGGTTGATATTGAAGTTCTCGATAATTATTATATCAGTCACAATTAAGTGATAATATAATATAAGTTTCAATTTTATTCTATTTTACAGATTGGTATTCTGATGTTTCTATTTCTCCCAACACTTGCATTGCTATGGACGTTGACTTAGGCAAAGGGCGTACTACAAATAATTGTGATATTGAACTTCCATATATTTGCGAGTTCGATACACGTGAAGTACTTGTGGCTGGTCCTGAAAATCAGGGACTCATCTATCATTTTAAATGAATCGTACCCTGGTGCGTAATTGGTGTTAATCTCCACGGTCAAAACACCGACCACCAGTTTGAATAGCTTGGACTTTCATTATCTTTCGTTTGGATTAATTCAGATAATACATTACATCTTGGCTTTTGATTATCGGTAAAAATCCATGTCTTTTTTGAAAATATGGTGTAGGCATAAGGATGTATTCTAACTCTTTACAAATATTTGATTATCATTTATGTAGTCGCATTTATAATGTATGTGCATTTTCCAAATATGCATATTGTTGCGTATCCCGGGTAGCGTAAAACGAGATAGCAAACGGAATAATACATAGAATATCAGCGTATTGCCTTCGGCGCCGACGGATAACAGCTCTTTTCAGTAATTAGAACATTGGTTAGCTGGGTACTATTAGATGATCATGATCGTTCTAGTGTGGAAGTGTTCTTTTGGACAACAACGGAATAACTAAAATTTCCCAAGGCACGCCATGTCCGAAGTCAAAACGCACATTCCTGTGTTACAGATCAGTTATGCTATTATTGTTTATTTCTTTTTTCTTTTCCTTGTTGTTTGTTTTGCAAATAATAGAAGGGGACATTTCTGCCCCACCCCCTGTAGCGCCGCGCCTGATTATAGATACACTGCTACATGTTGTAATGACTTATGAATGGCTTAACATAAACAAGGACATGCTTTAGCAGTTGACGAAAGTCAATAACAACAAACTAGTTCTAAGTAGGGTAAATCCCATTAGGAATTATGATAACAATGATTCTCCAGTATTCATGTAATTTGAATATCAAGTGTAGTTACTAACTCAAGTAATATTTATTAGATTAATTGGTACTGAATACAAATGGTCGGGGATCAAAACAATAAAAGAATTGTTTGCTTGATTTGCTTATGCACTAGGGTTGCCGGCACGTTTTTGTTTCCGGCTTTGCAGACGGCCCGTGGTTTAAGTTTTTAAACCAATCCCGAGTTGGGATTCCCCAGCCCGCGAAATTTGCTTTATTGTCCAGTCTGGCATATCTCTTCCGGTTTGGCCCCTTTTCCCTTGACTCCTAGGCAGGTCATATCGTATTCTGATTACAAACCAGAAGGATCAAAAATTTCCCACCCACCCACCCGGCCCTCGTTACAAGAGGTCGTTGCATTATACTCACAGTGCAGTTTGGTGGGAAAAGTATGTTCGGTTTATAACTTCCTCAGGTACCACCTGGTTAAATTAAATCGCCCTAAACTTTTCTTGGACATACATTATTTGATTTGATTTTGGTGTCATGCAATGATTTTTTGTTTTTCTTGGATAACATTGTAGTGGGAAAAGTGTGTTTGATTGTTACCTCCTCAGGGTGTTACCTGGTTAAATTCAATCGCCCTAAACTTTTCTTGGACATACATTAAATGGTTTTAATTTGGTGTCATGCAATGAATTTTCATAATTGTTTATCGACGGATAACAATTGAGCGTACAACGACCAAGTGTCGTCTGATTTTTCACAACATTATTCTATGTGTCATTATGAACTATAAATTACAGACACAATAGAATGGAGTGACCTTTAAAGCTCGGATTATGATTTAATGATTTAAATCACAAAGTACATTTAAAAATGTGCAACTATCGACTAACCATTTGTGGTCTAGTCTCCACTTGACAATTATATGTGTCACCATCAACTTGACAATTATATGTGTCACCATCAACTTTCAATATGGACACATTAAATCAGGTGATTATGCATTTCAAATCATAAAAGTACATTTTAAAATGTTTGACTTTTAACTCCTTTTGTCAGAAGTGAGTTTGATTGATTTATGGTATTTTATTAAATGCATTTCTGGTTTGTAGCGGAATAACGCTTCACATATACATTTCGCGTACGTGTTTTTATTGCAACCCTAGTGTCTGGCAGCAATAGTATTATTGTTGTCACCAATAACTGCGGTTGTGTGGTGTATTAACGTATTGTAGCATATGCGAGTGATCCGTTATTCGACTGACACGCATATACACAGAAAATATTTGCTGAGTCAATTGACTCATATTGCCTCATTTTAAGTGAGTCACATACACATTGACTCACTTATTGCACTGTATCATAGTTGACTCACGCATAATCTGTTAATGAGTCAAATTTCAGGTGACTCAGTACAGTATTGCCAGATTGACTCACTTGTCAGGGAAAGATGAGTCAAAATCATGAAAATCACCATTTTTAGGGGGGAAATCACATTTTTTGGCACTTTTTGGTCTGTAACTCAAAGAATAAAAAATAAGATATTAAAAAAAAAACGCTCCTGGGAAATGTTATCAGGATTATCATAAAACTAGTATGACAACATTTGACAAAATATATTTTGAGTTATCTTTTCCAAACCTAAAATGGGTCAAAAAACATTTTTTGTATAATTTTTTCCTAAATGGTAAATTTCATTATCATGGTTGGATTCATTGAACCCTTTTCTGCAAAACAAAAATGTATACACTTATAAAGATTAAATGAATATTGAAGAAGTTACGGCAGTTTTACGGAGGCTGTACCTGAGAGTCCACATCTCCTTATTGTAAAACGACGTGGAAACTCTGACGCAGTTACAAACTAATGATGATACAATTCTGTGGGTTCAAGAAAGTATAGTCCCACACAATGACATCATGAAGCACGAACACTTGCTTTGGGGGCGCCCTACGAAGCGAACGCTCTAAGGCTAGAGATCGACCTTTCTGAAAACAGTGTCTGATACTGACATTATGCAGACGTTACACCTGACGTTATATAGAAAACAAGTGCTTTAGTGCTTTACAATTGCATGTGATGTTAATGCGCGGTGACCTTTTATGATGGTACTTTACTTTCTTCACACTTACTCGCGTCGAAGATAAATAAAAATGGAGGCTAAATTTTGCGACATTATTAATTCACGATTTTGTCCGAAGAAAATATTGTTGTTATTAATTATTGTTACTGTATTCATTCATTTGATAATAAAAAGTTCATAGCTTATTCTATATTTCATGTTATATCATCTTGGTGTATATCTAGTCAACAGAGCGTACTTATATCGAAAATAAAAACTCATCAAAATATGTTCTATATCATGTAGCTGAATTTCACGCATGTGTGGATATCGAAGATAAACAAACGGAGGCTAAATGTTGCGACATTATGCTGGTACCTCTCTTTTTCCGAACTTACTCAGGAAATATTGTTGTTATGAATTACTGTTACTGTATTCATTCATTTGATAATAAAAAGGTCATTGCTTATTATTTCATAATATATCGTCTTGGTGTTTATGTAGTCAACAGAGCGTATACATATGATTTTCTAGAGTTCATTTTTCATAGGTAACAGGACCATTTAAATAAAGTCAGTTATACATACACAGTACATGTAGATGGCTGCTTACGCGTTATTGGCTTTGGTACGACTGTTAAAAATGCCCAAATCACTTGATGATGATGTTAAGACACTAATGAAGGGACGATTTTTTTTTTTTAAACCTAATCCAATATTTTTTGAAATTTTGACAAAAAAGTGTTAAAAAAAATTAAAAATCCATTTTTCACGTTTTTTGGCACTTTTTGGTCAAAATTTTCAAAAATATTAGATTAGGTTTTTAAAAAAAAAAATCGTCCCTTCATTAGTGTCTTAACATCATTATAAAGTGATTTGGCCATTTTTTACTCAAAATTATTTTTGTTAGCTTTGTTAAAAAAAAATTGGGTCAAAAAAGTGAATTTTGTGATTTTTTCAAAAAATCTTTTGGTCAAAATTGACGCCAAATTTGGATTCTCTGATCCATTTCCTTTCCAAAAATTATATGCATTTGATTAATAGCAATAATTACAGCACTCACAAAATTCAAAAAATCAAATCAAAAACTTCCTTAAGTCCCCCCTTAACCCACCTTTTAAAGATATTCCAGAATGATTTTGAGATTTGACAAGTTATGAAAAGATGCGTAATTGTTCCTGAGGTTTTTTTACAAAAAGTGCATAAGTCATCTCCTCTAATTACATTTTAACAAAAGACTATTCGTTCCTAAAATACTTTGATTGATTCTATATTAGAACCATCTATACTTTGTGTCATCGGAAAACTTAAAATTCAAAAGACATATTTTTTTCCACTCCCTATTTTCTATACCAAAGTCTAATTGCCACTTATTAATGGATTGTTTCATTTTTTTTTTTGATTCTATAAAGACTTTGTAGAATAAAGTACAACATTTTCGCTGTTTGAACAGTAGTTCCACGTTACTAGGTCTAAAAGGTGATACTTGTTTCGGCCCATTTAATTGACTGATATTGAAGTTTGACTTAATTGCTCTTATAATACCATTATACACTAGGAAATTTGTTTTCACTTGATAAATTTCTTCAAACTCGTCTTTTGACATAAAAGTCCCATTATCTTTCAGTAAACCAATGAGCATAGTTTATCGATTTACCTCCAATCTTTATTTTATCATTCCACCACAAGTATTGCTTTGCAATGCGATTGAAGTCTAAAACACTGTTGTTAACAATACATATCAAAGATGACCATTAAATTGGAATAAACCTGTACAGCAAATATCGTCTTAGTTTTTTGGCATTTAAACATAATCTATACAATTTTATCCAACTCTTTCCACATCTGACATTTTTACACCTCCGTTCTCATAATTTTGCACAAACTGAGATATTTTTATTTTGTCTGACTTGCCACCCCATACATATTTAAAAATTATATCATTAACCGTTTTAATTAAATCTTTGTGTGGGTTTGGAAGCATTTGAGCAATATAACTTAACTTAGGTAGGACCAAAGATTTTACCACTACAACTCCAAAACAGTTAGATTCCCTTTTTTCTATATAACTTAAAATCATTTTTTCCCCCATCAATTTAAGTGACTTATCATAGTTCCAAATTTCCATCGAAATTCCAGGATATCTTGACATTTTCACACATATTTGCAATTCTGTTTTTATATGACCCAATCCATACTGCTACTGTTTTATCTATATTGATTTTTAAACCAGACATCTCACGGAAATTTTTCAAAGTATCAAATGTGCTTTTTAGTGACCTTTCTGTACCATCTAATATTAAAGTTGTATCGTCTGCGTATTGTGTAATTTTAGAATTCACGTCATTTATCTTGATCCCTTTTATGTTTGGATTTCCTCTAATCATTGAGGCCAGAATTTCCGCACATAAAACAAAAACAGACATCTCACGGAAAATGTTCAAAGTATCAAATGTGCTTTTTAGTGACCTTTCTGTACCATCTAATATTAAAGTTGTATCGTCTGCGTATTGTGTTATTTTAAAATTAATGTCATTTATCTTGATCCCTTTTATGTTTGGATTTCCTCTAATCATTGAGGCCAGAATTTCCGCACATAAAACAAAAACATAAGGCGAATGAGGATCGCCCTGCCTACAACTACGTTGAATTTGAAACGGTTTTGAAATATTCCTATTTATTAACACTGACGAAAAAGCATTTTTATATAGAGTTTTGAAACCATTTACATATATCCGTACCAAAATTGAAGGCTTTCAAAGTTTTGTATATAAAATCATGTGATACGGTATCGAAAGCTTTTTCGAAGTCTATAAGTAATAGCATACCAGAATTTTATCTGTAATGTCCTCTAAATATTAAGTTAGATAAGTGCATTACTTTTACCATTCAACAGATTTGTCAGAAACCTTTCCAAATTTTCAAAGTCTATATAAAGGATTACTTACCAGTGGCGGATACAGGGGGCGGAGGGGGCGGGTGCGCCCCGTAAAATTTGACAATATACCTTTTTCATAGGCATAGGTAGGTTCCGTCGGTACATTTGCCACTTGTACCGGTTTTGGGACAACCATATCGCTACCCCCCCCCCCCCCCCCCCCCCACTTGACAGAATTTCACGAGCTGAAAAAAAATTGGGGACCTTTTACGATTTTTGGGGGTACCAATTTTAAAAAAACCTTGGTCAGCCATCCGTAAATTTTAATCCTGGATCCGCCACTGCTGACCCAATACTAGGCATGTTTGTTCTTATTTCTCATGTTGATTCCAAATATGGAAATGGCATTCAATAATGTTGACATTTTGGAAACATTTTGTGACATTTTGGTATGTCTTCTGCATGGAAAGCGTTACACCAACAATAGAGGTGTACCTGCGCGGTTAATGAAGCGATGACCATACTTGGACTGTTTCAATAATTAAGAAGGGGTGGACAAAATAATAAGCAGAAAACTAATTATTAGCGCGATTATATCGGTACAAATCAACGATTTGGATAAATATGCATTTTTTTCCAGTAATGAATGAGAATAATGACTGCTTAACAGCTGTTTTCGTTAATTTTATTTTAAATTCTCGGTTGTTGTTATGGTCGTTCGGAATTATCCCTTCGGGACAATTCCTCAGACCATAATAACAACCTCTGATTTCAAAACAAACAGCTGTTACGCAGTCATTATTAATTCTCTAATTATAGTATTATTGTTATTGTTATTGTTATCATCATTTTATCAGGGGGCGCAGGCAAGTGATCAGGTTAATCTCTATAAAACACAATAATTGAACAAATGTTATGTAATGAAGCCATTCGTACTTCTCGTTAAAGGTGTGTTCCGATCAATTCCATGTCACCTTTTGCTTCTTAAAAAAGAACCATTGGAGTTATGCAACTCAAACTTTGGAATATGACTATTTTTTGAGTTGCAGTGAACCAATTGATTGGCCCATAAGAGCACTCGTAGAGAGTTACCAGTTTGATTTGTAATCACTCAGTTTATTAACTTTGTTAATTTCTGTTGGGCTTTTGTTCACATTTGCTCTTTATATAGGAAAAAAGGATGACCCTTCATGTAGAATAGAAAACATCAACTTGAAAATCGGGCCCGAAATCAGAACACCTACCTTTAATATTTCCAACGCATGATCGTATTGTATTGCATAGTCTTAACGTACATCCATCGTCAATGCCAATGCATTTAATATCAAGCCTCTTTTATTAACACTTTCCACGCGGCTATTATATTTACCATATACAAAACAGATTTTTCGTAAACCTCTCCCAAATCTCATAGTCTATCTCAAGAATTACTTAATCAATACTATGAATGTTTGTACTTATTTCAATGCATTTCTCATGGTGATTCCAAATATGGTCATAAAATTCAATAGTGTTGACATTTTTTAAACATTTTGTGAAATTTTGGAATGTCGTCTGCAGCCGCCTGCCGCGTGGAAAGTGTTAACATTTCCACAATGCCCTGCCAATGATAGTAGCCATGTTGTTTAATATGTAACAGCTCAATTTCCACCCCATTAACGTCAGCTCAAGTCCCACCCCGTTAATTTGGGCCCCAAACAATCGAAAATGGTGAGTTTTAATGTCAAAATTAATTAAAATTGGTCTAAAATTTCTAATTCAGAACAAATTAAGCTGATTTCAGGCAATTTTAACAATTAAAAGCAAAGATGTATTTATTTTTATGCTGGTGCCGCCACTGGGTAAGGGTGTGATCTGTCAAGAATAATCCTCCTTAAAATGTGACAAAAGGGTGGAAGAATGTATTCACATAGATGTTAGTTTATACAAATATATACTGCCACGAGAGATTCTGGTCCAGAGACTCGAATAAAGGCAGTATATATTTGTTTTATATACGTCATTCATATATTTCTAGTTCCATAAAGTTCAAATTCAAAAATCATCCGGTAAGTTCCAATCTTCATCAGTTAAACAGTTTTAAAAGTTCAATTCAAAGGCAGTGCATCGAACGATCGTCACGCTGCGCCCGGGGATGCAAATCGTGCGCTCTCTCGCGTCACGCGTAGTACAACGCCGCGTGAAACTACCAACGCACTGGTGCGCCGTAAATAGTCTTTTGGGGAGCCGTAAATAGTACTTTTGGGAGCCGTAAATAGTACTTTTGGCAAAATAGCGTGTTTATTTTTGATCATGTGACCCACTTTTAACCAATCAATGAACATGAATATATGAATGACGTATATAATTACTTATAATACCCCTTTTGTCGATTAAAACCAAAATAGTTATTCATTGATGCATATGATTACACAATAACATCAATATTTACAAAAGATAGGTAATAATAATAAGTATGCAAGTACGTAAAGTGTGACAATCGATTACAAAACACTGACAATATTTCAAATTAACATGATTAATACAGAGACGTGACATAAAAAGGTACTCAACGATGTTTTATGCATAATATAGCGCACAGTGAGTTCAGTTCACGAAGGCGGAGTTATTTCGCAAATAGGAATACAATAAACGGGTGGTTACCTTACCATATTTATAGTTTGCTTAACAACAGCGATGATGTAGATTACATCATTTTTATCATGAGTGATATTGTGATAGTTGAATGCAACAATTCCAATTTACCATTAATACAAATCATATTTTATTTTAATTTAAAATAATATAGTTTACGCGAAATTACTTGACTAGCGTAAAATCATAACTGTTCTATTACATTATATATACCTTCATTTTCTTAACTCGAACTCGAGGTAGCAATTTTTTAGATTTTTTTCCCGCGGAGAAAAGTTACCCCAGAAGTCAATCCGAACCCCCACCGTGATTTGAACCACGGACCTCCAGAACACGAGCCAACTGACTCCCCCCCCCCCCCCCCCCCGGGATTTTAACTACGGACCTCCAGCAAACGGGCCGACTGACTTTCACACCACGGGTGTCAAGGCTACTTGGCTCAGTATACCTCGCCAAGTATATAGCCTGTGTCCATTTTTACGCCGAAAAACTTCAAAAAGCCGGGTTATACAAAGAGACAACCACACGGTTGTCGTGTGGTGTATATAGTAGGGTTAGGGTTATTGCATATATGAATTTATCAAAAATATACATTATTAGCTAAATGTACGATGTTTATATTTAGCCCATCAGCCAACTGAGCCTGAATTGTTTCAGGTTGAATAAGCTGTAGAAGACAAATGCGATATACACGTATGGTAGATTAAGTAATGTACATTGTAATTTACTTTAACACTTTTCATGCGGCAGTCGTCTGCAGACGACAACATTTCACAACATGCTTAAAAAATGTCGACAGTATTGAATATTATCACCTTTTTTAATTTGGAATCACCGTGAGAAATGCTTTAAAATAAGTACAAAAATGTCTAGTATTGGTTCAGTAATCCTTGAGATAGATTTTGAAAGTTGAGACAGTTTTCTCAGGAAAATCTAAAACTAATAGCCGCGTATAGAATTATAATGCCATTGTTCGTCGTCATCGTTCTATTAGTAGGAGCCCAGATCTCTAAATTCGGCTTAAAAATGGTTTGTCCCATGACCTCCGAACATACTCCTACATGTAGGTTTGTACTTTTATGATAGCTGCATTGGTCATCTAAAAGAATAAAGAGTCCTGTTTTTAAGATTCTCTTGCGAAATTATGTTAATGACTATAACTGCATTTCCCTATATACTCGTATTCACATGTATAATCAAATAAAACAACACGTGTTAGGGGTAGGGGTAGTTTTATGGCTATAACATTTGGAAAAAATGTCAAGTATATATTACCACATATGATATTAATAGGCCAAAACTGCTTTACAAGTTATGATAGTAATTTATAATGACAATGTTAAGGTATTTTATCAAAATTAAACAACGGAAAATATCAGAAATTGATCTAAAATTTTATGTTTTCCAATGTTTTATCAAGTATGTGATTGTTATGTGACATTACAATAGAGTTATTTTTAAAAATAGATATAGGGGCCTAGGCCTACATAATGATAAGTAATTTTAACATTTCCTTTGAATTTTATGGTCAAATACTATACCCCTACCCTCACCATCAGAGTCGTCGCCAGAGGGGGGCGAGAGGGGCCATCGCCCCCCCCCCCCCCCCCCCACCCCCAATATTGACGTCGTGTCGGTTGAGATTGGCACTGTCGGTTCATTTGACCACAGGAATCATGACATTATGATGTCCAAAATGTACACAGATGAAAAAATTTCGCGCGCTATCCCCAAAATGCAACATTCTTTGCTACAAGCTTGTTTAGCGCCAAAATGTACCTCGATCGTACCAAAAATAGGTGTAAAGTCGAGAAATTTCGCGCGCTACGCGCGCATTTCTTGACTCACAAATGTCTTGTCGGTTCATTTTCATTTCTCGCCCCCAATATGAATAACCTAGCTACATAGGGAAATTTGATCACCACCATAGCTGTGAGATTCACTCAAAATGGTTTTATTGAGTCAAATCTGTGTATTTTTGTTACTCTTATGCTCGCTAAAATGGGATTGTCCCCACTGAATTTGACTTTCGTGTTTGCCGTATGTGAACAATCACCATCTTAACGGAAACAAAAGATGGCGCCGTAACAATTATTATTGTTTTCCGTTTATTCTAAAAAAAAGAAATGCGCAAGAATCAAGCGTCTCAGTTAAATGCACGCGCACTATTGGAAACAAACTTGGTTTTTATGTTTGGCCTGATAGTTACGCCATGAACTATCTACTGATAATAACAGAAATAGTAGACATTCTTTTATAGATAAAGAAACTAAACACAGACCATTGTTTTAACATGGTTGTAGTAATTAAATAATATATACTAACTACTGAAGACGACAGAAACAGTGGACAGTTATTCATAATAAAGTTTGATCAATATATTAGATCGAACTCTTTTGCCCATTGGAGCAAAAATTGTTATTGTCTGGAATTGCGTTGGGCAACCATGGTTACCTCCGACCAATCACGGGTCACTTCCGGGTTGTTTTTCATGCCCGCTCCAATTCCAATTCGGTGCCCTACATTTCATTCGCATCTTTGTCTTCGTACCGAGAGGATATCAAAAATAAAAGATAAAATACGTTGTCTTCCGTTCCCGCGAAAAGCGGCGATCTTCTGCTTTGTGTGACTGATTGTTAGCTGATTGGATTGAGTTGTCGGTTGTCATATTTATATTACGGGGCTCATCCTTTCTCTCTTTCTTTCGATCTTCACTCGGAGCAACGATTCTAATTTACAACAAATTGGTAAATAAAACGTATTTTAGTATTTCACATTTTGATATTCTTCGTTTTGACAATAATTTAGACAAAACCAAAACCAATGGCACCAAAAAGAAAGGCGGCCGATCAGGCCTCCCGTGCCAAATCTGTTCGTGGTAGGGGCCGCGGTCGTGGTCAAACTAATAACGCTCGAGATATTAGCAATGTAGTCAGACAGACTAGGTTGCAATCGAGAACGATGGCGGCCCTGACCGGTAATATGTCTGCAGGCCCATCAAATAACCCGCAAAATTTGCCTGGTCCTTCATCTTCCCAACCTAATTCAAGTTCAACCCGGGGAAATCCACCTACTCGGGCATCCCGTTCTCGTCAGAGAAGCGCTCGTGGGAATTCCGCGAGATCCAGAATTGCGAGTGGCAGTGCTAGAGGCAACTTCCGGGTTCGTCAGCAATCAGCATTTTCCGATGCATCGATAGGCAACGGATCACAACATCAAAATGGCGGCGGTCTGGACGGCGATGAGCTAACGGTGCAAGTCTCAAACGAGGAGCTCAATGATCTGTTCGAAGAACCAGAGGAGGAACCAGCACCAAGGGTGGTATCTAGCCTTTTCCGTGGGCCTTCAACGGCTAGCGCTCCGGTGGTATCGCAACAACAAGAAACGGGTGAGAATGATTTTCCTATCAATAATAGGCTTTTTAATAATGTTTCCAATTATCCCAATACCAGTCCCGCCAGTAGTAATGATGCCGTGTTTACAAATAATTCGCTTTCAAATTCACTTGCAAATACCGCTAGTAACCTGCCTCTCGCCTCAATTTGCTCCCCCTTAGGCGACGAATTACCACACCACATTAAGGAGAAAATCGTAAAGGGGGAGTTTGTCGAGTTTGGTACTTTGATTGATTTAAACACAAATTTGGCTGATCCTAGTTCAGCTTCAACTCAGGGCGGTTTTCCTTGCGATATGTCTTTCCAAATTGATGCCTCAGGTCAGTTTGTTTTTAAGGAGACCAAAGCGCCTCGCAAAATCACTTCAGTACATAGCTGGACAAGCGCCTTCCTGGTTTTTTGTTCTGTATATTTAAGGGCCCATCCAGAAAAAGCACAACAATTGTTGAAGTACTGTGATTTAGTACGTACTGCAGCTCAGCGATTTGGGGGTTGGGGTTGGAGAGATTACGATTTTCAATTCAGGAAACGGATGCAATCTCACCCAGAAAGATCGTGGGGAATAATTGACGGTGAACTTTGGACTCTCCTTGTCGCTGTTCCATCTCCCTTGAATACAGGCAATAATTGGGGGTCTAATTCTTTTCGGGGTTCCAGGGGTTCAAGCTCAAGAGGTTCAAGAGGTTCAAGAGGTTCTCAATCTTACAAACCTCAAGGCCAAGACCATAAGCAAAGTAGCCGTAGACCAGGTACCTGCTACGGTTTCAACAAAGGGTCTTGTACCCGCTCAAACTGCTGGTACAGTCACATTTGCTCGACTTGCAAAAAAGAGGGTCATGGGGCCAACACTTGTAACAAACGGCAATAAAAAGGTAAATTACTCAAAACCATATGTTTCGTGTGCTTCCAGCCCTACCAATTGCATTTGTTGTAAATATCCATCACCCATCAATGTTTCTGAGCTAAATAAATATCTTGATTTATACCCTAATACCGCTGCTGCATGTAGAATTAGGTACGGTTTTTCTCATGGTTTTAAATTAGGCTTTCAAGGTGAACGACGCTTTAGGGAGGCATTGAACTTAAAGTCAGTATTAAAGGATCCCGCTACCGCTCTAACTAAATTACAAAAGGAAGTTACTTTGGGCAGGATGGCAGGCCCTTTTTTGCAGGTCCCCTTTCCTAACCTTTTTGTTTCCCCTATCGGTCTAGTTCCAAAAGCAGAAAAAGGGAAGTTTAGATTAATTCACCACCTTTCACATCCCAATGGTGATTCGGTCAATGATGGAATAGATCGAGATTTGTGCTCAGTTCGGTATGCTAATTTTGATGATGCCGTTAATTTGGTCATTAGGGCGGGTAAGGGCGCTCTACTTGCGAATGCAGATATTCAATCTGCATTCAGGCTATTGCCCGTGCACCCCAGTGATTTTGAGTTATTAGGCATCAAATTTCAGGGTTGTTTTTACGTCGATAAAGCCTTACCAATGGGGGCATCGTGTTCACCTACTTTTTCGAAACTTTCTCAACTTTTATCGAGTGGGTGGTAAAAAAGGAGTCAGGTTCTGATTTAGTGTGCCATTATTGTGACGACTATTGCTTCGTAGGCGCTAACGATGACAGTCCCAGTAGACTTTCATGTCAGAATTTAGTTAATTGTTTCGAGAATGTCTGCGCACAAATTGGCGTCCCTCTTGCGGCTGAGAAATCAGTTGGTCCGTGTACTAGACTTACATTCTTAGGATTAGAAATTGACTCAGTGCAACAAACAATTTCAGTGCCAAATGACAAGTTATTGACAATTGTCTCCAAGGTTACGAATGCACTCAAATGCCGGTCATTAACTTTAAGAGAGCTACAATCTTTGATAGGATCTCTCTCTTTTGTTTGCAAAGCTATTTCTCCAGGCAGGGCTTTTTTACGCCGACTGATCAATTTGTCATGCGGCATTAAGAAATCTTGGCACAAGATTTTTCTATCAAAAGGGCAAAAAGCGATCTCAGGATGTGGCTTGTATTTTTGAATGATTTTAACGGTATCGCTATAATTCCCGATCACTTTTGGAGGGAGGACAGTGATTTACAATTATTCACTGACGCAAGTGGCGGTATAGGCTTCGGAGGTTATTTTGGCGGCAAATGGTTTCAAGTCAGATGGCCTTGGGACAAGTCTCAGAAAATAGAATATTCAATCGCTTGGATGGAATTTTTACCAATTGTGGTTGCTATGATTCTATGGGCTTGTACACTAAAAGATATGCGCATAATCATCAGATCTGACAACGCTGTCGTAGTCGCAATTATCAATAAACAATCATCTAAGTGCCCAGCTATCATGCGTTTAGTACGTTTCTTTGTGCTGCAATGCTTAAAATTTAATGTTTCATTTTCTGCGCGACATATCCCAGGAAAAGAGAATAATATCGCAGATGCTTTGTCACGCTTTCAGGTTGCTCGTTTCCGAAATCTGGCACCAAAGGCGGACTTAACAGGATCTATAATCCCAGAGTTTATTTGGACTCTTTAAATGATGAGACTCAACGTTTGCTCGAGGCTTCAACTTCAGCAAGCACCCAAGCAACTTACAAAAGGGGAGTGGATAGTTTCGATTGTTTTCGGTCTGAAATAAATTTAAGGTGTAGCTGGCCTGCCCCAATTGAGCATGTCACCGCATTCATTGCACACTTATCTATAAACGGCAGGGCGCCGTCAACAATTTCCACTTATCTATCAGCTCTATCCTACGTTCACAAAATTAACGGTTGGTCAGATCCAACTGATAACTTCATAGTCCACAAATTAAGAGAAGGTTGTAGGCGTCAGAATTCTAAAGTCGATGCCCGGCGTCCCATCTCTCTCCCCATTTTACTTCAGCTGTCTAGATTACTTACTGAAATTTGCAGTTCAAGTTTTGAGGCATATCTATTCAGAGCAGTATTTGTTTTAGCTTTCTTTGGGTTTTTGAGAGTGGGTGAAATCGCCTCTCCATCAAAAAAGGGGAGGGGTGCGCATACATTGTGCCTGCATGATATTACGTTTAGTTCAAACAACATGGAAATCGTCATTAGTTCTTCTAAAACAGATCAAAAGGGAGAATCAGTAACTTTGAGCCTCGAGAAGGGCAATGATCCATTAATCTGTCCGGTAACCACCATGACTGAGTATTTAAAGGTGAGATCTAGTATAGAAGGGGCTTTGTTTATTCACTTTGGGGGTGATCCAATGACCGTATTCCAATTTAACAGTATCCTGAAGAAGGGTATAAGACTAATGGGTCTTACTGCCGACCATTTCAGTTCTCATAGTTTCAGAATTGGTGCCGCAACATCCGCTGCAATTAATGGTATTCCAATAAATACAATCATGTCTATGGGAAGATGGCGTTCATCAGCAGTTCGGCTATATATAAGGCCACACAGAGTTCTGAATCCTAACTTCTGGGTTTGATCTTACAATTTGATTAAATCTAACTAATTAAATTGCTTTTCCCTCCTGCTATTGTGAAAATTGTGTGTATTTATGTCTTGTCTTTTGTTATGCTTAATTTGTGTTTTCGCTGCTCTGTCGCTCTTTATTTTTACTTCCAATACAGGTGGAATGAGGACATGGATATCTGGCGACAGTATCATCAATTGGGCGGGCCAGAACCAGATGCAATTAAGTGGTGGGGGATTGGTTACGTGGTATGGTATTCCTGGCGCGCGCATCGCGGGTATCGCTGGACGTCTCAGCAGGCGCCTACACTCAAACTCATTCCCCACCACTTTGATTCTACATCTGGGTACGAATGACATTTTCTCTGACAAAATACATGTTGTTAGGCAACGCATTGTGCAAAATTTGGAGGCTATTCGTAATTTGTTTCCGCTCACAAGGATCATTTGGTCCTGGATACTCCCACGGTTTAAATTCCGTCATGAGGACCGCCAAGGTGCTGGTATTGGGTGCGCTCGCAATATCAATAATCATGCCTTCCGCATTTGCGCCCGCATGCCCAACACACATGTTATCAGGCATTATCATGTATCCAAACAAAGGCACCAGGGATCTATTTCGTTTTGATGGCGTACACTTGACAGATGAGGGCTTGGTTGTTTTCAGGTCTCACCTTGAGGCTGCCCTCATCTTTTTCAATAGTAACCCTGGTGAATTTGTATATCCAAAACCTTAATTAATTAATTAAAATTGTACCCCCTTCCTTCATCAACAATAAATATTTAAAAAAAAGGGGGGGGGGGATATAGACAAGTCTCCCCACTGTCAACTTGTTTGGAGAAAATTTGAAGAATCAGGGATTGAAATCCCATTTATTGACTGGTAAATATCTGAAATACTTATTATGTGGTCAAAGATAATTTATTACTATTATTAAGTCAAACGAGAATTATTAAGGTCTAATTGCTATTCTAGTATATAATTATGCCAACTTTTTTCTGGCGTTGGTTGCCTACCTCAAATTCCCAGAATTAATTTCAAAAAATGATAGACCTTTACAATTGATTAACGCATACTATAAAAATAAGCATTGATAAAAATTAAGCCAAGTTCAAAGGTCATGAGTGCCTTCCAAATTGATAGTTTCGTACTTTTGTCGGTAATTAACGTTTTTGTACTATTATCTAGAATGTCAGAATCCCAGGGCATATATCTTGGCTAAAATAAATGAATAATCAAATAATTTTCAATGCAATGTACTTGTATTATAAACGTGCCGAATACTGGCCAAATTATTGATTGATCAATGTACACATATTTTAAACGAATTATTGATTGATATATATATTAAAATACTCTTGGTTCAAGACTAAGATGCTACTACTCTATTCCTGACTGTTGGGCTCTTCAATTTTCGTTATCTAAGGGTAATTGATGGTGACGCTAAACACATAGTCACGCTATCTACAGAAGATAACGGAAAAGGTAGAGACTCATTTACAGTTTATAATTAAACTAACCACATACCAATATTTTAACATGATTATAGTAATACAATAATTATCTCCAGAAGATAGCATAAATAGTGGACAATTATGTATAATTTATGATGAAATTAAGCATATAGCATTGTTTTCAACCGGATAATAGTTACAGAATATGCTATCTACCGAAGGTAACAGGAATAGTGTAAATACATTTACTGTTAATCTAACTAATCATAGAGCATTGTTATTAACAGGATTATAGTTACACACTATGCTATCTACGGAAGATAACGTAAATAGTGGACATTTGTTTATAATATATGACTATAAGCACATAGCAAAGTTTTCAACAAGATTATAGTTACACAATATGATATCTACTGAAGACATTAACAGGAATGATGTAAATACATTTACAGTTAATAATGTAACTAATCATAGAGCATTGTTTTCAACAGGATTTTATTACCACCCGACACCATACATGAGGATAAACGAGAACCAAGATGTAGCGGAGTATCTGCGACTCGGAAGGTTGCATTTATTTTAAAATTTGCATTAATAATATATACCGTTGGCATTTTATATATTTTAAATCTGCATTAATAATAGCCATATAAAATTGCCATTTAATATATATTTTAGCATGAAATGCACTGGCCGGAGAGTCCGACTCCCAATTGCCTGCCATGGAAAGTCCATGGCACTAAAGTGTGAATTTATTATTCAGATACCCTTCTAAAACGGGAGGGAGGGAGGGAAAAATCTTTTTTACAATAAGGAGCCAAAATAAGAACAACCTTTCTATCGAAGGAGCACAGAAATTATGAAAGCGGGATCTGCCACAAAAACTGGTCACTCATCCGCAGAGGGATAAAACCGCGCGCCACTGAGTAACAATAGAACTGATCTGTAAATACATTTACAGTTTATGATGTAAGTAATCATAGAGCATTGTTTCAACAGGATTGTAGTTACACAATATGATATCTACTGAAGATAACAGGAATAATGTAAATTCATTTACAGTTTATGATATAACTAATAATAGAGCATTGTTTTCAACAGGATTGTAGTTACACAATATCGTATCTACTGAAGATATTTATTTATAATTTATGAGGAAATTATGCACAGAGCGTTGTTGTCAACAGTATAATAGTAACACAATACATTATCTGCACAGGTCTGCACCATGATTGTACATACTATGAAACTATGTTGGTGTTCCGGCAGATCGGGATCTAAAAACCATGCACGCTACCGAGCTATAGTCAATGTCATAATACTATGGACATAATTCAATTTACGCTAGCGGGTTTTGTTGTTGTTGGCGGAGCTTAGTCCAGATGCATGAAATTCGCGAACAACTATGCATGTATGCGCGTACATATTTTGCGATTGACCAATAAGGACGCGCGGTCATTTTTGAAAGCGACCGTACGCACTTCCAGGTTTACGCACGTACGCACGCACGCATTATTGAAAATATGTCCATAGTATTTATGACGTTTACTATAAGTAGTGGTATAGTTAAGTTTGGTTTTATTTCCAGGTACATGAGGCCACTGGCCCAAATACACAAAATAATGCCATGATTGGTATGATTTACAATTAATAAAATCATAGTAATTATAGTAACGTACATGTAATATAAATACAGGGTGAGTCAAAAAGAAGTTGTACGGGAATGAATATTTGTTTTAAAATAGACCAAACAAATTTGACAAACCAAAGAGACAAGTATTCAAAGAGCAACTTATTCCGCTTATATGACAAAAGAAATCATTGAAATCGATCAATTATATCAGGAGCTATGCCTGTTTTTAAAAAAATAACCCCTTTTTTTAGCTGTCCACGAAACGCTTAATTCTCTTGATATCTACCCACTCTAAGTGGGCAGCAAAATGTAACCACGGTCATTCATATTCAAATAAGATTAAAGCCCTGGAGTTTCAAATACAGGTGGGAATGGTGTGCCTAAAATAAATAATCAGTGACTACAATAAGACTTTAACCTACTCTTTTTGACGGATTCTATGATTTTGCATTATGAGGAATAAAACAATTACTTCCTGATATGATATGGCCTGATAAGCCACGTGTTCGTTGTACGTCGAGGATACGCTGACGATACGTCGAACACGGCAGACATACGCTACGAATACGTTAAGTATACGTTAAGCATACGTTAGTCATACGCTCGTATACGCTGTGATACGCTGTCGTAAGTATGTTATAAGTTAGTGATCCGCTATCAATACGTTAGTCATACGCTATGTATACGTTCAATACGCTATGAATAAGCTATGGATACGTGACAGGGCCTTACACGATCGCCCGGCATAAGGTGAATACGTGAGAATACGTCGAAAGTCGTTGGAAATACGTCAGGCATACGTTAGACATACGGCACATATACGTTATCAACTCGTTACCACCACACCCTAGAAGTGACTGACAAGATCAGAAGGTAATTTTGCGGAAGTCACGCCATGCCATGCGAGAGGCTGCCTTTATTCATGATGACTATCAAACAAATTCAACACAAAGCACAAACGCCAAAGCTACTGTTATACATACAATATATATAAATCCTATCAAATAAACAATTTATTTGGTATCATCCCATCACCCGGGCGAGACACACAACCTCATCCCACTCCACACGCAAAGACGAATGGAGCCTGAAGAGAGACATATGACTTAACGTGTACTTTCTAATGTGTAATTTCTATCGATTCTGCGGAACCGTCTGAATTTCCAATATAGCCAATTCGAGTTTATTAATAACTATCATCACATACCCAAGCAGTTGTAATCAACGACAGGTGAGCACAAACTCACCCCAATGCTCCATTGCACAGACAAAAGAGGTCGAAGAGAAACTTATTTGCCATAGATTGTGCCAATGCACATCGAGATCAATCTTGCCAATTATACCAATGATATTGAGATCAGATTTTTGTCATAGGTATGCCAATGCATATTCAAATCAATTTGTCCCTAAAGAATCATTTATCCTTAGATATGCCATGTATAATATTATTCAAATTATGATTTCATAATAACGGTATATTTGTTATGAACCTTTGACACGACCCCTTGAATGTCAGTTACGATCATATTAATAGAAACCAATCATGCTCCTAGCAACTTCCAAGGAGCGGAATCTGCATATAATTAACTCATATAATAATGAAGCAAGACCGAACTGAATCACTTCGAGGGCCGTCGGTAAATTCGAATTTGCTCAATTGCATTTCGGAAATTCGTTATTATCACTACGTTGGCTGTACGTTTCCCCCAGCCTACGTTCATCAACGTATACCAACTTACGAGTAACGTACGAGTAAGGTACCACTAACGTACGTCAGCGTATGTCAACGTATATTTAACGTACCACAAACTTACCGGGAACTTATGCAGAACGTATTAAGCACACGTTGAGTACGTCGAGAAATTTTGAGCATGCTCAATATTTTTTCGTGGTCCAAATTGGTCCAAATTGTTACAGCGTATCACAGCGTGCTCTTAACGTAAACGACGTATCCCCAACGTACCCCTAACTTATATCAGCGTACGCCAACGTACACCAACGTATTTTTTGATATTTCGCATACGTTGGCATACATTGAGGCGATACGTTATGGTGTGACAGGGCCTTTACTTTGTTGTTTTACGTATCGGTGGACAGCTAAAAAATGGGTTCTTTTAATAAAAATAGCTATAACTCTGGATAGGAATGATCGATTTCAGTCATTCTTCTTTTCAGATGATCGGACGAATATTTTCGTCAAAATAACGCTTGAGTTTTAGGTCGATTTTCTTTTTCTTTCTCAGGAAAAAATATTCAAATCCGTACAACTTCTTTTTGACTCACCCTGTATACAGTAACATTGATAATATAATGATTAGGCCCCTTACAGTCAAATGTGAGTTTACTGTTGCCCGCGCGCGTCCAAAAGTCACCCGCGTGATATATGTAATATTTTTAAAATATCTAATTATTTTATTGTTTAAGCTTTTTAACACTTTTGGCGATAAAATTAGCCGATGAGCCGCATTTCAATACTTCCGGGTTGGGAACACATTTCTGGGAAGTAAACAACTCTGCACGAAACTTGCAATTGTCACTTTGTATTGAAATGTGTGCATTTGAAGCATATTCGTAGGCATGGCAATGACAATTGATTTCTGCGCAATCGCTTCTGCGCATGACGTCACATCAAAACATTGCCGAGTTATTTTTAGTTTTTTGCCGAGCATCTATGATCATTGATGATCAGCCGAACCGCCGAACTTCTTTGGAGTTTCCTAGTGCATTCTGGGTAATATTTCAGGTTTGTTTAGGATCGCCATCTTTAAAATTCTTCGAGCTAGCGTAACGAAAAATTACAAACATCAAATATCTCATTAATATGCAAAAAAAGGATGCAAATATGAGTAGCCTCCTTTATAAAAGAAACAAAATACAAAGTCAAGGCAGTAGGTGGTGGTAGGACATAATTAACAGCATTTGAATTGTAGGCCTATTCGTACCTTGGATAATAGTTACGCCGACAATATTAAATCAGGTGAATTGACCCCAAAATATTACAATATTAATTTCAAATAGTCACCTAGTCCTGCTGTTCAAAAACGCAACAGTAAACTCACATTTGACTGTAAGGGGCCTTAGTATAATAACGATTTATCACCCATTCAGGAATCTGTCTCTCTGAGAAAAAGCATTGTAAACATAAATAACAAGTATCCATGATATCGGAATGATAAATTCAATCAACGGTATACCATTTTTAAATTATTCATAACGTGAACACAACACAACTATTAAAAGAGTATAAACATAGGCAGGGCTACCAATAAAACATTGAATAAAATACTTAATGTTGCAGCTGGGCTGTTTATGCGTTTTAGTATCCATGATATCGGAATGATAAATTCAATCAACGGTATACCATTTTTAATAACCATAGGCAGAGTTACCAATAAAATATTCAATAAAATACTTACGGCCGAGTGCACCAATCAAGGACCATTTTTTGTGGGAAATTGTGTATTTTATCATGTAATTACCTATTGTATTTATATTGTAAAGCGCTTGGAGATCTTACGTATCAAGCGCTTGAATAAATGCTGTGTATTATTATTATTATTATTATAGAATTGTGAACAACTTTTCGAACTCAACATTGCGTAATTTTATCTGTCTCTCAGACCAGCTTGACGTGGTCTCTTTATTTAAATTACCATGTTAACATTTGACCCAGGGACCCAGGGAGTGACGTCACATTTGTTATTTTACGGAAAACCAGTAACGTCATTGTTTGTCTCTCTGATATATGGTAAACATTTGGCGCATGCGACAAATATTGTTGAAGTGGGACGATGTAAATTTGTATGGATATTAGCCTCGCTAGTTACTATTCTGATCTCCCGTTTTGCTCTCAAAATTACATCGCTAATAAATTACGCTGCAGTTAGGGCATAAGCACTAGCGAGGTAGCTTACCTCTCTACAGTCAGTATGCAGCCGCGCTCAAAGCCGTCGTTTTTCTAACCCACTCACAGCGACCGGAAGTACTCACCCGTAGCGATACCGCTTCGTAGTTACAGTTGACCTCATGATAGCACGATGTAAATGAGCTCTTTTCATGATTATAACCACACATTTCAAAAACATTTGCCATGAAATTGTAAAATAAAAAGGCATGTGATGCATATAATATATCTAATATTATCTGTGAACTTCATGACATGTTGTATTTTCGGTGCAAATTATTGCAATCACACAGACCGAATTCAAGAAAAACTTGACGAAACAAAAGCCAAATACACGGTAAAAAAGTCACTTCTGAAGAATCAGGCACCAATTTTATCCATGGTATCATAATATTCATAGTCTTTTGTAACTAGAAACATGCTTAAAATATTATAAAATTATTTAGTCCGGTCAAGTGAATGCTTATAATATAGCACCTCGAATCTTGTCTCGAGCTAAATTCATTTCGTAACCGTCGATGGGCTGTTGATGAAGTATTTAAATCTCACGGATATAACTAGTTTCGCTTGATAGCTCAGATGGTAGAGCGTTCGCTTGGAGAACGAGAGGTCCGGGGTTCGAAATCGATCCTTCTGCTCTGCACAATTTCATATGATATTTTTCTCTCGTCAAAATGATTTTTCACAATGTCATCACACAAAATGCATGAATTCGGACGTTTTCATTGCATAAACGGGTTTTTTTCTTCCAAAATTTCAATAATGAATTCAAACGCGTGCATGAAAATGAAGCGCGGGCGGGTTACGCCCAGGGGGGGCAGTCAAACATAATGGTGTACACATGCGTGGCCAATTTTTTTCCAGACACCCCTTAAACAACTTTTATGGTATACGTCCCATCTTGAAATGGATTCAAAAATTAATGGTTAACAACTCGGACACAAAAAGTCGTTGTTGATGGGGAAAGTTCACACCCAGCTCCAGTACAATCAGGAGTTCCCCAGGGAACGGTGTCAGGTCCTTTAATGTTCCTCTTGTATATAAATGACATTGCAAACCACCTTGAAGATTCCATAATTCGCCTTTTTGCGGACGACTGTCTATTATATCGTGTTATTACATCTGAACATGACGCAGTCCTTCAAAAAGATCTAACATCACTGTTTGAGTGGTCCAAAAAATGGCAGATGTCATTTAACACAGGTAAATGCAAGACCCTATGCGTGACTACAAAGAAAAAACCCATCTTAAACACGTATGTCATGGGCAGTGATGACCTAGAAACCGTCTCGCATCATCCATATCTCGGAGTTGAACTGAGTCATAATCTTAAATGGTCACATCATATTAACACAATTGCAGCAAAAGCTAATACGTCACTCTGGTTTATCCGCAGAAATCTCTGGAGGTGCCCACAGTCCGTGAAACAAAAAAAACTTTGCCCTGGTCCGACCACATCTCGAGTTCGCCTGCGCTGTGTGGGATCCCCATATGACATCTGGCATTCAAACACTAGAAGCAATACAGCGCAGGGCAGCTCGATTTGTGGCTAAAGATTACAGAAGAGCAGAAGGCACTGTTACAAATATACTTCAACGCCTTCAATGGCCTTCCTTAGAACAACGAAGGAAAGAGATCCGTTTAACTACCATGTATAAGATACAGCACACAAAAATAGCAATTCCAATTCCTGAATACTTGCAAAGACAAACAGCACAGACCCGGCAATACCACCCCAAAAGGTTCAGAGTCATGAAAGCATCCTCAAAATGTGTACAAATATAGTTTTTTTTCCTCGTACCATGATTGGAATGCCCTGTCACTATAATGTGTACAACACCAATACCGTTAATTGCTTTAAAAATAGTATTCATATCATTTATTTCCTTTTTGCCGTGTTGATTCAACCGGCGCCATTATTCATCTCAGCCAGATATTGCATGAATGCAACTTTTCTGAGTATTACTATGGATGTAGATGTATATAGAAGCAAAATTACCCCCTAAACAAGTTTTTAGCGCGCTTTCCTTGCAAATTTTGACCCCTAAACAAGTTCTTGCCAGAATATGACCCCTAAACAAGTTTTGTCTATTTGCCTGCAACAGATATGCCCGTAGATATGAATAGACAAACATTTATTCATGGGTATTGTTCTTTCTTGTATGTACATTTAAATGCTGTCAAGGAGGATCTTGCATTACAATGTAGCGACAATGTAAACATTCAGTAAGTCAGTCCAGTCAGATCTGCTTTTAAAATTCATCAGGAAAGAATTTATTTCAAGTGAAAGGTAACATCAAACTGTATACTCCCAAAAGGCTTTCATATGCAATTGTCATAAATCCTATTTTGAAACAAATTATTACGTTGAATTTTATTTTATCATAAAACACATAAACCTGTAACTTTAGATAAAACTGAAATAAGAAAATACTAAAAAAATAGATATACTGAAATACTATGATAACAGAACACATGTACAACCTATACAATAATGTAAAATAAATAAAATGTTATGCCTGAGTCTTTTATTGGCCACTTACCAATAGCACCTATGTGAGTGTAATACTTTTCAATACAGTCATGAATATAACTGAAGTTATTGCACAAATAAAAAGTACACAACTTTGAGGCAATGTAGGTTCCCATCAGGATAGAGATATACGGTCATGAAATTAATACAATAAACTTCAAAATTTCTTTTTTATATCAATTTTGTTGACATTGGGTGAAACAATAAGAGTTCTGACCAGTTGAACCAGAAACACACTTTCTAAAGTGGCAGATGCGGCATACATAGCCCATAACACACACATACCGAATGCAGCTCACTCATGGAATCTGCAACTTTTGAAAGTTATTATTTTGGTTCAACTGATCAGAACTTATGTTTAATCAATACAAACAAGACAATTCCATACAAACAAGACAATTTCAAGTTTACCATACTAATTTTGTGATTCATCTCACCAAAACCACTTCAAAGTTATGTATGCTTTACATACAACAGGAAAGCATTTAAATAAAATGAATCTACCTCACAATATTATACATAAAGGTATTTATCAGTTTTCAAATACTGTTAGTCAGCATTTATTTTTAAAGTACGGCACTTAGCACACTCTTCAATCTAGCAAAAGTTACATACCATCTGATCAGATAACACCTTCATTCCTGAAATAGCACACTTTTCAATCAATAAGTTATGAAATACAAAAAATATATACTGAAATACTATTCTACAGATAACAGAACACAAAGTATGTTATACAGAGTCTAATTAATTGGCCATTTTGCACTTTGTAATTCTTTTCAATACAGTCATGAATATAGCTGAAGTTACTGCACAAATAAAAAGTGGCCACTACTTTAAGGTATTACCGTACCGTAAGTCAGCATTTATTTTAAAATTATGGTACTAACACACTCTTCAATCTACTAGCAATAGTAATATACCATCTGATCAAATAACATCATTGTTACCCAAATAGCACACTTTTCAATCAATAAGTTATGAAATACAAAAAATATATACTGAAATACTATTCTACAGATAACAGAACACAAAGTATGTTATACAGAGTCTAATTAATTGGCCATTTTGCACTTTGTAATTCTTTTCAATACAGTCATGAATATAGCTGAAGTTACTGCACAAATAAAAAGTGGCCACTACTTTAAGGTATTACCGTACCGTAAGTCAGCATTTATTTTAAAATTATGGTACTAACACACTCTTCAATCTACTAGCAATAGTAATATACCATCTGATCAAATAACATCATTGTTACCCAAATAGCACACTTTTCAATCAATAAGTTATGAAATACAAAAAATATATACTGAAAGACAATTCTACAGATAACAGAACACAAAGTATGTTATACAGAGTCTAATTAATTGGCCATTTTGCACTTTGTAATTCTTTTCAATACAGTCATGAATATAGCTGAAGTTACTGCACAAATAAAAAGTGGCCACTGCTTTAAGGTATTACCGTACCGTAAGTCAGCATTTATTTTAAAATTATGGTACTAACACACTCTTCAATCTACTAGCAATAGTAATATACCATCTGATCAAATAACATCATTGTTACCCAAATAGCACACTTTTCAATCAACTATCTACTTAAATACGGTAAAAATAAATATGTGATCAGAAAGCTCACCGTACTGTATAATGTTAAAATTATCCATCTTGTATTTACAGTCACCTGGCAGTTCTGGGCAAGCAAGTGATATAAAAAAATATATAAAGGAAAGACATAACCAGCACACTATATCACAAATCTACCTTATACGTCTTCACACACATCTTTGAGTTGGATTAATTGCACAAGTAGCACACTTTTCATTTTCAGTTTACGGATCTTGCATGGCATTTGCAAGTACGGTTTGTCCTGCATTGTCCATATTTCTCAGGAAATTGAGCAGACTGATATTGGTCTTAGTATGCCCAGACTTATGCTCTACATAGAGCAAACATGATATGTTGTTATGTGAATGCAACAAAGGTCATACTGACATTTTAGACAAAATTGAAATGTCAGTTCGTCGGGATTCTCCAGTCTCTAGCGCATATTGTGAACGCTACAAAACGACGGTCTGGGGGACGGTCTTTGCTATCTCGGTTTGCTATGGCGATTATGACGCTGTACATGTAGAAACGCGGACAGAAACGAGTGACACACATGCGTTCTCAAATTGGAAATGAGACGCTCAAAAGAAATCGCAAAAACGGGGATAACACGGGGAATAACATTCTTCTGGGAACGGGGAACAAAACAAGTTACCCTAAACACGTTCGACCCCGGGGGGGGGGGGGGAGTCAGTGAACATACCAATCGGGTACGCATCCGCGTCCAAAAAAACCTCGAAAAGGGTCCAGATTTCACCACACGACGTCGTCGACGTCTTTCTGAAAAAGGGGTACTTTTTAGGGGGCATCGCACTTTAGGGTATCCATTACAGCATCGAGGTATCGACATTTAGGGGTACTAATAATTGTTGTATGTGTGATTTTTCAATAAACATGCAAAATGTTGAAAAAAATCTTCAATATTTCTTTTCTTAATTGTATATCCCTGGTATATAAAAAAAGTTGCTGACTTTTCAAGCCTTCCCCAATTTAGATGTAAACAAAGCACCACATAACTGAGCATTATTGAGTGTCGGTAACGCCGTTTAGGGTAGGGTTTGTATGTGTTACGCCATTTATGGGTATCAAAATAGTGTTCTGGTTTACGCCATTTAGGGTCCATTTCAGAGGTGCTTGGACGCGCATGTGTACCCGCTTGGTATGTTCACTGACCACCCCCCCCCCCCCCCCCCGGGCGTTCGACCTGTATTGTAAGCCACCCTTTTTCTTGAAAATCAGCGTTTTTGATACCCTTAACCATGTTAACGCGTCACGCGCGTGACGCGTCCAACACTGACAAAACACCCCTTTTTACGCTTTTTTTTGGTCACGCATGTGTACAACATTATGTTTGACTGCCCCCCCCCCCCCCCCCCCCCCCCGGGGTTACGGGAATCTAAAAATTACGAACAATCCACATACTTCGCCATCATGGCTGCCAGCTAACCCTACCTCAATTAATTCAGGGAAAACAAACTTCTCATAAGGTTTTAGCACAAGGTTGACATCCTGAAATCGATCTTTGCGTGGGTTAGAAATCGGCAAGGTCACTCATTGAAAGCGATACCTGCGTGCTGACTGTCTAGTAAATTACGCCAAATTGGTGCGCTCGGCCGTTTAATGTTGCAGCTGGGCTGTTTATATGTATTGTTAGGCTTAGCGTTATTCATGCACACGCTGCAGTCTCCCACACAAAATACATGCAATGTATATACAGTCATCAAAAAAAGTAACTATACAGGTAATAAATGTACTTTTAACTCTAAAAATATAAATCATACCTAGAAATATTAAATCATAAAGTTGTTGAGAAATTTATCTTCTTTAATATGAGATATTGCACGCTATGATCGGTTCAATATTTAAGAAGCGTCAATCCAAAATGTAAGGTAAAGTCACAATTTCAAATTCACATTTTACATTTCAACCCGGGGGAGAGAATGACAGGTAGCGTGTGTGTGGCGTATTGATCCATCGGAACAATGCGGCCGACTGTCCAACCTGCGCATGCATCCCCCAATTGCACTACCGGTAATCGATAAGGTACCCGTAGATTTGTCCGCGTGTAGAAAATAAAAATGTGAAAATGAAAATCGGACTTCTCCTTACATTTCTGAGTGCCACGTCCTCAATAATCATCCGATCCTAACGTACAATATCTCATATTAAAGAAGACTAACAATTCAACAAGTTTATAATTTAATATTTTTAGGTAGGATATATATTTTAAGAGTTAGAAGCTCATTTATTACCTGTATAGTTACTTTTTTTGATGACTGTAGACCGATTTTACTACATGGTTTGAGGAGAACTTTAGATGCGTTGATTTATCAAAATAAAATACAAATACAAATAATACTCTCGTCACACGCATGCAGGCATAGTTGTTCGCGCATTTCATGTACTGTCTAATTATGAGATAAACCTGGATTATTGCCGAAAAACCTGGATTTTCGATTGATAATTCAGGTTTTTCGACCGATAATCCAAGTTTATCAAGTAAAACTTCGTTTTTCAACATTAAAGTGATAAACTTGGTGTTTTTTTGTTGATAAACCAATATTTCCGATTAGAAAAAACGTATTAGAATATTTATTCACATCTGATAATTTGACTCTCTGTCTCCTTCCCCGTTATTCTTGGTTTTCCACTAATTCACTTTTTAAAAGCAACTTTTATTTTGTATCCCTTTCCATTCCATTCTGTTCTTCATTCATATATATCATTTTATTTCCAAATTCTTTTAGTTTTCCTCCACTCTTATCCGTTTCTTTCATTCCTCTTCACTTCGGTATGAACTTAGGGACCGTTCATTATTTCTACCGGAGGGGAGGCCGGTAGCTGGAAGAAAACGACAACCAAAAAACACATGACCCCCCCTTCCCTAGATACTAAAAAGTTATGACCCCCCCCTTTGGAATGTAGAAAAAAGTTATGACCTCACCCCCTTTTTTTTTACACACACCCCGGCCTGCATACACAATTGAAGGGGTGGGTGCAATAACTTAGCACTTTAACTTAGCACTTAATTGCACCCACCCCTTCAATTATGAATATTTGAGAATACTTTTCTTAAAAATACACCCAAAAAAAATATATATATATATATATATATACATTATATACACTTGTTATTTTTGGAAAAAAGTGTATACTTTCAGACAGTGTATACATGGTATATGTGGGCATGCTGTCAGCATGGGCACAGTTTCCATAGAGGGGTTTTATGCACAAATGCATGTAACTTTGGCTCTGTGCATGTAAACATTTGCCTGTGTGCATGTAAAATTGTGATATTCAGCCATTTTTAAAATTATAAGGAAAAAAAATAATCAATTTTTCAAGGACATAGGCCCTATTGCTGTTGTGCAGGTAACTTTTATTTTCTAAATCGGACACTGCATGGGTATGTTCTCAGTATGGGCATGCAGCGGCGTAGCTTGGTTTTTCATATTGGTGGGACAAAAATTAACCGATAATACTTTTACCGACTAAAAAATGTGCGCAAGAAAAAGAGCCATATTTCCCATGATTGAGGTCTATTTTGGCTATAAACGTGCTTTAAAACACCGAAAATATATTTTGTGGGTACATGCGAGCATAGCACGAGAAAAATAGCCATATTTCCCATGATTGAGGTCTGTTTTGGCTTTAAACATGCTCTAAAACACCGAAAATCTATTTTGTGGGCAATGCGCTAGAAAAATAGCCATATTTCCCATGATTGAGGTCTATTTTGCCTTTAAACGTGCTCCAAAACACAGAGAAAAAAATTATGGTTTGAAATATTAGTACAAAAAAGTTATGACCCCCCCTTAAATTTCCTAAAAAAAGTTTTAACCCCCCCTTTTGATTTCTTGAAAAAGTTATGACCCACCCCTGTTTGGTGCCGCCCCCCCCCCCCTCCCCCCCCCCCCCCCCCCCCTCCGGTAGAAATTATGAACGGTCCCTTAACGCTTCCTTTCCATGCGGCAATGTCAAAATTATTAAATATCATTACCATATTATTAGGAATCACCATGAGAAATGCATTGAAATAAGTACGAACATGCCTAGTATTGGGTCGGTAATCATTGAGATAGATTTTATAAAATAGGGAAAGGTTTCTGACAAATCTGTTTTGCATATGGTAAACTAAATAGCCGCGTGGATTGTGTTAACTCTCCTATTCATATTGCGTGTCGTTAAATCGTAGGGGCAGGTGTGCTGTCTATAAAATCCAGATAAAGTTACGTGGGTTATTAAACCATGCACACTGCAATATATATAAACTCATTTCGTGGATCCGATCGCACTTCAACAGCCTAGCTCAACACTGCACACGCACCAGCAGCTTTTAATCTCAAAGATTGGTGAGTTGTTGTTTTGTTTTAACTGTTAATATTCTATCAATTTTAATATGTGTTGGCCTACGAACATGCTGACGACATTTTTTAACAAATAAATTCAGCAGTTTGACTTGCTTCTATAAATCTATATTAAAGTATGGTGAAAATGGTCGACTCCAAGCGGCATGATTGAAAAACAGTTCAATTGTGTACAAATAAGGTTTAAATGTGTAATCAACAGTCAAATATTGATCCGTCTGCTTATATGATCATCGTCACTGGTAGATTTGTTAAGTTATCTCATAATGTCGAGTCAAGTCGACTGAATCGTCTCACGATCTCGAATCTAGTCAACTAATCTCAACCAATTGACCAATTGTGTAGGCTGGCTGGACTAAATGGGTTTTTTAAATATGGAAAAAAACTGATCTTTTGTATTTGTGTAAAAATAAAAATGAAAACATTCCTATTGCAATATGTATTGGTCGTGACCGAAACACATGTTATGATTGTAATGTACGTCCAATAATGTCAAGACTCGAAGATAAATTATACACATGGCGTAGTCGAGATTTAACACTCAGTGGGAAAGTATTACTAGTTATGCAATGTCAATGAAACCCTTATCCCTATATAAACAAAATTCTGTATAACTTTATGTTGAGTGGAAACCAGATAAAAGCAAACGTTCTGTTATGATTGCATCAAAAGAAAGGTTGAGTTGATATGATACATGTTTATAATACAGAAGCGTTTCCACAGAAAAAAAAATGCTCCGTGGAAAGATATACCAAATTATTATTTTAATGTTGGAAGGTCTTGAATATATATATATTGCAAACAATTATGAATGAATATGAATTTCCAAAGTTCTATAGAGATATGATTCTAGGTTGGCAGACGTTAAAAGATTGCGATCAAAATATCTACAGCCAGTAGCGTAGCCAGGGGGGGGGGGGGGGGGGGGGGGGGGGGGGGGGGGGGGGGGGTGGGGGGGGGGGGCAGGCAAGGGGCATCTTGTACTTTTTCCCTCCTCTTTCTTGTTCCTCTTCTTCGGTGATCACTTGATCCTTTTTGTCATTATAGAGTTCATATCATTTCGTAAAAATCCGCAGATGATAAATCAACTGGCAATTATTAGAGACCACATATGACTATGAGAAGATACTTTGTTGTAATACGATAAATTTATACATTTGAAGAACACACTTGATTATGCCTAATAAGTTAGTGCCAGTTTGACACTGTGCATTGTTTGTCAACTATCATGACTATCATTTCTTCTCTTGGCTAACTCTTTCAACGAGGCTTTTGGTTTTACCATACAAAATGAATTATTCAGAAAACCTTCTAACTTTCAAGGTCTATTTCAAGATTACTGAACCAAAACTAGGCATGTTTGTACTTATTTTAATGCATTTCTCATGGTGATTCTTAATATGTAATGAAATTCAATAATTGACATTTTAAAACATTTTAAGACATTTTGGAATGTCGTCGGCAGCCGCCTGCCGCATGGAAAGTGTTTTAAAGTTGAAACAAAACCAAAAAAACTTAAATGAAAGTATATCTTGTATGTTATTTTAACAGATATTCAATACCATTAACAATGGATCGAAGCATTTTGTTGGTTGCTGTGGCCTTGACACTTATTTCCATCGCAACCACAGTGAAAGGTAAGTTTTTCTTTACAAGAGCAGTTTAAAATATAGTCAAATTCGTAAAGTCTACGGTTTATTCCGTAACATTCCTCCGGTGGTGTGGAAAAAGTGCTTACCTCTCAAACCAGTGAGGATCCTTATCCAAGATCTTGATTTTATTTAAGCCCTCACGGTGTCCCGGAGGCGAAATTATTTACCGTAAACATTATTTAGATTGAAACTGATATACACGTATGTATACAAGTGTGACACCGGGATTCGAACCAGTAACCTTTCGTCCGCTAGCGATTAGACCAAGAGGAGTTACGGAATAAAGCTAATCTGTTTTTTACAATATGCAGTTAAGCCCAATTATTCATACCCATACTGAGTTATTGGATTTTCCTCGCATGCTGACAAAGAGCTTCTAAAGTAATGTCCTATAACGTCCTCCACTGTACATTCCCTAAGACACATTTATAATGCATCCACATTGTGTGCACACATCATGGAATGCATAACAATATAAAAGCCTATCACACAATTAATATAAAGAATGCTTGGAATGTCAAAAACATGTGTATTATCATAAAAAATGGCCTCATTCCTGAGACTTGGTATGGGTATGTATAATTTTGGACAGGCATAAAAACACAATTCTTGTTCAATTCTATTGTTATGCAAAAAATGTTGAGCCCACATATATTGATTTGTACTTGCAAACTAATTGTCATTACTATTTGTATAAAGCGAAAGTCCCACCACTCCAGCTGGTATAGATATGAGAAAAACGCAAAAAAACTCATATTTTTCATAGGGTATGAATAAATGTGTTCTTAACTGTATATAATGCAATAAAACGTGCTTAAGTCGAATATGTATAGATGAGGTGACCTATGATGTCATGTATTTACAAATGGGACACCCTCTGTTGTTTCCCTCCAGGCAGAATATACAGTAAAGTTAATGAAGACAACATGAAGTTTCTTTCTAATGAATTGTAAAACTCATTTAGTTTTAGTTTTTTGTGAATTGTGATAGCTTATAGCATTCCTATCAAGTTTAAAGACAGTTTTGATAACAATTTGCTGTGACACCACAATCTAGTTAGAAAACCTGATCTGGCCTATGTAAACTATAGGAACTCTTGCCCGGTGTGTTTTGTCTCAAACCAACAGAGGGCGTCCTAAATGTCAACAAATGTCACCCCATCTATAGCGTACAGTGAGCTTTCTGTGATCTACGCCCGAGCTACGATGTTATTTTTACGCATTTTAATCAGAATGTTGGTTACGGTTGATTATTTCGCGTCCCGGAGAATCGATATTGGTCTATTGGGACACCAATTTCAAATACTTTGATTACCAACACAGATGAACTTTCACTCTAAGGCCCAAAAAAATAAATTGTTTGATTGTCCATAGATCACTTTTAAAAGTTGGGTAGGTCGGTCGGGAAAAGGTGGTTTTTTTCTCACTTGCCCTTTTTTCAGTTACCAAAAGTAAAATGAGATGTACTTGTTGTGATAACCAAAACGGGGAACAAAATCTTTAACATTTTGATAGGTATTTTAATTTTCTCCACACTTAAAAAAAAATGAAAAAAATGAAAATTGATTTTCGAATAATATTTGTAAAAAAATGAAATTTTCAACAACAAACATTTTGTAAAAAATTTAATTAAAAAAAAAAGGTTTTTGGGCCGGAATGATTAAGAGGGTCGGGCGGACGAAGACAATCAAACTTTTTTTTATTTTGCCTAAAATATCGTCAGCCTGCTTCGATAATTGCCTAACTCATTTTTTCTAGTTCTGAGAAAAC
>CM069457.1:20615408-20664382 GCA_035610835.1 Ophiura sarsii | reverse complement strand
AGAATATATACATTTTAGAGTGATTTATGATTTGCCGTAATCGGCGAGCTCGCGACAAAAAGTGGTGCGGTTTTTTTATACACCCTGTATTAGGTAATTGTTAACCGAATAAATGACTGGCAATTGCAAGAACAATTCAGTTATTTGGCTTTTTATTAACATTCTCCAACAAAATTGTTCATGTGTACAGTTTTGTGTGAAGTAATGTTTTTACTTGCCATTAAATTATGAAATAGTGCATGATGTGGATTTAATCATTTATCAACATTTATAAATATGAAATCCATAGTGTTACAAAACCAATATAACCAGGGTCAGTGCGCATGCGTGGATGATGGCCCATATGTGTTCAGCCTATATGGGACCCTGACAGGTTTACCCAAACGTAGCCCATTATGGCCCTTGTAAAACCCACATGGGGCTCATGTGGTCAGCCTATATGGGACCCTGATAGGTTTACCAAGCCCAATATGGCCCTTGTAAAACCCACATGGGGCCCATGTGGTCAGCCTATATGGGACCCTGATAGGTTTACCAAAACGTAGCCCATTGTGGCCCTTGTTAAACCCATATGGGATCGATGTGGTCAGCCTATATGGGACCCTGATAGGATTACCCAAACGTAGCCCATTATGGCCCTTGTGAAACCCATATGGGACCCATGTGGTCAGCCTATATGGGACCCTGATAGGTTTACCCAGACGTAGCCCATTATGACCCTTGTAAAACCCATTTGGCCCCCATGTGGTCAGCCCGCACATAGCCCTTGCCCTCATTAGCCCTGATTGCTAACTTTGTATCTAAACAATTAAAATGCGTAAACAATTATATTATTGCTCGATAAATAAGTGATTTAACTTGAGTTCAGTTTGATTAATGATAGCAAAACTAGTTGTAAAACCATTTTACCAGTGTGCCCAACAATTTCTCCTTTGCACACTTTGTCTATACATTCAGAGATGTCACTTTTAGCTTGTTATAGCTAGGCTAATGATATACAATTATAAGCAAGATTGCGACCGGGTTTGCGACCTCTTTGGTTTTAGGCTGGTAACACAATCCCACAGTGCATTTCGTTAAAACAGTGTAAATTATTTTTCAACGATACGTATCACGTGATAACCACGATCGTTTTCGCAAAATATCGCAAAATGGCGCGGTACCCCAACCCCCCCTAATCTATACATAAATCTATACATTTCAGTATAAGCTCTTTCTCTTTCTTGCATTGATAAAACCAAAATATTGATTGGAAACGAATAAAATGCTTGCCAAAGTACATGATGTACACCTAGCACATAAAGTCCCTGCTCAGGTGCTTTGAGGTTGACTAATTCAAAATATATAATCGGTACCAAAAATCTGAGATATACATTAAATTAGCAAATTTCTTCTCCGCAGTTTGATACCTCATTCAACAAAATCGAATGGATACTTTTAAAGTTATGGCGATTTCAATGATCGCGCATGCAACAGAAATGTTGCACTAGGTATAGGAATCATTGATTTGTGAGAGCAAATTTTTTTTCCAAGTCAGTCACCTCGTGAATTTCACGTAAGTGAGTGTGTGTGTGTGGGGGGGGGGGGGGGGGGGGGGGGGGTGGGGGGGGGGGGGGGGGGGGGGGGGTGAAGTCAAAAAAATTCGCACGGTCAAAAAATTTCGCACGGACACAAAGTTTCCCAGTCAAAAAAGCACTATAGTCAACAAATTTTGGCCAATCCTCAGGGTTTTAAGCAGTTTTTTAACACAAATTGTCATTTTTTTTTACACACCAAGCTAAAATTGTCATTTTTAAATGGTTACCCCGCATATAAACACTATATCCAGGGCAGGGGCAGGGGGGGGGGGGGGGGGGAAACTGCCCCCCCCCCCCCCCCCCCCTGAGCTACGCCACTGGTGCTGCGTGCTATCGCGTATCATGACAATTTGGACCGTCCTCATTCCATTAAATGACATTTCTCGTGATGCTGGTGTATCCTTACGATACCATGCCTCCCGTGACCAGGGGTTTTGCCACAATGATTTTTCCGTGACAGCTATCGTCTGGAGCAGATGAGAACATCGCAAACGCCACCAGTGACCGATATGACCAAAAAGCCTCCCGCCACGCGTCACGCCACAGACGCTTTTAATAATAGTAACATGGAGTAAGACCTTCTCTCACCGACCACCGTTCCTGGTACAAGACCAAGAGTTCTCAGGGAAAGTAAGTAACATTACTTAGAATCACTAAATTAATAATTAATAATTTAAGGCAAGGAGACGCAACATCACACTTTACAAAAGCATCAATCGAAATATGTCACTGAAGCTTTTAGTTGGAATCCTGAGGTAGAGGACGACGATTGTACTTGGTGTGGTAAGCTTCGGGGTAATTAAGCTTAGGCCTATTCGAATTTAATTGAGACCCGCTATTAGTAGTTAGTCATGACTTTAAGCTGTGAACGACTCTGTTATATTATCTTATGATCAGAGAGTTTCTAGGCTGTGATCAACCGCTCATTGTCACCGTACGTCATTAAAAAGGCGCCGACCGAGAAACCATTTTCTTGCCTTTCTAATGACGTGACACCGTCGACCTGATTTAGAAAGATAATGACTATATGGTCATGTGTTAAAAGCTCGCCTCCTTTCGCGTTACACACGGATTTTGGCTTTCGCGACATGATTTTAACTACACATTTGCTTGTATACCATGTATACCCCCTGACATCCTGAGGTAGTACTAAAAGTATACATTTTCTGAAGGGAAACTGCATGAGAAAACTAAATATGCCATTGAAATTATAGTGCGACCAAGGACTAAAATGGTATGATTCACAATGTATGTAAACCAAAGCGTAGTACGTTCGTTCATTTGACCAAATTCATGCAAAAATGGTACTAACAAAATCTGTGCGCTATAACATGCTATAAATGTTTTTACTAAGGAGCACATAGTGCCCGATGTGTTGTCGTGGTGTAAAGTCACGGAGTCCCCCCCCCCCCCACCCCCCACACACACATCACCCAATATGTAAACGTGGTTTTGAACAATTTGTATCATTCACAGGTTCACAAGATTCAGGCTCTCGAGCAAGCAACACTCAATTAGACTAGCACACGATACAGAAGATCAAGAATTATACCAGATCGTTCATGTCATGATTTGTTGGTTGGTCAGTAATAATATCTTCAGTATTTATACCTATTCATTTAATATTGCCATCGCGAGCAGTATGAATCAATGTCGACCTTTTACTTGCTTGTATTGTAAGAGATATTTCTACTCAATAGATAGATTCAGAAGACATGTTGAAAGACATGGTAGAGGAGCATGGAGGTATCATTGTCCTCATTATGATTATGATAGATGCTTTAGAGTTATAAGTGACTTGACAAGGCATCGTCTGTTTCACACCAAGGAAAAACCATCGGAAAAACCACACAGTTATAATTGTGCATCCTGTGAAACTAAGAGTACCCACGCTGCACACAACTGTAAACTAGTACATACAAAGGAACAGGAAGGAATGCCGGTGTCGGAGTGTGATTGGCGTGCACGGAAGAGATACCTGACCACACACATTCGTTTTCATACAAGGGAAAGACCGTATAAGTGTGAATATTGTCAGGAATGCTTTACACGGAATAGTGACCTGGCAAGTCACATTCGTATTCATCATCCAAGGGAAAGACCGTATAAGTGTGCACATTGTCAGAAATGCTTTGCATTAAAGTCTCAGCTGACGAGTCATATTCGTATTCATACAAAGGAAAACCTGTTAGAGTGTGAATATTGTAAGAAATACTTTACAGCGAAGAGTGCCCTGACTACACACATCCGCATTCATACAAAGGAAAAACCTTATAAATGTGAATATTGTCAGAAATGCTTTACACGGAAGAGTGACCTGACAACACACATTCGTATTCATACAGGGGAAAGACTGTATAAGTGTGTACATTGTCAGAAATGCTTTGCATCAAAGTCTCAGCTGACGAATCATATTCGTATTCATACAAAGGAAAACCTGTTAGAGTGTGAATATTGTAAGAAATACTTTACACGGAATAGTGACCTGGCAAGTCACATTCGTATTCATCATCCAAGGGAAAGACCGTATAAGTGTGCACATTGTCAGAAATGCTTTGCATTAAAGTCTCAGCTGACGAGTCACATTCGTATTCATACAAAGGAAAACTTGTTAGAGTGTGAATATTGTAAGAAATGCTTTACAGCGAAGAGTGCCCTGACTACACACATCCGCATTCATACAAAGGAAAAACCTTATAAATGTGAATATTGTCAGAAATGCTTTACACGGAAGAGTGACCTGACAACACACATTCGTATTCATACAGGGGAAAGACCGTATAAGTGTGTACATTGTCAGAAATGCTTTGCATCTAAGTCTCAGCTGACGAATCATATTCGTATTCATACAAAGGAAAACCTGTTAGAGTGTGAATATTGTAAGAAATACTTTACAGCGAAGAGTGCCCTGACTACACACATCCGCATTCATACAAAGGAAAAACCTTATAAATGTGAATATTGTCAGAAATGCTTTACAACAATGAGTTGCCTTACAGGTCACATTCGAAGTCATGCAAAGGAAACACCGTATCAATGTGAATATTGTGGGAAATGCTTTACAACGAAGAGTCACCTGACAACACACAGTCGTAATCATACAGGGGAAAGACCGTACAAGTGTGAATATTGTCAGAAATGCTTTACAGTGAAGAGTTACCTTACAAGTCACATTCGTATTCATCATACATGGGAAAGACCGTATAAGTGTGCACATTGTCAGAAATGCTTTGCATTGAAGTCTCAGCTGACGAGTCACATTCGTATTCATACAAAGGAAAGGCTATTAGAGTGTGAATATTGTAAGAAATGCTTTACAGCGAAGAGTGCCCTGACTATACACATTCGTATTCATACAAAGGAAAAACCTTATAAATGTGAACATTGTCAGGAATGCTTTACACGGAATAGTGACATGACAAGGCACATTCTTATTCATACAAGGAAAAAACCGTATAAGTGTGCACATTGTCAGAAATGCTTTGCATTAAAGTCTCAGCTGACGAGTCACATTCGTATTCATACAAAGGAAAACTTGTTAGAGTGTGAATATTGTAAGAAATGCTTTACAGTGAAGAGTGCCCTGACTACACACATCCGCATTCATACAAAGGAAAATCCTTATAAATGTGAATATTGTCAGAAATGCTTTACAACGAAGAGTAACCTTGCAAGACACATTCGAAGTCATGCAAAGCAAAGGCCGTATCAATGTGAACATTGTGGGAAATGCTTTACACGGAAGAGTGACCTGACAACACACATTCGTATTCATACAGGGGAAAGACCGTATAAGTGTGCACATTGTCAGAAATGCTTTACAGTGAAGAGTTACCTTACAAGTCACATTCGTATTCATCATCCAAGGGAAAGACCGTATAAGTGTGCACATTGTCAGAAATGCTTTGCATTGAAGTCTCTGCTGACGAGTCACATTCGTATTCATACAAAGGAAAGGCTGTTAGAGTGTGAATATTGTAAGAAATACTTTACAGCGAAGAGTGCCCTGACTACACACATTCGTATTCATACAAAAGAAAAACCTTATAAATGTGAATATTGTCAGAAATGCTTTACACGGAATAGTGACCTGACAAGGCACATTCGTATTCATACAAAGGAAAGCCCGTATGAATGTGAAATTGTCAGAAATGATTTACAGTGAAGAATCGCTTAAGGGGTGTGTGGACTCTCAGGTACAGCCTCCGTAAAACTGCCGTTCCTTCTTCAATATTCATTTAATCTTTATAAACGTATACTTTTTTTTCTCTTTTAACCTCATAGAGGTAGTGTAGTCTTTATTTTCATCTCAACAAGTGTTAACTTATAATATCACGTTAAATAATAATACACATGTGTAAATATAGATATCGTACTTTATGAGACATTCTTTTATAATATTATTGGTACAATGTGATAACTTGATTTAACACATTTCAAGAATAAAGTATCATTTATTTTATAAACGTATACAGTTTTTTGCAGAAAAGGGTTCAATGAATCCAACCATGATAATGAAATTGACCATTTTGGAAAAAATTATAAAAAACAACGTTTTTTGACCCATTTGAGGTTTGGAAAAGATAACTCAAAATATATTTTGTTAAATTTTGTCACACTAGTTTTATGATAATCCTGATAACATTCCACAGGAGTGTTTTTTTTCTTCTTTTCGAGATACTATAGGATATAATGTAATGTAAGTACAAGTGCAAAACACTTGTATACATATACATGTATATCAGTTTCAATCCAAATGTTGTTTACGGTAAAAAAGTATCGCTGCCCGGGCTCTGTGTTGGATAGTATTAATGGTATCTGGGTGCCAAATACGAAGTGCCAACGAAAATGTCTTTTGCTTTATGTTCGTCCGTCCCCGTTTTTAGCTCTATATCCTGTATAATACGAAGAGCTTTTTCTGCAAAAAAGGCTTCCATTCACTTCTACATGCATGACATGTTACTGAGTTTGCATTATTGAATTTGCTTTGACATGTCCATGGAATTATCAATTTTTCAAATAATGTTAGTTTTAACTGTGGAATACCTCAAATAAAAGTAATTTACAAGAGGAAGAAATTGTTTGAAAATTGATGAATTCTATGGACTTGTCAATGCAAAATCAATAATGCAAAATGAGTGACATGTAGAAGTGGAGGTAACCCTTTTGAAAAAAGCTCTTCATATGTGTGTTGAAAACCGGATCACTCCCATATGCTACATGCCACGTTATAATATACCACACAACCGCAGTAATTGATGACAACAATAATATTGTTTTGATCCCATTTATTTTTATTTAGTACCAAATAACCTTCTAACTGTTCCTTGATTTTTTTTTACACTTGTTTATATAAGAGAGATACTATAATTAAATAACATAAATCCTCGAGAATCTTTGTTATCATAATTCCTAATCGGATTTACCCTACTTAGAACTAGTTTGTTGTTATCGACTCTCTTCAACTGCTAAACCATGTCCTTGTTTATGGTTAGCCATTCAAACTAAGTCCTTACAAAATGTAGCAGTATCTATAATAAGGTGCGGCGCTACAGTCCCCCCCCCCCCCCATGATTTGCAAAACAAGCAAAAAGCAAAAAAAGGAAAAGAAAAAGTAATTGACTAGTATAATATTAACCATAACTGCTCTGTAACAAAGGAATATATGCGTTTTGACTTCGGACATGGCGTGCCTTGGGAGATTGTAGTTATTCCGTTATTGTCCGAAAGAACACATCCAGACGCAAAGCATCACGATCATATAATTCGTCGCTGTTCTGACATATACCGGCACATCACTTTACTTATTTCTGTTGTGATGTACCGGTATGTCAGAACAGCGACGCATTAATGCCCAGCCAAAAATGTTCTAATTACTGACAAGAGCTATTATCCGTCAATACGCTGATATAAGTCTACCCATATTAATCCATGCAACTGTGTCTATATTATTAAACACAACACCAAAAGTAAGTCCCCCCTAAACAATTCGTCATAACATCGTAAGATAAAACATTTTACCAATAAAACTTAGTTAGAAATAATCCTATGACTGTTTCCTAAGTGGTGTTTGAAAATGAAAGATGTCCATGACTTCATGGCTGAATAAGCTCAAAAATAAGACAAAAACTGCCCTTCTCAAAAGTCACAACTCACTATGCTAATATCTGAGCCAAGAATGGGATTTACATGGCTGAATGATCATGAATTGATTACACATTACAGTAAATTTTGCTTAGCTACGGGTACTTTTCCATTAGTGAGAAGCAATTCATAAACATTTGTGACTTTTGAGAAGGGCAGTTTTTGTCTTCCATTTGAGCTCATTCAGCCATGAAATAATGGAAATCTTTTATTTTCAAACATCACTTAGGAAACAGTCATAGGATTATTTATAACTAAGTTTTATTGGTAAAATGTTTTATCTTACGATGTTATGACGAATTCTTTAAGGGGGGACTTACTTTTGGTGTTGTGTTTATATTATATTATTCCGTTTGCTATCTCGTTCTACAATACCCGGGATGCGAATTTATCAACCGTACACACTTAATTTTGGCCAAACACTGTATAAATGTATTGCTGTACAATGTACATGTGCTATGCGCTTTACTCCGTCAAGGTATCAATGTTGTTTACGGTAACGAACATCGCACCCGGGATACGCAACAATATACACTCGTCAAAAGAAGTTCCTGGACACTCATTGAAGTTCAAATATTTCACATAGATATTTAATATAAATTAAACAATTGCATGTCAAAATAAGCAGACAATAATTCTCTATCATGTCTGTATGAAATTAAGATGTACTCATTCATGCATGGCTGAGCACATTCATTAAGCAATGGTAAGGTGCGTATTAAAAAGGAAATTGCAAGAAATGAGCATTTACAGTCATTTGAATGGAGGGATTATCCAATGTTGTGCAATCTTCTTGCCATTGTCAAGTGAATGGGATATGCCCTGCATGAGTGATCATGTCTAAATGCCATGTTAATCTGTTAGAGGATTACTTTCTGCTTATTTTGATATACAATTATATAAACTGCTCACAAAAAGTTAGGAAACTTTTTTTAATCAAGTATATTTTTATTATTTATTACCCTCTTTGTATCTGTTATATATCAATGGAAAGCTGAAGTGTTCCTCTTTAAAATTATACCACATTTGCAATGATTACATGTTGCTGAACTTGGCCACATAAATGAGAATGAGGCAAAGTCACAAATCAAATGTGCCAAAATTACCGTTATCTGTGCTAAACAGTCAATACGTGATGATCAATAATCAAACCGGTCATGCTTGAGAACCATGAATGGCTTACACAAAGATTTGCACCAGTGAGCACAACACACACAAGTTAACCCTAATCTCTTTAGAAAACCATTATTTGGGTATTTGCAAGACTGGATTAACAATGACTCCAGGTGGAAGGTCATGAAGGTAAGTGACGAAAGGTTTAGGCCTACAACTTGTACATTTTTCTGAGACACGGTTATCGTTTTGCAGTTTCAATATGCCGCGTTTAACAGATTTGGAGAGAGCCCGTGTCATTACCTATTGACTGTTTAGCACAGATAACGGTAATTTTGGAACATTTGATTTGTGACTTTGCCTCATTCTCATTCATGTGGCCAAGTCCAGCAACATGTCATCATTGTACATTTGGTATCATTTTAAAGAAGATCACTTCAGCTTTCTATTGATATGCAACATAATACAAGAGGGTAATAAATAATCAAAATATACTCGATTAAAAAAAGTTTCCTAACTTTGTGTGAGCAGTTTATATATAATTATATATATAATTGTATATATTCTATTAAATATTAATTTAATTTAAGTGTCCAGGAACTTCTTTTGACGAGTGTATATACGCATGCCAATTCACTATTACTGTACTTATTTGAAAAATGCACATTACATTATATATGCGACTACATCAATGATAATATTTTTAAAGAGTTAGAATAAATCTGTACACCATATTTGTAAAAGACATACCGTCTTTAGCTTTACCGTCGTTTCAAAACATAACCAAAAGCCAAGATGTATTATCTGAATTAGTCCGAAAGAAAGATTATGAAAGTCAAAACTATTCAGAATCTCAGACTGGTGGTCGGTGTTTTGACCGTGTGTAGATTAACACCAATTGCGTACGGTTCATTTAAACTGATAACTGAGTTGCTGATCACCCTTATATAATAAACTATGATCCAACTCGCAAATATATGGAAGTTCCATATCACAATAGTCGGAAGGACGCAATTTGCCTCCACTTGCCTCCACGTCCATAAGAATGCAATCGTTGGGATGAATAGAAATATCAGAATACCAATCTGTAAAATAGAATAAAATTGAAACTTATATTATATTATCACTTAATTGTGACTGATATAATAATTATCGAGATCGTCAATATCAACCGATACTTGGCCAGTGGCGTTACTAGCCTATTCTGACCTGGGGGGGGGGGGGGGGGGGGGGGGGGGGGGGGGGGGGGGGGGTATGATTGGGCATATATATTATCATGTGGGACTACAATATAGCCCTATTGTGTTTAAACATCACGTGTTAGTATGAAGCTATCAATAAATAAGGTTTTTTGTATATTTTTTGTATCCAGGCTGGCTTACCAAACAATTATTGTAATATTATACTAGCGTAATACTCTATTATACGGGATTGTACGGTGCAGGGATACACGACTGGGATGCACGATCATCGCGTGGTTTTAATTGAGTTCTCTATAATTTAGTTTTGTTTGATCCGCATGCCGAGCCGGACACGAATTGAGCCGGACTGTGGTCACTGTGTGATCTGATGGTATTTGGCTTTTTAGGGGTTCGATTTCGTCGTCAAGACGGACAGCGTAGTGCATCTCGTTTCGGTGTTTGTAAAACACGTACGTCACGTACGCGTACGTACGTACGGTACATGTACATAATACTGTTCATTATGATCGTACATCATGAATAATGTATTAAATGATTATTATAAACATTCTCCCAACCACACCTATTTCAGCGGCAGATTGGTTTGATTATGCGCGATGTCACGCAAGCTCCAATACAACGGTCTGAATCAACGGTATAGTAAACGGGCAATCACATATTTATCATAAATCAGCGAATTTCTCTATAATTGTTATTGATATTGCAATGTGTACTCACACTCCCTCCGCAAGTGTTGCGATTTTGATACTGCTATTCGTAACATGTGGAGATCCCACCGGGAGTAGCGAAACTGCCTTCAAATTCATATTTATTTACATAGAACGTAGAACGTGCACATACACGAAAAAACTTTTTTAGCGCGAAAAGTGTTTCGTCAGTCATTCAAGCTGTAGCCTAGCTCTCAAAGTCTCAGCTCATCGCAGTATTGAAGAGTCTTTAGAGTCTTTGAAGGAAGCTGAGACGAGTAAGTTTGAACGTATTCTTGTTTCTTGACTATTCCTACACTGTTATCTACATTATCATTCATGCATTAGGCCTGTTAATGTTATCATCATTCATTTCTCAACTACATGTGAAAAAATAATGGTTCTGTGCAATGGAATTGGAAAGCTTTATGCGTGTATTGTAAAGCTTCATTCATCACGTACATGTTCATGTTAATTGTAACTAGAGTAAATCAAAAGCTATCAAAGCTGTGTTGAGTGAAAGTTGAAAAACAAGGGGTCTTTGGGTGACAGATAAACAGTAAAATAAGGGGTCTTTGGGTGACAGAGCATAATTTTTAGGGGGCTTTGGGAGGGTGAGCTGAAAAGGGGGTCTTAAGAGCCTTGCATAGCGTAACGGGGGGCTATCCATCATCAACAATGTTATGCTGCTTCCCGGGCTAATAAAAGCACGGAACAACATGAACATGATGAAACACTCCCGAGTACGAGTCACTATTTGCATACTTTGGCAAACATGTGACAGTGCTCATCCGTACATGCCTATCGTGGCAACACAATAAAAATGAATTTGGGGATCAGCGAAATGCGGGCGCGCAGATCATTATCATGATTTATGCATAGACTCTTCATATACGTACTACGTGTGGCACAGCGAAGTTGGGAGAATTTACAGAGTACATGCGTACGTACGTACGTACGCGTACGTGTTCGTACGTGTTTACTGTTTTACAAACACCGATCTCGTTTACCATTTTCACGCAAAGTAGTAACGCACATACAGGCGCAAGGACGGCATTATAGTGAGTATGGAATGTCGCAATAACAAATCGCGTCTGATTTTGGATTTGGGGGCCAGTGCAACTTCTAGAGCAGCGGTATTAACCAGGGAGTCGTGTCCCATGGGGGTCGTTTGGGGTTTTCCAGGGGGTCATGAAGGGGTCGTAAACATAGCTTTTTGGGGAACCATTATATATTTTGCTCTAAAAAGTCTTAGAAAACCTCAAAGAAATGTTCAAACATGCACATTTTACTAAGCAGTTTTAGTTTTATTAAATAGGGCTGTTTTTTCAATAAAAAAATGGGGAGGGGTCATGGTACAGTCACTGACCAAGAATGTTCGATGGGTCGTGGGGCCAAAAATGTTAAGAACCACTGTTCTAGAAAATAGTATTCTTTGGTTTGATCAGTCTTTACAGAGCAGTGAATGAAATGGACGCGGGTGCGCAAGAAGGAATAAATGGCACAGTATCATATATGTGTCACGCGTATGCGCGGTCAAAAACGCGCGTGGATATAATTGCGCGCACACGCTCGGATTACTTTTGCGCGCGGAGATATAAGACCGAATATTCTAACTACAGTTTATTTACTGATGGAAACGATGGGGACCAATTTGTAGACATTAAAATATAAATAATCATAAAAAAACACAAAATTAAAATAATATACAATGTTAGAGCGTATTAACTCACTCCAATATCCCTCATTATTAGGCGCCGATTCTGTATTGCCATTGAATTCCATGCCTGAACGATCTTGACAAGTCACGTGTCCTGCTGGGTTATTATCTGCTTGACATCCTAACCACACCCAATAGATATTATGGTCTCGCCTTTTAAAAGCATCTAAAATGAAAGCCCTTTCTTCCGCGTTGTTAACGACCAGAAGATATCCTCCGTATCCCTCACATTGAGATTCAGCCTCAGATAGGTGACCTGCCATGTAACCTGCTGCGCTCAGTTCAGAACTGTAGCAATGCCCGTTATGTCTGGTCCAGCCGAAAGGGCAACCTGGAACAAGAATGGAAAATTGATGAATGCATTAATGATGATGATGATTTATTTCGATGTAGTTGAGCTGATGAACTTATATTTTTATGAATAGCAAAATCACACTTATGTTTCAATTCACATTAAATCTAAACACAAACCATTAACTATAAATATCATAATACATTATTATATTAGAGTGAAAGTTCCTCTGTGTTCAGTGTGTTGGTAAACAGTATATGTATTTGAAATTGTTCTTTGGTTCTCACTACAAGATAATAAGTACCTGGAGTTATCATTCAGGTTTCCAAATAGACTAATATCGAGTCTCCGGGACGTGAAATAATTAACCGTAACCAACATTCTTATAGGCTAGTTAAAATGCGTAATAATAACATCGTAGCTCATGCGTTGTTCACAGAAAGCTAGCTGTACGCTATACATACTCGACTTACGCACGTGTTATTGTATTATACAGTCATCACAATAAGTAACTGTCCATGTAATAAACATGCTGATGACTCTAAAAGTATAACTCCTACATAAACATATTTAATTATAAAGTTGTTGAGAAATATCTCTTTCTTGAATTTGAGATATTACACGCTAAGAATGGTTGATTACAACACTTACGTAAGTCAAGATCTTGGATAATGATCCCCACTGGTTCGAGAGGTAAGCACTTTTTCCCAACTTTGGGAGGAATGTTACGGAATAAACCGTAGACTTTACGAATTTGACCATTATTTAAACTGCTCTTGGAAAGAAAAACTTACCTTTCACTGTGGTTGCGATGGAAATAAGCGTCAAGGCCACAGCAACCAACAAAATGCTTCGATTCATTGTTAATGTAATTGAATATCTGTTAAAATAACATACAAGATATACTTTCATTTAAGTTCTTTTGGTTTTGTTTCAACTTTAAAACACTTGCGGCAGGCGGCTGCAGACGACATTCCAAAATGTCTCAAAATGTTTTGAAATTGAATTTCATTAGCATATTAAGAATCACCATGAGAAATGCATTTAAATAAGTACAAACATGCCTAGTATTGGTTCAGTAATCCTTGAAATAGACCTTGAAAGTTAGGAAAGGTTTCTGAATAATTCATTTTGTATGGTAAAACCAAAAGCCTCGTTGAAAGAGTTAGCCAAGAGGAGAAATGATAGTCATGATAGTTGACAAACAATGCACAGTGTCAAACTGGCACTAACTTATTAGGCATAATCAAGTGTGTTCTTCAAATGTATAAATTTATCGTATTACAACAAAGTATCTTCTCATAGTCATATGTGGTCTCTAATAATTGCCAGTTGATTTATCATCTGCGGATTTTTTACGAAATGATATGAACTCTATAATGACCAAAAAGGATCAAATGATCACCGAAGAAGAGGAACAAGAAAGAGGAGGGGAAAAGTACAAGATGCCCCTTGTCTGCCCCCCCCCCCCTGTCTACCCTACTGGCTGTAGATATTTTTGATCGCAATCTTTTAACGTCTGCCAACCTAGAATAATATCTCTATAGAACTTTGGAAATTCATATTCATTCATATTTGTTTGCAATATATATTCAAGACCTTCCAACATTAAAATAATAATTTGGTATATCTTTCCACGGAGCATTTTTTTTCTGTGGAAACGCTTCTGTATTATAAACATGTATCATATCAACTCAACCTTTCTTTTGAAGCAATCATAACAGAACGTTTGATTTTATCTGGTTTTCCACTCAAGATAAAGTTATACAGAATTTTGTTTATAGGGATAGGGTTTCATTGACATTGCATATAGTAATACTTTCCCACTGAGTGTTAAATCTCGACTACGCCATGTGTCCAATTTATCTTCGAGTCTTGACATTATTGGACGTACATTACAATCATAACATGTGTTCTGGTCATGACCAATACATATTTGCAATAGGAATGTTTTCATTTTTATTTTTACACAAATTCAAAAGATCAGTTTTTTTCCATATTTAAAAAACCCATTTAGTCCAGCCAGCCTACACAATTGGTCAATTGGTTGAGATTAGTTGACTAGATTCGAGATCGTGAGACGATTCAGTCGACTTGACTCGACATTATGAGATAACTTAACAAATCTACCAGTGACGATGATCATACAGGGTGTCCCAAAAGTCTATGCACGACTTTGAAGCTTTGTATTTCACAAAATATTAGTCGTATTGAAAATATGAATACATATTTAGAAACATAACAATTAACATAACAATTAATATTTATATAGCGCTATTCCATCTAGATCATAGCGCATGTAACACATCAGTACACAAAATACATTTAGCATGGAAAAAGGTGAGTCTTTAGACTACAACGAAAATGAGAGATATTGTCAGTTTCTCTTATGGTACGAGGGAGATTGTTCCATGCCCGTGGACCAGCTACACTGAAAGATTTCTGACCCAAGACCTTATTTGTCCTAGGAACATTTAGGCGAGTAATGTCATTTGCAGAACGAAGAGCTCTTCGAGGAACATATGGTGACAGTAAATTGCATAAATATCCAGGTGCAGTATTGTTCATGCTTTTGAAGACAAAAAGACAGAGTTTGAATTGAATCCTTTCCCGTATGGGCAGCCAGTGGAGTTCTTTAAGCGTGGGAGTAATATGGTCACGCATGGATATGGAACATATCAACCGAGCGGCATTGTTCTGCAATCTTTGAACTCTGTTCAATTCATGTTCCGTAGCACCAAAGAGAAGAAGATTACCATAGTCAAGACGAGAGATAACTAAAGCTCTAACGACATGATGAAGAGTGTCTTTATCGAGGTATCGCTTTATTCTACGGATGTTTCTTAACTGGTAATGTGTAGATTGACAGAGGCTAGATATTTGTTTGGTCATGGTCATGAAAGAGGAGATGTGGGAAATAATTTTGATACCAAACATTGGAGTAAAATCTGTTTGTAATGCCACCCTAGAAGTAAGATATGTATTACTGCAAAAATGTAATTTTATACTTTGGAGGAATAAAGTTCATAAATCCATACCTATTGAGATTAACAAAAAGACGGGTAGAGTTGGTTACACTTAAAGTGATCCGTCAATTGTAATATTTAATTTTTTTCATTACAGTGATCCCAACATAATAACAAACTATATCACACATCATTTTCGTTTCTATAGTGAAATCTAGTTTATATTTTTTCCATTTATACAGAGACGTGTGCTAATGCAAAAACACAGACCTAAAAAATTGAATAACGTAACAGCAAAAGTGAACACACACATCACACAGCTGTCAAACATGTTCAAATTTAAATTTACCGGAATATATTAATGCTGCTTGAAGGCCTCGTTGAAGGTTGTTTTATTCATTTAGAATATGTTCGGGGTGACCTCCATTAACATTAACGCATATTTCCTCCTGGTGCGCGTTTCACTTTTGAAATGTTTTCTGAACTTTTGTTGACTAAGTTGAACTGAATTTGTTTCAGCGTAGAACCATACAATTTGTATTCGCTTATCTATGCTGTAAACCATCTTGAATGAAGACTTTTGCTGTGCAATGTTGTCTATTACGCCTATTTATGTTGTGAGTGACCGAGTTTGGTAATAACATTAATGTTGCAATGTAAGCAGTGAACTGTGACTAATGCGCAACGTTGCTTTCATACCGTTAATTAATGTGCACCTGATTTTAGCAACAATGTGTGGTACTTGGTATTGGTGGGTCTGGCACACGGCCATAAACTTTCAACCAGTTTTATAATGTTGTGGGTTCACCAATAGGGTTGTGTTTGGTATCAAAATAATTTCCCAAATCTCGTCTTTCAAAATATGGTTAAATTTATACCATATGATTTATATTTTGTGAGATATGACTCGTCAAAAACGTGCATAGACTTTTGGGACACCCTGTATAAGCAGACGGATCAATATTTGACTGTTGATTACACATTTAAACCTTATTTGTACACAATTGAACTGTTTTTCAATCATGCCGCTTGGAGTCGACCATTTTCACCATACTTTAATATAGATTTATAGAAGCAAGTCAAACTGCTGAATTTTTATTTGTTAAAAAATGTCGTCAGCATGTTCGTAGGCCAACACATATTAACATTGATAGAATATTAACAGTTAAAACAAAACAACAACTCACCAATCTTTGAGATTAAAAGCTGCTGGTGCGTGTGCAGTGTTGAGCTAGGCTGTTGAAGTGCGATCGGATCCACGAAATGAGTTTATATTGCAGTGTGCATGGTTTAATAACCCACGTAACTTTATCTGGATTTTATAGACAGCACACCTGCCCCTACGATTTAACGACACGCAATATGAATAGGAGAGTTAACACAATCCACGCGGCTATTTAGTTTTACCATATGCAAAACAGATTTGTCAGAAACCTTTCCCTATTTTATAAAATCTATCTCAATGATTACCGACCCAATACTAGGCATGTTCGTACTTATTTCAATGCATTTCTCATGGTGATTCCTAATAATATGGTAATGATATTTAATAATTTTGACATTGCCGCATGGAAAGGAAGCGTTAAGTTCATACCGAAGTGAAGAGGAATGAAAGAAACGGATAAGAGTGGAGGAAAACTAAAAGAATTGGAAATAAAATGATATATATGAATGAAGAACAGAATGGAATGGAAAGAGATAAAAAATAAAAGTTGCTTTTAAAAAGTGAATTAGTGGAAAACCAAGAATAACGGGGAAGGAGACAGAGGGTAAAATTATCAGATGTGAATAAATCAATTCCAAGTTTTTTCTAATCGGAAATATTGGTTTATCAACAAAAAAACCAAGTTTTTCACTTTAATGTTGAAAAACGAAGTTTTACTTGATAAACTGGGATTATCGGTCGAAAAACCTGAATTATCAATCGAAAATCCAGGTTTTTCGGCAATAATCCAGGTTTATCTCATAATTAGACAGTACATGAAATGCCCGAACAACTATGCCTGCATGCGTGTGACGATTTCACGATTGACCAATAAGGACACACGTTTGAAAGTGTTCGGTACGCACACCCAATGGCGTATCCAGGACTGTTTGGATGGGGGGGGGGGGGGGGGGGGCAAAAAAAACCTGAACCATCTTGTTGATCTTAAATATTGAAACGTTGAACCTAATACGCGCAAAGCGCGCACAAAATTGTGATTTTAACACTAAAAATGTAGAGTATGACGTTTTTAACGTCCCCCACATAGTATTTTAAGTATTTGGTGTGGTTTGAGGGCCATTATTATATTAAAACCTCTAGAAACATTCGCGCGGAGCGCGCAAAATTTTAGAGTCTTCGAGTTTTTGAACTAAAATGGTCATGAAAAACTGTCCTGAAGCCATCTTGTTAAGCTTAAATAATGAAATATTAAAACTAAAACGCGCGCGGAGCGCGCATAAAATTGCATTTCTAACACTAATGGTCCTGTATGATAATAACGTCCCCCACATAATATTTAGAATTTTTGGTGGGGTTTGAGGGTCATTATAATGTTAAAACCTATTCGCGCGGAGCGCACAATATTTTTGAGTTTTTGAACTAAATTTATTGGTCATGGAAAACTGTCCTGAAGCCACCTTGTTAAGATTAAATAATGAAATATTGAAATTAATTTCAATTTCTAATGGCATTTCTAACACTTAAATGGTCCGGTATGATGTCCCCACATAATATTTAAAATATTTGATATGGTTTGAGGGCCATTATAATGTTAAAACCTGTAGAAAATATGAGCGCGGAGCGCGCAAAATTCGAGTTTTAACTAAAATGGTCATGGAAAACTGTCCTGAAGCAACCTTGTTAAGCTTAAATAATGAAATATTAATATTAATACGCGCGCGGGCGCGCAAAAAATTGCATTTCTAACATTAATGGCCCAGTATAATAATAACGTCCCCCACCTAATATATAGAATTTTTGGTGTGGTTTTTGCATTAAAACTTTGGTCCAGTATGATGTTTTTAATGTCCCCCACATATTTAGAATATTTGGTGGGTCTGATCCATATAATGTTAAAACCTGCAGTAAATATTCGCGCGGAGCGCGCAAATTTTTTGACTGGTCATGGAAAACTATCCTGAAGCCATCTTGTCAAGCTTGAATAATGAAACATTGAAACTAATGCGCGAAGTACGCAAAAATTGACATTTCTAACAATTGGTCCAGTATGACGTTTTTAACGTCCCCAACATAATTTTTAGAATATTTGGCATGGTTTGAGGGTCATTATAATATTAAAACCTGTAGAAAATATGCGCGCGGAACGCTCACTATTTTTCAGTTTTTGAACTAAAATGGTCATAAAAAACTGTCCTGCAATGCCATCTTGTTAAGCTTGAATATTGAAACATTCAAATTAATGCGCGAGATGTACGCAAACATTGACATTTCTAACACTCGAATGGTCCAGAATGATGTTTTTAACGTCCCCACATAATATTTAGAATATTTGGTGTGTTTTGAGACCCATTATAATGTTGAAACCTGTTGAAAAAGTGAGCGCGAATCGAGCAAGAAAAAAACCCAGTTTTTAAACAAAAATAGTCCAGAAAAAACGTTCCTGAAGCCCTCTTGTTAAGCTTGAATAATGAAACATTGAAACTAATACGTGCAAATCGCGCAAAAATTGGCATTTTTACCATTATAAGGTCTAGTATAACGTTTTTAACGTCCCTCACATTAAAATTATGGGGACGTGACCCCGTACCCCCCCCCCCATTTGCGCCGCATATTTCCCTACCCTTCCTCCTCCCCTGCCTCCTTCTCTTCCTCCATCTCCTCTTCCTCCTTCTTCTCCTCTTCTTCCTTCTTCTCCTCTTCCTCCTTCTCCTCTCCCAAAGGGTATTTTCCCCCGGTGAACACCCGGTGGTGTAGCCGGGTTTTTCATGTACATTTTTGATTTGCCGTCGAGTAAGTAAATGACAGGGGCGGGGGGAGGTAGAGGTGTTGCGTTCAGTTCCAATACCGGCCTGAAAACTGCAGTAATGTGCCTGTCTTCCTCTCTCCTTTCTGTCCCTTTCCTTTCCCTTTTCCTTTCCTTCTCTTTTTTCTCCTCTTCTACCTTCTTTGCCTTCCCGTTTTCCCGGTCATTTTTTCTTCTTACGCTACTGGTGTCGGAGTTCACAAGATAAAGATACGCAATCGTTTGTGTCTCTAACGTCATATTATGTTTAAATGAAATATAGAAAGATAAAGGAAAAATATTATGTGTGAAATTATATTTTTCTCTGGATAAAAAGACCAGTCTATATGTGACGAAATTTTCTCTATAATATAATGCCAAATCTGACATATTTGGTCCACAAACAGTGATTTTATCGCTAATTTTAGAATTTAACAACTTTCGTGACTTATCTTCTTGTAACCATTCACTTGACCGGACTAAAATTCGTACGATATTTTAAGAGCAATTTCCGTACTAACGGAATTTTAATATTTAATTTCATATCAAAAACAGTGTGGCCCGACTTATTTTTTGATAAGAAAAACCGAGTCTGATTTTCACCGATTTTCGGTCAGAAAACGAAACTTACGATCCCCTGTTAGGCCTCGCCAACTTGATTTTTAGTTTCCCGTAACCCCGGGGGGGGGGGGGGGGGGGGGGGCAGTCAAACATAATGTTGTACACGTGCGTGACCAAAAAAACGCGTAAAAGGGGTGTTTTGTCAGTGTTGGACGCGTCACGCGCGTGACGCGTTAAGGGTATCAAAAACGCTGATTTTCAAGAAAAAGGGTGGCTTACAATACAGGTCGAACGCCCGGGGGGGGGGGGGGGGGGGGGGTCAGTGAACATACCAAGCGGGTACACATGCGCGTCCAAGCACCTCTGAAATGGACCCTAAATGGCGTAAACCAGAACACTATTTTGATACCCATAAATGGCGTAACACATACAAACCCTACCCTAAACGGCGTTACCGACACTCAATAATGCTCAGTTATGTAGTGCTTTGTTTACATCGAAATTGGGGAAGGCTTGAAAAGTCAGCAACTTTTTTGATATACCAGGGATATACAATTAAAGAAAAGAAATATTGAAGATTTTTTTCAACATTTTGCATGTTTATTGAAAAATCACACATACAACAATTAGTACCCCTAAATGTCGATACCTCGATGCTGTAATGGATACCCTAAAGTGCGATGCCCCCTAAAAAGCACCCCTTTTTCAGAGAGACGTCGACGACGTCGTGTGGTGAAATCTGGACCCTTTTCGACGTTTTTTTTGGACGCGGATGCGTACCCGATTGGTATGTTCACTGACCCCCCCATTCAGTTTAAGGTCATTAGCTGTGGACCAGGTTTTGATATCTTTCACACAAGCTTCAAGTTTCGATATTGCACCTACTCTGTCATCATCATTTTTCAAAACAATGTATAACTGAGTGTCATCAGCATAGGTCATTTTAGAAATGCCATGAGAATCAATGATATCTTCTAATGGAGATGAATACATTGTGAAGCCTAAAGGGCCAAGTACTGACCCTTGAGGTACACCCTCTTGAGGAACATGAACCGATGACTCGCGACCATTTATTATAACAGATTGTGAACGATGGGTGAAGTATGATTTAATCCATGAAAGCGCAGATCCAGTAAATCCATATTTATTTGAGAAACGGTCTAACAGGATTTGGTGATTTATGGTGTCGAAAGCAGCGGAGTAGTCCAATAGAATAAGAATGACTTCATGACCCTTGTCAGCAGCGAGGAGTAAGTTATTGTAGACACAGAGAAGTGCTGTTTCTGTGCTGTGATTACATCTATAAGCGCTCTGCATTTTTCCATATAGGTTGTTCTCTGACAAATAATCTTGTATTTGGGCAGTACATGCACGCTCAACAGTCTTGGCAAGAAACTTAAGATTTGCAACAGGCCTGTAGTTTTTTAGGATTTCGCGATCCAATTTAGGTTTCTTGATGAGCGGTGTGATTTGAGCATGTTTCAATGCATCAGGGAAATGACCTGCTTCCAATGAAGAGTTCACAATTCTTGTTATGATGGGAACACAAGTTCCGGAAGAAATTGTTTCAGAAGCCAAGTTGGCATTGGATCCAATCCACATGATGTAGACGGCGACTTCATAATGAGTTTTCTGACCGATTCTTCCGAAAGTGAGGAAAACCCGGACAAAACAGCACTGGTGGATTGAGGAAGTTGCACAGAGAGATGAATTTGAGGAGATTTGTGGAGCTCATCAGTAATACGTTTAATCTATGGGCTATGTATGCCGCATCTGCCACTTTAGAAAGTGTGTTTCTGGTTCAACTAGTCAGAACTCTTATTGTTTCACCCAATGCCAACAAAATTGATATAAAAAAGAAATTTTGAAGTTTATTGTATTAATTTCATGACCGTATATCTCTATCCTGATGGGAACCTACATTGCCTCAAAGTTGTGTACTTTTTATTTGTGCAATAACTTCAGTTATATTCGATTCATGACTGTATTGAAAAGTATTACACTCACATAGGTGCTATTGGTAAGTGGCCAATAAAAGACTCAGGCATAACATTTTATTTATTTTACATTATTGTATAGGTTGTACATGTGTTCTGTTATCATTAGTATTTCAGTATATCTATTTTTTTAGTATTTTCTTATTTCAGTTTTATCTAAAGTTACAGGTTTATGTGTTTTATGATAAAATAAAATTCAACGTAATAATTTGTTTCAAAATAGGATATGTATGACAATTGCATGAAAGCCTTTTAGGAGTATACAGTTTGATGTTACCTTTCACTTGAAATAAATTCTTTCCTGATGAATTTTAAAAGCAGATCTGACTGGACTGACTTACTGAATGTTTACATTGTCTAGCTACATTGTAATGCAAGATCGTCCTTGACAGCATTTAAATGTACATATACAAGAAAGAACAATACCCATGAATACATTTTTGTCTATTCATATCTACGGGCATATCTATTGCAGGCAAATAGACAAAACTTGTTTAGGGGTCATATTCTGGCAAGAACTTGTTAGGGGTCAAAATTTGCAAGGAAAGCGCGCTAAAAACTTGTTTAGGGGGTAATTTTGCTTCTACATCTACATCTACAGCTGGGTAAAGTTGCATTCATGCAATATCTGGCTGAGATGAATAATGGCGCCGGTTGAATCAACACGGCAAAAAGGAATTAAATGATATGAATACTATTTTTAAAGCAATTAACGGTATTGGTGTTGTACACATATGGTGACAGGGCATTCCAATCAGTGATGGTACGAGGGAAAAAAACTATATTTGTACACATTTGAGGATGCTTTCATGACTCTGAACCTTTTGGGGTGGTATTGCCGGGTCTGTGCTGTTTGTCTTTGCAAGTATTCAGGAATTGGAATTGCTATTTTTGTGTGCTGTATCTTATACATGGTAGTTAAACGGATCTCTTTCCTTCGTTGTTCTAAGGAAGGCCATTGAAGGCGTTGAAGTATATTTGTAACAGTGCCTTCTGCTCTTCTGTAATCTTTAGCCACAAATCGAGCTGCCCTGGGCTGTATTGCTTCTAGTGTTTGAATGCCAGATGTCATATGGGGATCCCACACAGCGCAGGCGAACTCGAGATGTGGTCGGACCAGGGCAAAGTACATTTGTTGTTTCACGGACTGTGGGTACCTCCAGAGATTTCTGCGGATAAACCAGAGTGACTTATTAGCTTTTGCTGCAATTGTGTTAATATGATGTGACCATTTAAGATTATGACTCCGAGATATGGATGATGCGAGACGGTTTCTAGGTCATCACTACCCATGACATACGTGTATAAGATGGGTTTTTTCTTTGTAGTCACGCATAGGGTCTTGCATTTACCTGTGTTAAATGACATCTGCCATTTTTTGGACCATTCAAACAGTGATGTTAGATCTTTCTGAAGGACTACTGCGTCATGTTCAGATGTAATAACACGATATAACAGACAGTCGTCCGCAAAAAGGCGAATTGTGGAATCTTGAAGGTGGTTTGCAATGTCATTTATATATTAACATTAAAGGACCTAACACCGTTCCCCGAGGAACTCCTAATTGTACTGGAGCTGGGTGTGAACTTTCCCCATCAACAACGACTTTTTGTGTCCGAGTTGTTAACCATTTTTTGAATCCATTTCAAGATGGGACCACGTATACCATAAAAGTCTAGTTTCTGTAACAATCGTTGGTGGGGAACGGTGTCAGTGAACTTGCAGGGTAAAACTTGTTTAGGGGGTGTCTGGAAAAAAATTGGTCACGCATGTGTACACCATTATGTTTGACTGCCCCCCTGGCGTAACCCGCCCGCGCTTCATTTTCATGCACGCTTTGAATTCATTATTGAAATTTTGGAGACAAAAATACCGTTTTTGCAATGAAAACGTCCGAATTCATGCATTTTGTGTGATGAAATTGTGAAAATGATTTTGACGAGAAAAAAATATCATATGAAATTGTGCAGAGCAGAAGGATCGATTTCGAACCCCGGACCTCTCGTTCTCCAAGCGAACGCTCTACCATTTGAGCTATCAAGCGAACTAGTTATATCCGTGAGATTTAAACACTTCATCAACAACCCATCGACGGTTACGAAATGAATTTAGCTCGAGACAAGATTCGAGGTGCTATATTATAAGCATTCACTTGACCGGAATAAATAATTTTATAATATTTTAAGCATGTTTCTAGTTACAAAAGACTATGAATATTATGATACCATGGATAAAATTGGTGCCTGATTCTTCAGAAGTGACTTTTTTACCGTGGATTTGGCTTTTGTTTCGTCAAGTTTTTCTTGAATTCGGTCTGTGTGATTGCAATAATTTGCACCGAAAATACAACATGTCATGAAGTTCACAGATAATATTAGATATATTATATGCATCACATGCCTTTTTATTTTACAATTTCATGGCAAATGTTTTTGAAATGTGTGATTATAATCATGAAAAGAGCTCATTTACATCGTGCTATCATGAGGTCAACTGTAACTACGAAGCGGTATCGCTACGGGTGAGTACTTCTGGTCGCTGTGAGTGGGTTAGAAAAACGACGGCTTTGAGCGCGGCTGCATACTGACTGTAGTCTAGAGAGGTAAGCTACCTTGCTAGTACTTATGCCCTAACTGCAGCGTAATTTATTAGTGATGTAATTTTGAGAGCAAAACGGGAGATCAGAATAGTAACTAGCGAGGCTAATATCCATACAAATTTACATCGTCCCACTTCAACAATATTTGTCGCATGCGCCTAATGTTTACCATATATCAGAGAGACAAACAATGACGTTACTGGTTTTCCGTAAAATAACAAATGTGACGTCACTCCCTGGGTCAAATGTTAACATGGTAATTTAAATAAAGAGACCACGTCGAGCTGGTCTGAGAGACAGATAAAATTACGAAATGTTGAGTCCGAAAAGTTGTTCACAATTCTATGGAAAAAAGGACCATCATTACGCTATAAGCATTTTTTATTTGAGAGACACATACAAATTTTGCATTTAAAAGGTACAATGTTCAAGGTAAAAAGCCGTGTTTGTAAATCTCTGTGGCGTGCTACTGTGATCCGTTTATAAACAAAAACACGGGTTCGATTCGCGAGGTCCCTTATTTTTTCTATTTCTTTCAAAACTTGATGGTGACTTTAATGAAATCATTCATGTCAATTTCTATGAACTACAATATGATGGTCCATCATCATCACCATCGGTCGTCCTTGGACGGAACCGATGGAAGCAGCTTAGTTGCTTCCATCATTCTTTCTTTTGCTATTTGTTTACTCCATTGGTGCGCCACGCCTAGTGGAGATATGTATAGGAATACATGTTATGCGTGTGTGTACAGATACAGACCCGGTAGCTTTCCCGATGCACGGGACCACCATTTCTACCTGTCTTCCAAACTACGAGACAATTGAGACTAAGTACCTTGCCCAGGGATACAAACATGTTGGCCGCAGCGAGACTAGAACTCACAACCTTTGAGTCCTGCGTGCTATCTACTAGACCACGCATGCTCCCTTAATATGATGGTCCAGGTATTGACATACTTTAGTATTTATTTTTATTAATCAATTGATGTTATTATTTTGTATTCATCTTGTTTATTTACCTTTATGGTATTCATCAATTTATTCATAATATTTAATTATTTATTCATAGAAGTGAAATTCATGGTAGTTCGCTTCCTTTAGTTTCTCGCTTACGCAATCGTCAGGAAAACTGAATGTTTACCTTCCATACAGCGAAGTCAGTGAGAAAAAATATTCGCAGTGCGCAGGCGCAATGCATGCTGCGTATTCAATTCGCATAACACTGTTCGCGCACTGACATCGCTGAACAGATAGAGAAAACTACGTTTAACATATTTAACTTAATTTTTTTCTCCCATGTCGGCACTTTGAAATTATCTCGCTTCTCTTATTTATCAGATTGTCTTTGTTGTGGTGGAGAATTTCTATTTTCTCGTCGAGGCAGAGGTTACATTACCCTCACTGACTTCGCTATATGGAAGGAAAACTTTCAGTTTGCCTGACGATTGCGTAAGCGAGAAATCTAAGGTAGCGAACTAACAAATAAAAAGTGTTTTTATTTGATATAAAGCTCTACTTAACATGGTATTGAGCACTATCCGTCTTATATTGATAATCTCGTTTTATATTTATTAATTTATGTATTCGTTTGTTGATTTCATGCTATTTAAAAAACCCAACTAATTAGTTATTATTGATTGTTTGACATTATTTCTACAATTTTGAATGCATGACTGGGGATAGATTTAAAATATGTTATAATACATTGGTCTTAAATGTATCATTGAGTAAATTATACACAACTTGATAATAAATTGCATGATAGAAATATCCCATTGATCATCCCATTGATCATCATATCTATGTATCGTACATCCGGCAAAGCAGAAATTATCATATTGTTACATCATGAACTGTTATGCTTCAACTTACTCTTGGGTCCGGTCAGGTGTAAGATTTAGCGTAAATTAGTCGCAAGTTACTACAGTGCAACAGAGCAATATCATATTATAGAATACAGCTTGGTGATTTAATGTCATAGAGAAAAAACAGGTTTGACCTTATTTGCATATGATTAGCATATTATAAAGAAATACATTAACATTTTGCTTTTTGGAATTTCCAGCAAAAACTATAAATGCTATTAACACCAAAGTTACAGGAAATGAAGTTCCTATCATTGCCAACAATACTGTCTGAGAAAAAGTTCACATTTATCTTTACTTTTAACAAAAAACCCAAAATCTGTCTTAATTAAGCTTAATTAATGACCAAACTCGTTGAAATTATTAAGTAATACTGTGTATCCAAACCAGACTTGCATGGTTTTAAATTAAAGGTAAAGATGGGCTTAAAAGAATGGTCTGAGCAGATAATTCAATATCCTTTTAGTATTTAAGATATCGTCCTCCAAACATTTAGTATATTTAAAAAGAGAAAAAACCACATGTAACCACTATTTTATACAACTGTACACAGACTTGGCAAAAGTCTATTAATACTTGTGCAGCCATGCACGCAAACAATGGAAGGAATATTCAAGGACATGCCCATGCTAAAGGACCAGTGGTTTAAAATTCGCGCTACATGAAATTTGAAATGCAATTCGCCAGTGTGCAGTCATGGTGTATGTTACTTTAGGTGACCGTGTGCTGAAATGCATGGGTGTACAAACAGGTATCGTGTTAAAGGCCTGCACTAAGTCTAAATAAAAAAAGAAAATTTTAAATAGTCAAGGCCATGAAAGGAAGTAGGCAGTAGCTGGTTGGATTAGCGTGTATTGATAATCAAGTATTGGCCAATCCGAAATCAGGTTTAATAAGAAATGTAACAATGCTGATAATCATACAAGGACACGAAATAGTACTTTAAAACAAAGCTGTTTTAATTATATATGATACACATACTTAGGATTGAAATGTTCATTGTTGTACAACAATCAGGAGGCACTATATTTATAATTCAATATTTGGAAATTTATGCTCCGTTACTGTAGCCTAGTAGCTTTCCTCCGTTTGGTGCTGTCAACATATTGGGTTTCGCCTCAGTTACTAGCGATGTATTAGCGCTATTCTTCAGCTACTCACCATTGGTGCACTCGGCCGTTAGTATTTTATTGAATATTTTATTGGTAACTCTGCCTATGGTTACTATACTCTTTTAATAGTTGTGTTATTTTCACGTTATGAAAAATGGTATACCGTTGATTGAGTTTATCATTACGATATCGTGGATACTATAACGCAAAAACAGCCCAGCTGCAACATTAAGTCGTTTATTTAATGTTTTATTGGACACTGTGTCTATGTTTATACTCTTTTAATAGTTGTGTTGTTTTCACGTTATGAATAATTTAAAAATGGTATACCGTTGATTGAGTTTATCATTCCGATATCGTAGATATTATACTACAACTGATAGTCATATTATACATAATTGTCCACTATTTATGTTATCTTCAGTAGATAGCATATTGTTGAAAACAATTATAAACTGTAAATGTATTTAGATCATTCCTGTTATCTTCAGTAGATATCATATTGTGTAACTATAATCCTGTTGAAAACAATACTCTATGATTAGTTATATCAAAAACTGTAAATGTATTTACATTATTCCAGTTAATATCTTCAGTAGATAGCGTATTGTGTAACTATAATCCTGTTGAAAACAATGCTCTATGATCAGTTACATTATAAACTGTAAATGAATTTACATAATTCCTGTTAATATCTTCAGTAGATAGCATATTGTGTATAATCCTGTTGAAAACAATGCTCTATGATCAGTTACATTATTAACTGTAAATGAATTTACATCATTCTTGTTAATATCTTCAGTAGATAGCATATTGTGTAACTATAATCCTGTTGAAAACAATGCTCTATGATCAGTTACATTATAAACCTTAAATGAATTTACATAATTCCTGTTAATATCTTCAGTTGATAGCATATTGTGTAACTATAATCCTGTTGAAAACAATGCTCTATGATCAGTTACATTATAAACTGTAAAATGATTTACATAATTCCTGTTAATATCTTCAGTAGATAGCATATTGTGTAACTATAATCCTGTTGAAAACAATGCTCTATGATCAGTTACATTATTAACTGTAAATGATCTTACATCATTCTTGTTAATATCTTCAGTAGATAGCATATTGTGTAACTATAATCCTGTTGAAAACAATGCTCTATAATCAGTTACATTATAAACTGTAAATAAATATACATCATTCCTGTTAATATCTTCAGTAGATAGCATATTGTGTAACTATAATCCTGTTGAAAACAATGCTCTATGATCAGTTACATTATAAACTGTAAATGAATTTACATCATTCCTGTTAATATCTTCAGAAGATACCATTTGTGTAACTATAATCCTGTTGAAAACAATGCTCTATGATCAATTACATTATAAACTGTAAATGAATTTACATCATTCCTGTTAATATCTTCAGTTGATAGCATATTGCGTAACTATAATCCTGTTGAAAACAATGCTCTATGATCAGTTACATTATAAACTGTAAAATAATTTACATCATTCCTGTTAATATCTTCAGAAGATGCCATATTGTGTAACTATAATCCTGTTGAAAACAATGCTCTATGATCAATTACATTATAAACTGTAAATGAATTTACATCATTCCTGTTAATATCTTCAGTTGATAGCATATTGTGTAACTATAATCCTGTTGAAAACAATGCTCTATGATCAGTTACATTATAAACTGTAAAATAATTTACATCATTCCTGTTAATATCTTCAGTAGATAGCATATTGTGTAACTATAATCCTGTTGAAAACAATGCTCTATGATCAATTACATTATAAACTGTAAATGAATTTACATCATTCCTGTTAATATCTTCAGTAGATACCATATTGTGTAACTATAATCCTGTTGAAAACAATGCTCTATGATCAATTACATTATAAACTGTAAATGAATATACATCATTCCTGTTAATATCTTCAGTAGATACCATATTGTGTAACTATAATCCTGTTGAAAACAATGCTCTATGATCAGTTACATTATAAACTGTAAATGAATTTACATCATTCCTGTTAATATCTTCAGTTGATAGCATATTGTGTAACTATAATCCTGTTGAAAACAATGCTCTATGATCAGTTGCATTATAAACTGTAAATGAATTTACATCATTCCTGTTAATATCTTCAGTTGATAGCATATTATGTAACTATAATCCTGTTGAAAACAATACTCTATGATCAATTACATTATAAACTGTAAATGAATTTACATCATTCCTGTTAATATCTTCAGTTGATAGCATATTGTGTAACTATAATCCTGTTGAAAACAATGCTCTATGATCAGTTGCATTATAAACTGTAAATGAATTTACATCATTCCTGTTAATATCTTGAGAAGATACCATATTGTGTAACTATAATCCTGTTGAAAACTTTGTTATGTGCTTAATTTAGTCATATATTATAAACGCATGGCCACTATGTTATCTTCCGTAGATAGCATATTGTGCAACTATAATCCCGTTAAAACAATGCTCTATGATTAGTTAGATTAACAGTTAATGTATTTACACTATTCCTGTTACCTTCGGTAGATAGCATATATTCTGTAACTGTTATCCTGTTGAAAACAATGCTATATGCTTAATTTCATCATAAATTATACATAATTGTCCACTATATGTTATCTTCTGGAGATAATTATTGTATGACTATAATCATGTTAAAATATTGGTATGTGGTTAGTTTCATTATAAACTGTAAATGAGTCTCCACCTTTTCCGTTATCTTCTGTAGATAGCATAGTGTGTGACTATACAGTCATCAAAAAAAGTAACTATACAGGTAATAAATGTACTTTTAACACTACTAAAAATATATATCCTACCTAGAAATATTAAATCATAAAGTTGTTGAGAAATTTATCTTCTTTAATATGAGATATTGCATGCTAGGATCGGTTGAATATTTAAGTAGCGACAATCCAAACTGTAAGGTACCGGTAAAGTCACAATTTCAAATTCACATTTTACATTTCAACACGGGGGAGAGAATGACAGGTAGCGTGTGTGTGGCGTATTGATCCATCGGAACAATGCGGCCGACTGTCCAACCTGCGCATGCATCCCCAATTGCACTACCGGTAATCAATGAGATACCTGTAGATTTGGTCCGCGTGTAGAAAATAAAAATGTGAAAATGAAAATCGGACTTCTCCTTACATTTTTGAGTGCCACTTCCTTAATAATCACCCGATCTTAGCGTGCAATATCTCATAAGACAAATTTTCAACTTTATGATTTAATATTTTTAGATAGGATATATAGTTTAAGAGTTAAAAGCCCATTTATTACCTATTACTTTTTTTGATGACTGTAGTACTGTTCTGTTGAAAACAATGCTATGTGCTAAGCGTCACCATCAATTATAAATAAATGTCCACTGTTTCTGTCGTCTTCAGTAGTTGGTATATATTATTTAATTACTATAACCATGTTAAGACAATGGTCTGTGTTTAGTTTCTTTATCTATAAAAGAATGTCCACTATTTCTGTTATTATCAGTAGATAGTTCATGGCGTAACTATCAGGCAAAAAACAAAAAAACAAGTTTGTTTCCAATAGTGCGCGTGCATTTCACTGAGACGCTTGATTCTTGCGCATTTTTTTATATTTTTAGAATAAACGGAAAACAATAATAATTTGTTACGGCGCCATCTTTTGTGTCCCCGTTAAGATGGTGATTGTTCACATACGGCAAACACGAAAGTCAAATTCAGTGGGGACAATCCCATTTTAGCGAGCATAAGAGCAACAAAAATACACAGATTTGACTAAATAAAACCATTTCAAGTGAATCTCAACTATGAATTTGAGCATAACAAATAACTGGAAACAAACTATTTTGTTTTGTGGCCTAAACAAAGGTATGTGCTTAGTTTCACCACAAACTACAGATGAAAGTCCACTATTTCTGTTATCTTTGGTAATCCAATCTTGTTGAAAGCGATGCTATGGGCTTAGCTTCATAATTAATTTAGGGATTAAATCATGTGCATCACCAATTTACAACGGAGTTTGCGTCTTCTGCATGGTTTATTTCACGAGGGCAACGCCTGATTGAAATAAACACGCAGACGCCCAGAACGCAAGTTGTAAATTGGTGATGCACGTACACGGAAACATGATTTAATTCCTTTCAACAACGACCAAAGATTCGAACACATTTTATAAATAGAAAATGCAAATAAGAACATAATTTAAAAGTGTTAATTGTACTTCATTTTGACAATATCTTTCAAATTATTTTCAAAAACTTTAACACTGAAAAATTAAAATAATAGTCAAGTTCCTTTCAGTTTCAAAAGTCGAGGTAAACAGGGTGTGAATGATCATTCCAAAACAACACACGTTGCGGCTGTGATCGCGTGGCGCGTATTACTCATTATCCGCGTGGTGCTGTTCGATCGGCGTACTGGTTTTCCATAGCAGCGTGGTTTAATTCAAATTAACAACGCGTACTGTACGTAACCCCCTGGGGTCTACCTTCTATCCTACAGTGGTTCTGATTGGTTTATTACAAGATGTACTCACATGAATAGCCAATTCAAATGAAGCTTGTAAAATGTTTCACTCCCATCTTTATCAGGGATACAATTATTCTAACAATGTCTCTCATTGGTGCAATAAATGATGTATCCATCTTTTTAACCAATCGACCGGTAGTTCTCAGGGAGTTAAGCTAAGATATGGGGAAGTTGTTGAATATAAATTAGTGTCCACTATTTCTGTTATCTTCAGTAAATAGTATAATGGTGTGTAACTATAATCATGTTAAATACAATGGTCTATGCTTTGTTTCATCTAACTATAAATGTTGTTTTGTCTACCCTGGGGTACTAACTGTGGTTGATTTGAGGACAATTCAGTGTCCATAGAGGGTACATTGTATGAAAATCTTGCAAACCTGAACCGTGTATAAAATATCTAGTTTTGTATTAAGAATAAGTAATTTATTCACAGATTTTGATATCCATGTTTGCTACAAATCCCTTTCTCCTACTGCCGTACGGGATTCTCCTCCCGGTTGTTTATAATTATAATTATGTTGCACCCTTAAAAGATGTTATGTTTTCATAGATTCAAATGAACAAACTATTAAAATCATTTTTTTTTTGCAGTACCATACCAACGCTTCATTGTACTGACGGCATTAAAGAAGCAGACTGGTTTATCTCTTGTCTCTGCGCATCGCATGTCACAAAACAGACAAAGGTGGCGCTCCATCATCAATAGGGTCACAAATATCGGCCATGATCAGGAACGCGGCCATTAGTTTTACCCGCGCAAAATAGATTTTTCAGAAACCTTTCCCAACTTTCAAAGTTTATCTCAATGATTACTGAACCAATACTATGCATGTTTGTGCTTATTTTAAAGCATAGTCTCATGGTGATTCGAAAATAAAATGGTGATAAAATTCAATACTTTTGACAGGTTTTAAACATGTTGTGACATTTCGTAACTGTCGTCTGCAAACGACTGCCGCGTGGAAAGTGTTAAAGTAAATTACAATGTACACACTTAAAGGGACATTAAGTGGTGTTGAGAATGTTAAATGTTTAAAAATTTACTTCAGAATTCAAGATGAACATTCAAAAATTGCGATTATTGTTGTTTCTACTAACAAAAATACAGCAAAACTTGATTAAAAACAATATCATCGCTATTGATTGAAAAACGCCCTCTATGCATATGGTTCGCGTTATGTATCACGCGTACTCATGGGGAGCCGGGACGAGCATTTTTGAATCGACGTTTTCTTGTACAAAGAGAGCTGATTTTTCTTAATCCTTATAGGTGTGAGTTCATACATGTAATACAATTATAAAAATATACTAATCTCAGTTTTTATCAAAATTGAGGGCGCAGCCTCAAACACATCTCTTAGTGCCCCTTTAATCTACCATACCATCTCGGGTTTTTTTTCCACAGCTCATTCAATCTGAAACAATTCAGGCACAATTGGTTAAAAATAAATATCGTACCTTTAGCGAATAATTAAATTCGACAAGAACGTGATGTAAATTTTTGATAATTTCATATATACAATACCGGTATTTAAGGAAGGTATACATTATAGTTGTCACACATGCAATGCAATTGATTATATCGACCATTTCCTTTTCAATGGGATAGAAGTAACAGTTATGATCTTACGTTAGTCAAGTAATTTCGCGTAAAATATATGATTTGTATTAAATGTATTTTATGTGATCTTTTCCTGGGGACGCCCATAATCCTCGAAAAAAAATTGGACGCAGATTTTCTTGCAGATTTACTTTTCTGATCATAATCATATTCGAAGTAACAGAGCGATACGATTCCTATTTACCTCAAAATCATGGTTTTAGAGTGAATTAAGAGTAAAATTTGAAAAATTTCAAACATAGATAGTGTTACCATGTTACAGGAAAATTCAAAATAAAAGATTTGTTTTCAGTCAACTTTGTTTCACATATTATTACCCAACATGGCTATTATCATTGGCAGGGTATTGTGGAAATGCTAACAAAAGAGGCATACTTGATTTTAAATGCAATGGCATTGACATTGGCATTGACAATGGTTGTACAATGTATACACGTTTAAGACGTTGCAATAAAATACACTCATCTTGCGTTGGAAATATTAAAGGTATAAGTGTTCTGATTTCTTGCCCGATTGTAAACTTGATGTTTTGTTTTCTAGTCTACATGAAGGGTCATCCTTGTTGTCCTTCTTTTTGTGTATATAAAGAGCAAATGTGAAAAATAGCCCAACATACGAGGGGCATTCAGTAAATAATGAAAGTGATCATGGTATGGGATGCATGAGTGATTCTATTGAGGGATAATGTGATCAATACAAAGTATGAACCTTTGTCTTTCAAACAATACACTTTTGGAATGTTAGATACCTTTGGTTATGTAATGTCATTAACATTAACACAATAGGTTTCAGACACTGACTGAAATCTGTCAATTATTTGGCTGGATATGTAATATGTTGAAAATGGGTTGATCGATACATTTGCGTATATCTCGGCAATGCAAGCATAAAAACAGATAACACTTGGCACATAGTTAGAACACACACTTATCTCCGCTTGACATTATTTTTTAGACCTGAATTCCTTAACGCAAATAAGAAGGGACCATCTCAAATGCGCTTTTATTTAGCAAAATCCGCAATAATATACCTTTGAAAACAACAAAGGATAAAGAACAATGGAGGGATTATAATTTAGTAAATTTGTGTGGGATGTAAAGCAATAATAGTGGGGATTTCAGAAGGAGCTGTTCATAAAATTTCCTCAAACCATTGAAATTATGTGACGATTACTTTAACAATACATATATAGTAGCTCTAAAGATAACAGTAATAAGAGAGGTTGTGGCAGCCATCTTTGATTGATACATTCATGTATATCTTTATTTTGACTATCACAATATTTAAACACATTGATTTAAGCATTTTTAATTATTTCTGATTAGAATTTGAAGGCACAGTAAGCTTTTATCTGGTAAATTTCTTGATTTTAGCCATTTGTGGCCCTGTTCAAAATGATCTGCCGTCTGCGCATGCGCACATTTTCTGCAGGTTTCATGCGAATAAGTTCAGAAAATTAGTTAACTATCATATGGAATCTCCCAAACTGGTTAATTGCTTGGATTTTTCATAAATTGTTTGATTTTCCGCAATATTAGTGATTCGCTGACTGGGCATTTTTCAATGAAAATTGGCTATTTGAAATACTGATATTTGTATACTTTTTATTCGATTGCCTCTCCTTACTTTTTACTCATATACTACATACATCAAATTACACAGGGATTTAAGTTATTGTCTTTTTATCATACTTACGTGAAAAAAAATGGGATTTACCTGCTTCTGGTGTCATGTTATGCAATCTTCTTATCACATGTTTCATACAAATAATTCAAATTTCCCGCCAAATAACTGATTAAGTAGTGTCCCAAGTGTACTTACTTTGAGACAATGCTATGACGTCATAGTTCACACTTATAAATCCAAAACTGTACTGTTTGAAAGATAAAGGTTCATACTTTGTATTGATCACATTATCCCCTCAATAGAATCACTCATGCATCCCATACCATGATCACTTTCATTATTTACTGAATGCCCCTCGTACATAAGTTAATGAACTGAGTGAATGCAAACAAAACTGGTAACTCTCTACGAGAGCTCTGATGGGCCAATCAATTAGTTCACTGCAACTCGGAAAAATAGCCATATTCCAAAGTTTGAGTGGCATGGTTCTTATTTTAAAAGCATAAGGTGACATCAAATTTGAGTAGTACACAAACTAGCCGGGTGGGTTAACCAGCTTTTTGCCGTAATTCACTGCATTTTGGCCTATAACGTCTATTAATGGAACATATCTTGCGCCTAAGAATTTACAGAAATAACGCGACAAATATGGGTTTCTTTGTATATCAAAATATGTTGATGTGAAGAAAATAAATCCAAAGTGATCGGAACATACACTTAAACGATAAGTACGAATGGCTTTATTACATAACAATTGTTCAATTATTGTGTTTTATAGAGATATGCCTATAGCTAGTTTATAAGAGTACACCATCTCTAACTAATAGCATTACGTTAAGAAAGTGCGTCTTCATGCTATTCATATTTCTGGATTTGATCCTCTCTTTCCTCGTGACAAGACATATATTTTGTTGGTGTTCACTCACTGGTTGGTATCACATGGTAGGTACACGTAAGATACAAGAGAGTTAAACTATAGCACTTTGTATTTTCTTATTCTACGCTATCGCCCAAATTAGACATTTGCCTTCCTGTTATTGGTGATTTGTGACATCATAGGTACCACACCAATTTAATTAAAGATACTTCCCAACGAATTGAACAATTTCTGTCTGGGGCGTAACCAAATTTGTAATTTTATTTGTTGATATTTGTTTATTTATAGTTATTATTGTTATTATCATTTTATGAGTGGCGGTGCGGGGGGGGGGGGGGGGGGGGGGGGGGTGGGGGGGGGGAGGGGAGGGGGATTTGCTGTCCCCTTCCAGAGGTTCGGCTCCAAAATGTTCTTTCAACCAATCCAATTTGGTTATATAAGTCATAGTTTGGTTTTCGATATAACATTGGGCCTTTAATTTGAACCATGCCCCTCATTTGCAGTCAATATTTTTGTATTATTTGCTTTGATATTATGGTTTCTTTCAAAAGATATGACTACTTTTGTAACATTACAGAATAGATTTGGGATTTAGTCAACGATCCATGCGCATGCATATTATTATACTTATTAAGTATAATAATAGGCATTTATATAGCGCCTTAATTACATCGAAAGGATCACAAAGCGCTTTATAAATGACATTAAAAAAGAGTATAAATATGCACACTACATGAATGTAGCAGACTAAGTTAAACCAAAGCGGTGATGGCATAATAAAACACAATAAAGCATTACACAAATCAAGTGCTGCAGATAATAAAATGACTACATATTTTGGTTAAAGAGATGAGATTTAACAGACGATATAAAAAATGCGTCCGTCTTTGAATTACGGATCTGTAAGGAAAGTATAATCTTTGAATCTCGTTTCCAGCAGCCTGGTGCTAAGCATAGATGAAAGGAACCGACACCTTGGAACCCGGTAGTATATTTTAACAGAATAAATCGTATTGGCAACTGGAAACCAATGCTTAGCACCAGGCTGCCGGAAACGGGATCTATAATCTTTATTTTCATCTAAATAATTGCTCTCTTATAATAATATTGCGTCAAATAATAAAACACATACAGTCCTCAAAATAAGTAACTGACCAGGTAATAAATATGCTCTCAACTCCAAAACTATAACTCCTACGATAAATATTAGAATATAAAGTTGTAAGGAAATGTCTTGTCTTTAATTTGAGATATTACACGTGAAGATTAAATGAATATTAACTCAGTTATGTACCCTAAACCAAAACAAAGTCCGTTTTTCATTTTAACATTTCGTTCGTCTACACGCAACCTCATACTAGCAACAGACATATTATTGATTAACTGGTAGCGACAACTCACGGGTCGATAGTAAGACGGTGAATGCTTCAATTGATCAATGCAACCCATACACATACCTGTCACACTGTCCCGCGTGTTCAAACCCAAAGTGTTAAAATGTAAACTGCACTTTGTTCTATCCTTTTCAATGTCGCGTTCTTAATCATTAACCGATCTTAATGAATAATGTATCAAGTTTAAGAAGAGAAATTTCTTTACAACTTTATTACCTAATATTTTTATGTAGGAGCTATAGTTTTGGAGTTAAGAGTATATTTATGACCTGGTCAGTTACTTTTTTTAAGGACTGTATGTTAAAATAGATATCACACGTATGAGACGTTTAACATTATATAATGTGATAACATGTTACGTAAAACTTGAGTATAACATATACTTTCATGGGGTATGATTTTGTGCTGGAAATCCCTAATAATGGGGTCACTTTTTACAAATGGGTCTATTTTCGCGAACTTTTTGTCTATTTTTGCGAAAATTTGCCAAAATTAGGTCTATTTTCGCGAAAATTTGCCAAAATTAGGTCTATTTTCCCGATAATTTGCGAAAATTTGGTCTAAAATGAAGCAAAACCCCTAAAAATGGGTACCGATTTTTCCAAAATCACCCCTAAAATGGGTATGGGTTTTGAATCTCCAGCGGCACACCCCCGACCAAACCAAATCCGAGTACCCCCCCCCCCCCCCCCCCCGGGATTTGTACGCTTACATTTCTTTTCGAAACGGCAATAATTTCGTCAATCTTTTAATTTCGAACATAGAATTGAAATAGATGTTGTTTTATTTGTATAATAAACTATTCTTGATTTACATCATACGGCATAAGATGCTACATATATATATAGTTCAATTAGAAAAAATAAATAAACAAAATTTAGAATTACGGATCTTCATTAAATAGCAAACAATGGTCGGTAGGCCTACTAATAGTTTCATCATACACTATAAATGCTTGTCCAGTGTTTTTGTAAATCTTCAGTGGATAATATAATCCTGGTAACACTTTCCACGTGGCAGGCAGCTGCCGACGACATTCCAAAATTGCACAAAATGTTTCAAAAAAGTCCAAATTGTTGAATTACGTTACCATATTTGAAATCACCGTGAGAAATGCATTGAAATAAGTACCAACATGCAAAGTATCGGTCCAGTAATCCTTGAGATAGACCCTGAAATGTGGGGAATGTTTCTGAATATTCTGTTTTGTATATTGTAAAACTTATAGCCGCGTGGAAAGTGTTAAAACATTCGTCTGTGCTTGCTTTGTTTCATCATCAAATATAAAGGGATGTCCACTACCCGGGGGTCCACTATTTCTGCTTTTTTGAGTAGTAAGCGTAGTATGTAACTATAATCCCGTTAAAGTAATGGGTTGTGCTTATAGTTGCATCATGAACTATAAATGAATGTCCACTGTTTTTGTTATTGCAGTGGAAAGTAATTTATCTTGTGTATAATCTTGATTTGTTTCATCATAAACTATATTGTGTATTGTGTAACTATAATCCTGGTAAAATAATGGTATATGCTTAGGGGAGACGTCAAAACTCGACCGCCCGTTGACTGCCGGTTACGGGCGGTTCCGCCCGGTTTTTTCAGGTCAAATGTTTTATATTCGCGCATGCAACACTGAACAACCGCCGGTTGACTTAATGCTGTAATCTGACCAATTTACACTATCAATCTGTTACTTTGCGGTCATAATAGCTCTCTCTATAATCGTTCTATAAAAAACAAACATTCATAGACTTTCGGTATTGATTTTAAAAAGTTAATTGAGCTATAAACAGATTGAAAAAGCCAACCCCAGCGAAAATCAATAGCTGTATTGTACTGGTTGTCAACTGAGACTTTTAAGTCTTAAAAGAGCCCATTACTTCAAGATGTTATTGCTCACGTGTGTGACGAGGCACTTTCAACCGGTCGTGTTCACCAGAGTGTTACTATTTGACCTCATTATGTGTGTATATTATAACAGACGACACGTTTTGTGAGAACCGAACGGAACCGGCCGTAACCGGCGGTTGCCGGGCGGTCGAGTTTTGACGTGATCCCTTAGTTTCATCACAAGCGCGTAGCCATCCAGATCATATGGTATGGTATGAAAATGAAGCCGGGTAGTTAACTATGCGGGGGTGCGTGCGTACATGCGAGGGTGTGTAAACCTGGGAGTTTGTACCGAACGCTTTCAAAAATGACCGCGCGTCCAGATTGGACAATCGTGAAATTGGCATGCCCATGCATAGCAGGCATAGTTGTTCGTGCATTTCATGCATCTGAACGAAGCTTCGTGGACAACAACAAAACTAGACTTGAATTCAAGTCCTTATTCCCTCTCCTCCACCAACCATCCCACGCCCAGTACCTGAGTAATACTAAATAGAATCCCTGACCATACCCTCACCTATGCCTATGTTGTCGCCCGCGATCTCGCTGTGAATCACACACGCCAAGTATAAAATTGCTGGAACATAGCTCTGGCCGAGCCGCTACGCGGCCGCGGCTCGGCCAGAGCTAGCGCTTGCGTACGTGTGTGTAGAGCTACCGTGAAAATTGCCACTATAGTATTTATGTATACCGGTTCGGTTGGTTGTTGTTGGTAAGGTGTGGTGGAGGAGGGGGATAGGATGGAGGTCAGTGGGGGGAGGATAGAGTCGCCTTGAACCAAGCTACAACAAAAACATGCTTGCGTGAAATAGCTTGACTTTCGTCAATAGCATTATGACAGTAACTATAATGTTGCGAAGTGACGTGAGCGCATAGCATCACGATATCCACGTAAGCACTATAATGAAGAACGTCGATTTGGCAGCGAAGAAAATGCTGCGCCTATCATTAAGGGGGGGGGGGGGTTTGGGGATATGTTGATTTGACCCACATTTGGAAACACATTTTCTCAATGTTACAGTGGACCTACCGCTTAGAGTTATATATCAAATTAAAGCTTAGGTCAAGACGTTTCAGAAAATGCGTGTTATTTTGATCTGGTTGCCATGGTTACCATGCGAGGCCACTGATTGGCTAAACACGGGAGCAAACGTAACTAGAAAACGAAATGTTGCATATACACCATACTTGGGTAGATGATGTATTGGTATAGTGCGCATGAAACCATGGATCCGGATTTTTTATTCGGTTGGCATGGTAACCGTGAACCGACCAATCAGGTAATTTTATATTGTAATTCAAATTTGAAAACAGATATTAAAAATCGGGCTCCATGGTTTCATAGCCCCTGGTGTGGCTTAACATCTGGTCCAAATCCCATGGTTATATGAGCTTTCGTTTTTGAGTTACGTTTGCCCCCATATTGCAAGTTTGCGTGTTTTATAGTTTTGAGATATCGTGCAAAACGTATTTAAAAATATTAAAATTGGGGAAAAAGAAATAAGTTGACATAAATTGGGATAAACATAGTGGTTCAATTATGGAAGATCATGAATTTAGACACATGTTGAGACATTTTGGGTGAAAATCGCAATTATATTAGCATCTGTATGGATTTTTAAAGATAAATGGCTTAAAAATAGCCGGGTGAGGAAAATAAAGAAATAGATAAGAAATTACGTTGACCTTGAAATGTTGATGATTTCTGATGTGCAATTAATTGTTTCAATATTTTAATAAATAAATTTGATAAAATGTTACAACCATTAATTTGATCAAAAAACAATTAAAACTGAAAGTGCTAAAAATCGCAGGGTGAGCGTTTTTACATACAAAATGTATACAAAACACCACCGATTTTTTGAGACACCCGAAACTGAATTGACCATAACTTCGGAACAAAAAATCCAATTTACCTCAAACAAAAAGCATTTTAAAGCAGAGACTTAGCAGTTTTCTACTGTGCTAATATCTCATTTTTGTCCGAAGCACTGCATTTTAATATCTGACCAACCTAGACCCCCCTTAAGATTATGCCTTGACGTTACCACCCTACTTGAGCCGATACGAGTATACCATTATGTCGCTCAACGAGTGTCGCTACTGTTCAAAAATACAATTGAGCTCAAAACATAAGTGTAAAATGTAAAACCGATAATATTTTCACTTCATATGGCTGTTTATACAAATTAAGAATGAGTTGCACAAATGACCTACCGGTAAGTCTAACAATTAAAGTAGCGATGTTGCGTTTACCGTGTATCCCCACATACCGTGAAAGTGGGCCAATATTGACTCCAAAAGATGACCTGACAATGCTGTTAACGTATCAAAGGCTTTATATCCATTGTAAATACATTGGGCTATTATCGACAATAAAAACTGTAATCATAGACAAGTCTTTTGAAAGTGTAGCATGCATTGTTTATCTTTTTTAGCCCAAATGCACCCAAAGTGTTACCGTATCCGGGCTAAAAAGATATAGGGGCACGAAATTGTTGAAATTGGTCACATGTCATTTTAAACTGAATAAGCCAAGTAAAACTTTCAAGTATATCGTTTAGACTTGTCAAAAAATCGGTGGGGAGGCCCTTATTATTTGTTATTTCTTATTGTTGTTACTATTCATTTCTGCGTGAAATTCCAATTGCTGAAGCTTTTCCTCATTGTAAAAATGAAGAGGCCTAGTATTATTTTTTGTTATTTCCTCATTTCCCTACCATTAGCTTAGCGAAATAGTGTGCAACGACTTTATGAATAATACAGGATGTCTCAAAAAAACACCCATGCACGTGTTTACCCAACTTATTGACCATGAACTTCTAAAATGTGGTGTAACAATTGTATACATGTTGATCTACTAAACGCTTAGCTTTCATATGCCATTTATTTCATCTAATTTGGTTTTGTCAATCCTGAGATATGATCAATTAACTAAAGCTACCTAAAATCGACTTTGTGCCACTTTTACAAAAAGAATGCTTAAGATAAGTATTAAAACCCTCGTCCTCCTAAAGGGAGGGTGGTCGCCGATTGCATTAGAACGCAAAGAACAGTGACCTAGGGCGTACAGGTGATCGCTTTTACATCCCCTGCGCTCATTTTGACGAAAACAAATTGAAGGTGCCATCTTACCCGGGGGTAGGGTAAACCGTCAAAGTCCGATAGTAGGTAGGGGGTGGGGTGGTTGCCACCTTACAATTTTTTTAAATCGCCATTTTGAAAAATATTAGAATTGTATGATCCTGAATATTATAGCATAGGCCTATGTTAGAAACACCATTTCCCTCACTTATAAGCAAAAAACCGGGTGAAATTCCGATATTTGGAACTTATTTAGAGAATATTTCTATTGTGGCCTATATTTTACTTTCCAGCGAATACGGCGGGATTTTGAGGTCGGCCATGTTAGGTGACGGGGGTCATTATGACGTCATGCGTGGAATGTTTGTACTTGTTTTGGTATGTATGGATAGAGAGGGAACCTCTAGCTATACCATGGTACCCAAATAAGCATACTCTGCATTTCGGATTGGATTTTTTAGGGGTGGTAATAACCCACCCTCACACCACCTCCTCTCCGGAGTAACCCTTTCTATTCATTGCAAACTGTAAAGTGGCACAAAGTCGATTTTAGGTAGCTTTAGTTAATTGGTCATATCTCAAGATTGACAAAACCAAATCAGATGAAATAAACGGCATATGAAAGCTAAGCGTTTAGTCTATCAATATTTATACAATTGTTACACCAAATTTTAGAAGTTCATGGTCAATAAGTTGGGTAAACACGTGCACGGGTTTTTTTTAGACACCCATGCAGGTGAAACACTTCTATGGATCTCTTATGAAGCAATTTAGAAAAATAACAATTATGTTTTTAATTCTCCAACATTCGGTGAGGTCGCGGACGATAGACTGGAATTTTACTTACGCTGCATTTTACTCGTCCATATTTTTTTATAAACTGTTTGAGTCTTTGGTAACGATTTTTTCATCACAGCATCACTTGGCCGATTAGCTCAGTTAATTAGAGCGTCGTGCTAATAACGCGAATGTCATGGGTTCGAGCCCCATATTGGCCAAAAGTTTCCCTTTTCCCAAAATTACCAAGTGTTTATGGGTACACGCTTGCGGAACGGAATTTTAAAAGCACATGCCCTTATGGTGCGTACGCATACTGCCGGGCAACCAGATTTAGTGCCTGGTCTCTCACTGTGCTTAGGGATGCAGACCATGACTACTGCACTATTACACCGTAAGCATTGTAAGTTATGATCAATCAAGTGTGAATGAAAGCACATTCCCTGTAGGTGCGCACGCATACTGCCGGGCACTACGTCACCGGTCACACCATCTATAATGCACGACATTGTTGAAATTGTTCACATGATATTTGAAACTGAATATGCCAAATAAAACTTACAAGTATATCGTCTAGACTTTTCAAAAAAATCAGTGAGGGAAGCCCTTATTATTTGTTATTTGTGTTACTATTCATGTCTGCGTGTAATTCCAATTGCTGAAGCTTTGTCGTCATATATTGTAAAAATGAAGTGGCCCTTATTATTTTTTTGTTATTTCCTCATTTCCCTACCCATAGCTTAGAGAAATAATGTGCAATGTGTTTATAAATAATACTGAAACACTTCCATGGATCTCTTTTCATGACAACAGTATATGAATTAAAGTTATGAAGCAATTTAGGAAAAGAATCGGTGAGGTCGCGGACGATATACTGGTAATTGTTTTACTTGGCCATATTTTTTTATAAACTGTTTCAGTCTTTGGTAACGATTTGGTATTTTATCGCAACTTCCATCACTTGGCCGATTAGCTCAGTTGGTTAGAGCGTCGTGCTAATAACGCGAATGTCATGGGTTCGAACCCCATATTGGCCAAAAGTTTCCCTTTCCCCCAAATTACCCAGTGTTTATAATGGGTACATGCATGCGGAACGGAATAAGCTGTCAAATATAATGTGAATGGGTTATTCCGTTATCGGGGCACGCACGACATTGTTGAAGTTAATCACATGTCATCTGAAACTGATTTTTTTATAAACTGTTTGAGTCTTTGGTAGCAAACGTGGCATCAAAATGTAGCAAGTACAACCTTCAAAATGTAGCAAGTAACCTTCAAATTCACCGTGGGTGACAAGTGACCTTTTTAAAAAAAAGCAATTCAATGAGTTAACAACTAAGCTACTTATACAATTCCAGAACACCTTATAAAATTCTGCTGGAATAACATCACAACCTGGACTTTTGCCTGCTTTTAGCTGCTGCTTCTTTGCATTCAATATGGGTCAATAAACATTCACATTTACTTTGTTCCTTGGTTAAAATATCAGTAAATGTTGTAGTATTCAGATACCCTTTAATATTGTCACTATCAACACTAGCACTTGTCTATAGATTGGTGTAAAATCTTTCCTCTCCTTTCATAATGTCTGATTGGTAATTAAGGAATCGTCGGGTAATTTGAGTTTCGTGACAGACTTTTTTATTGCATGAAGTTTTTCGAGACCATGATACGCACTACTTTTTTCTCCAACTTCGTACCATCTTGTTCGAGATCTCACTATCTGTCCTTTCACTGTATTTTCATACATCTTGTTTAGTATACCATTTACTCTATCAATCTCATTTACAACACTTGCGTTAGGAAAAAAGATAGCATTTGGTTCCACACCGCCAATTAAATTGCCATTGACTTACATGCATTAGAGATCAAATCAAAGTCTGATTTTTACAGCTATCGAGCGACTGGTTTGTTCAAATCCTTGTTTTCCTTGAAGATACTGATGTCTTCCATCAAAAGAACACCCATTTTGGTGGGGTTGACCTTCATATTTTTCCACAACGGGACGTCGAATACTAGTACACTCTCCAAATTGCTGTCTGCTAGCTATATTCAGTGCATTTGTTCTACAAGAGGTGAAAAAGAAAAGTTGTGTCAAATCTTACTATTACAGAAAATACCAGGGTTCTTTGGTTAAATATTAAATTTATAGTCTACAAATCACAAATAACACAAATTTCTTTCATATTAAGAGCATTGTATACCTTTTCTGTACATTTAAATTAATGGTTAGCGGTGGGGTCCTTCTTGAATTAAAACACCGATAGTGATGGGCGCTAGCGCACATTTATTTGGAGGTGTGGAATCATTTAGACCTTTTAGATAAGACACTAAATTATTTTCAACCTGCTGTTTTTGTTGCTGTTTTGTCACACAATATCCAACAGAGAATTCTCTTATTTGTACCTTACAGTATTCCCACAATAAGTGGTCATCATTAATAGACTCTACTTTTGCACTGACATTACATATGATATCTTGTATACCTTTAACATAAGCAGTATCATTTAAAACTGATGGATATACAGCTGATGGATATACAGGGTGATCACAAGTCTATGCACGACTTTGAAGCTTTGTATTTCACAAAAATTTTCTGTCCGCTGCTTTAATGTTTTGTTTGATCTGAATCTTGTATGGAAACTTCTTCAAGTCCTTATGCAAAATTCTGTGAACAGTTGATCTTTTAATCTTGTTTTCTGCGGAAAGTCGGCGAACAGATCTCTTAGTACTTTTGGCTACTGCAAGTCTTATGACATCATTGTGCCTTGTTGTCCTACCAGTAGTTTTTCTATCACATCGAGACAAATCATGCCACAGTTCCTGTTTTCAAATATTTATCCACCAGCTTCAGAATGGATATTCTTACTGGTGCGCGTTTCACTTTGAAATGTTTACTGAACTTTTGTTGAGTAAGTTGAACTGAATTTGTTTCAGCGTAGAACCATACAATTTGTATTCGCTTATCTATGCTGTACACCATCTTGAATGAATACTTTTGCTGTGCAATGTTGTGTACACACGCCTATTCATGTTGTGAGTGACCGAGTTTGGAAATAACATTAATGTTGCAATGAACTGTGACTAATGCGCAACGTTGCTTTCATACCGTTAATGTATGCGCACCTGATTTTAGTAACAATGTGTGGTACTTGGTATGGGTGGGTCTGGCACACGGCCAAAAAAAATTAACCAGTTTTATAATGTTGTGGGTTCACCAATAAGGTTGTGTTTGGTATCAAAATAATTTCCCAAATCTCATCTTTCAAAATATGGTTACATTTATACCATATGATTTATATTTTATGAAATATGACTCTTCAAAATCGTACATAGACTTTTGGGACACCCTGTAGTTTCCAATACCAGGTCCTCTTTTTCGGTATTGATTTGGAAATTGATTTCAAAACTCGATATCCCCGGTTAAACAATTCGCACTTTAAACATGTTAAAAATAAAATCATATTCGGATAGAGAGACTTGTAGAATTATGTAGTTACCAAACTAACAAAAACAGCTATCTGTTTTGTTAAAATACAGACACAATTTTCCCAAACTGGAAAGTGCACTATTTTAAAAAAGCGTAGCATAAATGAGCTGAATAAAGTCAAGGATGCGACAACGGAAAGAGGGAGGGAAGAAGAAAAAAAGGTTGTCTACAATGATTCTTTTTAATTTCAGATTGATATCCTTATTATGAACATTATTAAATGTTGTGCACAACATTTAATAAGTGAAACATTTTTGAACAAAATCCACATGAATGGAATGTGAGGAACACGCTGCATGTGATTACGGGGGACTTACACTGCAGTGCGTCCAGAAAATCGAGCATGTTATGTATTGCGAGTTATATGGCGAAACCTTTCAGCGTGTGTTTTATATTTAGGGGTCTCAAAAAGGAATCATGTTTGGTACCGAAATGATTCTACACATTTTCTCCCCGGTTTTCTCTTCCAAATATATTTTCTATTTGGTACTGCGACTTATTTTCAGAGAGATACAAATCTTTATAATGGTTTCGAAACTGTTGGGATACTTTGTTTAATTGTAAGTGTAAGGGTGGAGGAGTGTAAGTGTAAGTGTATAGTACGAATGACGGCTAATAACACAAAATACTTTTTTTTTAAATTGAATACTGACATTGTTAATACGGGTATACATATGAAGTCATAGGTCATTGAACTGGTATTGTATTGAGCAGGGTGGGTAGGTTAGGACATTTTGCCTCCAGCTTGTATGCTGATTGTTAAATCTAGAATGATCACTAAAAATGGTGTACAAAGTTATAGCGTTGGTGTTATGAAAACAGTTATTACCTGCAGGGTCAGTTACTTTTGTTTGAGAACTGTAATGTATACATAGCATTTAGCAAGGTATATAGGCCTAATTGACACTACTTACTGTTTCTCAAAGTAAAACATAAAACACTGAAAGGCATTGAATAATTGGCATTATTAATTCGGGTATGCACGTGAAGTTGAAGGTCATTGCACTAATTTGAGCAGGGCGTTGTCATGGTTGTTGGGTTGGGACATTATCCCACCAGTTTGATTACTTGCTAAATCTATGAAGTTAAAGATAATGAATAAAACTAAGAGAATGAAATGATGTTGAAATTAGGCCAAAGAATGTAACCAGTTGATGTGGTAGTAGGATTACTACGGCCATTGTCTTCCCATGCATCCTGCTCTCATTTAATGATCACATATTTTAAGGAGATTTTTGTTGACAAATCACACCCTTTTCAGTGATATCATATAATATTAGTGATTTTTTCTGATTTGATTTGCACGGCCCATTAAAGTATTATGGCTATGTTTGTCATGTCTCAATAGTATTACGTAACCAACGAAATGACTTTAACAACATGTATACCGTTGTGACTTAGGCAGATTGTTTATTTTACTTGGCACTTTTACATCAACAAACTAACTTAGGCAATTTGACTATGCTCATTCTAACATTATAAAAGTTCTTAGAAATTCAGTATAGTACTCTACCTTTTACATCCAGACTCTGGCACTACAATCACCTTTCTAAACTTATAAAACCTTTACCTTTTACCTTTTACCAAGTATGTACTTTTCCTTTTTACCAAGTATGTATTTTTACCTTTTACCGTGTGTGTATTTAATTCTATATGTATTTTATTCTGTAAAGCGCTGTGGTACCTCATTGTGTAAGAGCGCTATATAAATGCCTTGTATAATAATAATAATAATAATAATAAAACACTTTCACTGTCTAAATAGTTAGTCTCAAAACTGCCTAAGTCACACTATTTGATTAAGGCAATAAATATGCCTAAGTCGCATGACTTAGGGCAATAATCCTTTTGTTTTGGTAGCAC
>CM069457.1:20389074-20615308 GCA_035610835.1 Ophiura sarsii | reverse complement strand
GACGTCTCGACCGCTTTGTTCACGACGGTCTTGTGCGGATGCCGATGTGGGCACTTTGGCCGCCGACTTCTTGACCCTGGACGAAGTCGTCCCTGCATCGGGACCAGAGTTACTATTGTAGCTAGCTAAGCTACCATTGCCATTATGTAGATGTTCAGAGGATGACCCACTGTGCGAAGGTCCCTCTCTGCTTCGGCCTGTAAAAAACCACTTCTAGCCGGTTCTGAGCTGGTTCTAGGCAGCATTGGTACAGTTCTTTGGACCCTGATCATTGGGTATGTAGGGTCGATCTATTTGTCCGTTGGATGTGTAAGGCCCATGACCATTGGTAATAGATGGCTGACTCGTTAACATAAGGGAGTGCTCTTCGATTCCATTCTGAGGAGAGACAAAGTAAATATAATTGACAGGGTTGTAGATACGCCGGGGCCGACCCGCACAGCTCTCACAATCTCCGCAAGGCACAACTGCACTTCGTTCGCTACACTTACTTCGTTCGCCGTCAGTAAAATTACCCGGCACTAAATACTAAATTTGGCCTGGTGACAACTCTGATAATTGAACATTAAAAGGACACCAGCTGGACCAGGAATCAAACTAGCGAGGGGGCAGGGGTTAAAGGGAGGACAACATTGTTTGGTCTGTGGCTCCCGGGAATTGAACCTGGGTCAGCGGACTGGCAGGCGAGTGATTCAATCACCACACCACAAGCACAGACTAAATGTTTGGTGGCTATCTATACTATATATATCTGGGGGAGTATGACACCATGGAATAGTCCTTGTGTGCACACGCAAACAGGTGCTGCTATGACGTTGCAAGGCGTAGTGGTGTTAGGGTTATTAAATAGAAAAAAAGAGCCTGAATTACCCTAACTCCAAGACCTTGCAGTGCCGATGGATCAAATGGGGAGAGGGATAAAAACTAATAGGGAGGACACATTTTGGTCTATCCCCCCTCCCCCCCCCCCCCCCCCCCCCCGACATGGGATAGACCTTGTCTGTGCACGCAAACAGGTGATGCTGGACGTATGATTTTTGTAAGGCGTAGTGTTGTTAGGAACTTAGGGTTATCATGATTGTTCCCAAAGATTTTTTTAGGAGGAGGCAAGTATTTTACATTCCAATTTTTGTTATGCGCCGTGATGTCATAAATTGTACTTTTACTGACAAGATTGCTCATTCGCAGACTAGTTTAATTAAAATTGGCCAAAAATGTGGGGGAGAATCCACAGTTTGCTATGTCATCTAAGGCTATATCAAAGAAAAATTGTCTCAAAGCTCCTGCGCGCATTAGGTAATTGATGCGCATTAGAAAAAAGACGAAGATAAAAATAAAAAATTATATATATTCTTTTTTGTTCAAAAAAAAAAATCATTTTAAATACAAAAGGTCACTTCTACAAGGATTTTAATATTTAATATTTAAAAAAAAAACGAAAAAAAAACGCGTTCCGCATTAGGTTTTGAAAAACTGAAGAGCTTTGAGACAATTTTTTTAATATAGCCTAATACCTACCTGTGACAATGGGTATAGTGGCTGTGGATCTGTTGCTGTAGCGGTTTCCCGAAATGGCAGATGACCAATGCCTTGGGTGTAAACATTGCCGTCTATGTATCGGTACGTGCTGCCATCGTAGTACGCGCCGGGACCGTGCCTCCAGCCTGTTATAAGGGTAATTGATTTAATCAGTGCAAGTGGTCAATACGTATCGTAATGGTTCATCCAATGAATTCATGGAGATATCGTATATCTTCTGTGGTAGCTACGCAAACATTTCCACATTAACACTTTCCACGGGGCAAGCGTCTACAGACGACTTTAAAACAAATTCACAAAATGTTTCAAAAATGTCAAAATTATTGAATTTCACCATGAGAAATACATTGAAATAAGTACAAACATGCCAAGTAATGGTTCAGTAATCCTTGAGATAGGCCTTGAAAATGGGAAAAGTTTTCTGAAAAATCTGTTTTGTACATGGTAAACCAATGGCCACGAGGAAAGTGTTAACCCCTGGGGTCTACCAGTCTATCTTACAGTGGTTCTAATTGGTTTATTACAAGATGTACTCATATGAATAGCCAATTCAAATGCAGCTTGTAAAATGTTTCACTCCCATCTTCATCAGGGATACAATTATTCTAACAATGTCTCTCATTGGTGCAATAAATGTTGTATCAATCTTTTTAACCAATCGGCCGGTAGTTCTCAGGGGGTTAATGTGGATCTATAATCAGTACCTGGGACTATACTCTAAAAAAAAATGTTTGTGCCTATTTTCGGGTACCCGGGTACCTGCCCGAAAAACGGGTCGGGTACTCGAGTACGAAACTACCCGTGCATTCACAGCCTTATAATTAATACTTACGCTCTGTGCGGTTCCTGGTTGACCTGTTTTGCTCGCCAGATACACATCACCCCGAACATGATCAGAACAAGCAGCATAGCGCCCAGCACTACCCCAAGGGTAATGTACAATATGTCCTGGTTGGTTCCCGTGGAGGACTGTTTAGCTCTGGATTCAGCACATCATCTGGAAGGGAGCCTCTCAAGTTGTTTGGTACCGTGTCAGGGGATGGATGACGGGGCCGGGATAAAGGTGATGGGTGTCTCCGGAGCTGTTTAAATACATAATAAATAGCGTTAGTTAACTATCTTTACATGCAGTGGTGTAACAAATCTTAATTAATCGTGGGACTTAAATGTGTATTATTCATCAATTCATTCAGTATCAGTCAGATATGTCACCTGTGCCTGGTTCCATTCCATGCATGAGGGAACATACATTGACTGTTGTATTCACTGCTGCTGTTAATGGACGACTGGTTTGGTTTAGGGTATGGTTTACTATAAAACCACTTAATTTCTAGAGGGATTTAATTTTGTGAATTTCACAAGGTGTATAAAACCACTTAATTTCGAGAGGGATTTAATTTTGTAAATTTCACAAGGGTGTGGATTCGCGAAATTAAATACCCACGAAACTGACACTTTTGCATTGAAAGTAACAGTAATATTTTCAGATTTGCAAAATTAAATAGGTGCAAAAATAGCAGTAATTATAAATTCATGAAATAAAGTATCTGCAAAATTATAGTGCTTTGCAGTATGTCCCACTTTCCAAGTCTTCCAGAGATTTCTCTAGAGGGACTTTGAGGACTCGGTCTAATAGAGGCTTACCTGAGGTTGCCACAATGACCACATTGCTAAATCCACTTGTCCCCTCACTGTTGAAGCTAGACATCTTGATGTCGTACGACACCTCCTGTTCCAGTTTGTCAATTAGGTAGCGTGTGGCTGTGCTTCCGACCACGGGGGTACGGATGTAGTCACGGTCGTCGTCGCTGTCTGTATCACGGTGATAGATGTAGAATCCATCTATTGGTGTGTTGAACCGGATGTCTGGGGTATACTGAAATTGAATAGGTGCACACTGAGTTATTAAGAAATACTAATTTTGACTTGTTATAAAATTGTTTTCTTCTTGAATAATGGTAATTTCCCCATATATACTCTGTTATAAACAATTCTTAGATGAGATGTCAAGAAAAAAATCCCATTCTATAGTTCCAAATTGGCGAGAAATATTTGGTTTTTATCTCTCCATACGCAAAATTAAGCCAAGCGCATGCTCGCGATTATGGGCGCATGCGTCACGTATATGATGCTCAGCGCTTGTTGCCTGCATGCGCGCCAATGTCCTTCTGTATTCATTCGCTGCTGTAAGGAGGCTTCGTCAATTTGGAACGATCAAACTATAGACCATGTCACCTGATCAACAATGTTAAGTGCCCGGTTCCATTCCATGCATGGGGGAACATGCATTGACTGTTGTATTGACTGCTATTGAATATACACTGCCCCCATAAGTATTTCTCCCCCTGGAAGCTTGCAAGTTACCACTGTGTTGTTGACTAAGTATAAAACCATCAGACCCAATTACCGTTTCATTGTGTTCATTGTACATTTTATACCAATAAATTCATGTTTCCTATTCAGATTCATGCATTAAAAGCATTACAATTCATGATTTTATCGAGCAAGTCAAAATTCCAATGTAAAATCGCTGTAGTAAATCACTCATGAATATCAATTAGCTTATTATCGGCAGTGTAACGCTATGGAATCTTTTAACTGAGATCAACTGGTGATGAAAACTCCAAGAGCAGAAATTTATAAATGATAATTAGCATGCGCAGTTTATTGGAATACCTTCAGAAGGAACCATTCCAGTTTAAAAAAGTAATTTATCATGGCCCATTATTCTTTCTGTTGAAAACTGGATCCTATGCGCGGCCATTTTGTTATTCCACCATGGAGACAGATTTAGAGGTATGTTTGTGTTTTTAGAACATTTTCTTTTTCGTGTAGTTCCTTCCAAAATACCAACATACCCCAAAATTCCCATGATGGAAATTCAAAATGGCGCTCATTACAAGTAAAGAAAGAGATAGGGCAATACATATCGTACCAGATGTAGTGATTCAATATGGGTTTAGCACACAGCCAACAAAGAATAATTGTTGTGTTGCCCTCAGCGACCGACCCTAAAATGTGTTATTGTTTGTTTTTAAAGATAATTGTACCCAATTTGTCAAAATATTACAATTTTCAGCTTGAAATAATAAGTTTGCTTGAATAGATTGTTTTAAACTATTGTCACACTAGAAACATTAGTCAAATTGACATTAACCAATTTTGTCTTGTCATGCATGAACCATGTTTTTTGACACTTCAGAGCAACATAACCGAGCGCTGATATTTTGTCCAAACCAGCGCTCGTTGAGGATCGGAAAGCTTGCCCCAAGACATCAAATTTGATTTGTTGACCAATAAAAATAAAAATTTAGCTCCCAGTAGACTGAAAGTAGCTCCTGGTTCTTAATAAATCCCATGATCCGGGCGCTACTTTTGAAAAAAAGTAGCTCCTGGTAAAAAAACGTTATCTTGAGCCTGAACACAACAACAACTAGAATTGCTGTGTTCGAAGAGCACATGTACCTTAGCCGAGCGTTAATTCATTATCGATAACTCACAGAGAAAGGTCACCTAGGAGAAGCAGAACGGCGTCTCTTTCCTACTTTTGGCATCAAATGGCGTCAAATGCGTCAAATGGCATCAAATGGCGTCAATGGCATCAGTGATGCCAAATCGGCATCAGAAGGCGTCAAATGGCATCAGTGATGCCAAATTGGCATCAGAAGGCGTCAAATGGCATCAGTGATGCCAAATTGGCATCAGAAGGCGTCAAAGGGCATCAGTGATGCCAAAATTGGCATCAGTGATGCCAAATTGGCATCAGAAGGCGTCAAAGGGCATCAGTGATGCCAAATCGGCATCAGTGATGCCAGATTGGCATCAGAAGGCGTCAAAGGGCATCAGTGATGCCAAATCGGCGTCAGTGATGCCAAAATCGGCGTCAGTGATGCAAAATCGGCATCAGTGATGCAAAAATCGGCATCAGTGATGCCAAATTGGCGTCAGTGATGCCAAATTGGTAGTTGGCATGTTTTTTGCTTTAGTAAAAATATATATGCTGGCTTATCATATTAAAATTCCCCCAATAAAAACACACCTCCACCAGCATTTACCAGCCCATACCAGTTAAGATTCCCGATTAGGATGCACCAATTAAGATTCCACCATTTATCCATCAAAACGAAGGAAACAGTAGCGTAGCCAGCGGGGGGGGGTAGACTGCCCCCCCGGACACCTACAATGGGGACGGAGAAGCGAGAAAATGGGGACGAGAAGAAGTGGAGAAAAGAGAGACAGAAGGGGGAAGGAGAGGGAGAAAGAGAAGGAAAGGGGAGGAGAGGGAGAAAGAGAAGGGAAAGGGGAAGGAGAGGGAGAAAGAGAAGGGAAAGGGGATCGGAAGGAGCGGGGAAAGAGAAGAGAAATGGGGGCGATTTTTTTTGGACTGTGCGAAATCTTGTGACCTCACCCAACCCCCTTCCACCCCCCCCCCCCCCCCCCCACACTTACTTGAAATTCACGAGGTAAGTGACTAGAAAAAAAATTGGGGCAACCTTTTTACGAAAATGCTTAAAAATAGGGACGATATTGATGTTTGCCCCCCCCCCCCCCCCCCCCCCCCGGAATGACAATGCTGGCTACGCGCCTGGAAGGAAAGCGGTTGATAGTATAAACAAACATGGTTTCCAGCTCATCGCATTTGATGTTGGAAAGCGGAAGTGTACCGATTATGTTACAATCAAATAACATTTGCGTATCCTTGTAAACCAGTCAGTTAAAATTGAATACAAAAATATAAATTGATTAATTAGTGCAGCGCATTCATGGAGGCTGCCATTTTTACCATTACGCCATTATACAGGGTGAGTCAAAAAAAAGTGTACTCAACTTCAGCGATTTTTTTTTAGAAAAAGTGTTCGTTTGTTTTCAAAACAATATACTACGGTATAAAGACAAATCAATTAGCTTTAATATGAATTATATCTGGTTTAGATTGGTTGAGGGAAACTTATTTTACGCTGATTTGAATAAAAGTGACCAATTTAACGTCCGAACACGCTTTCCAGATCTTGACCATTATATTTCATAAGATACGACCAATAAAAAATTACAATACCGACAGCGAAAGGATCAATTCCTTTGTTATGAAATGATTAAAGTGTGGTAATTGTGTCATAAATAGGCCTTAAAGTTTTATTGTTTTAATCTATTAGGAGACAATTTTGAACAAGTGTATTGTCTACTTAATTCTTTTAATAAACAAGATGTGTAATGCTTTACATCATAATCCTAGTAAACATTATTAAGCTCGTTAAGCTTGAAATTTATAAACCGTGTTTTAGATGAAAAAACAGCTCCTGAAATAGTCATATTTACTTAACGGTATCATCAAATAGCGTGATTTTTTTCTCCAGATGGTAGCAAAGAAATGGCGCAATCATTTAAAGTTTTGTTTGCCTTGATTTTGTGGTCAAAAACATTTTATTTTATTTTTTCAATTAGGGTACACTTTTTTTTTACTCACCCTGTAGCCACTGTCAATCACAAAGATGTTTTACATTTATATGAATGACGTGCCCAGTTCATCTTTGAATAATCATAATTTGGCTTAATCTCGATTCCAGTTGCTCCATTTTAGGTTCAATTGACCCGAACACAGTACACCCATGACGTAATTTGGTAGTGACAAAACCACGCCCACATGAACACATTTGGCCAATTTTTGGGATTTAAATTATTTTTGTCTACTTTTTGCCGTAGATAGATTGTTCTTCCCGTTGGTTAGAATTTAGTTAATATATTTAACTACCACTATTTCTAATCCACTTAAACTTTTTTTAAAACTATAATCGCCCTATACTTTACTGTTCTAGGGTTAATGGAGTGCTAGTGTTTCTCACATTGGCAAAACGGTTCACTGTTGGTGACACAAATATTGCATCCAGTCCATCCTGCAAGTGTGCCATCAATTTGGCTATCTCTGTCAGCATCTTACTTGTTCTGCACTCCGCAGTCTGCATCCCAATTTTAACAACATACATGTACTTCCAGATATATATATTTGCTGATTTTTCTCACTTTGGCAAAAAGGTTCATTCTTGATGACACAATAATGCTTCCAGTCCACCCTCTAAAGGGAGAAGTGTTCATCAACACATCCTTCTTTCCTTGAAGGAATGGTCCTGCTGTTAATTATAGAAATGCAGACAGCAAATACAGCCGAAGAGGGGTGGCCCATGGGGTAACAATATCAAGTATTTGAGTAAAACAATTAATTTCTGCATACTAATTCCACTATGTTGCTATCTTCAGTAGATAGCAAATTTGATAAAAGTATACCGATTACCAACTATACCATACACCTCAAATTCATGTAAAAAAGTCTTGAATTAATAATATAGAATCAAACTAACTGGCGTGATTAAAATCAACAATGACCTTAAAAAACCACCGTCTCTAACTTGGTGTCCCTCATCACTATCACGGCAAAGGACAAACCTCTAGACCACAGAGGCTGTGTTTACGTGAATGACATCACATAGGCTATGAATGAGGGATAATGTCTAAACAACAAAGCCATCGTTGGGAGTCGAAAGTGACCTAAATATGTGTAGTAAATAATAGCTATATGTTCTAAAGGTTTTGTTTTGATGTTATGACTAAAATAATTGGTTAATAATATTGAAAATCACACACCTACAAACCACATCTAAAGACAAATTCCTGACCTTTAAGTTACTTATTTAGTATGATTTTCATATTGATATTTGGTATCACCCATGGGCTTTACCTTACTTTACTTGGTAAAATTCAAAGGCAAGGCTTCAGCCAGCACCCGTAAGGGCAGAGGGTGGGAGGGGAAGAGTAAGGTCGTCTGCTCGACCCCACTGAACTCTACGTAAAAACCCTAAAAACGAAAATGAGTATGCAACCTTGCTACATCAACAGGGTGCTTACTTTGCTCGCTTTGCGCTGCCACAACGACGTCATGAATTCTGGGTGATTATTCCATCCAGAGAACAAAATTTTGTCCATCATGGGTTGGCAAATCATTTTTTTTCTTCAACATCTTCATTCAAATGCCTACGATGATGTTCTTTTTGTAGGGTTACATTGCTTGCTAAATGAATCGAAAAAGTTGCTGGTTTGTCGTGTCAAAAACCTTTGGATGGTAAAGGAAACTACTTGGAATACACTTTATTCTGATATAAACGCAAGCTGATTGGTTGTGAGGAAAGGTTGCACTTTTTGACCAATCATCATTGTTCTCTCTCTTCCAGCCAAGTATGCTGAAAATCTGTGAGGGGAAAAATTGATCACTCCATACCAATGTCAAGTGGGTTCAATAAGGTATAGCACAGAACAATGCCAATAATGTGAGGCTGCAGCACCCCAAGGTATAAAGAAGAAAAAAGAAAAAAGGGAGAAAAAGGCGGTTTTGAGGACAACCCCCCCCCCCCCCCCTCCCCACGTATCAAGATTTCTTGAGCTGGCGGCAACAAATGTTGGGAAACTTACAATTTTGTTGGAGTCGGTAACAAAATTGTTGGTACATTACGCCTATCGTAGTACAACATAGCTGTGCTCCCCCCCCCCCCCCCCCCCCCCCTCCATGAGGTGAGCTAAAAGTAAAAGCAGGCACGTATGCAGGGGGCTGTCAAAAAATTAATAGGGGAATAAATAAGGAGTGACACCCCCCTTCACGCCGCGCATTACCCCCTCCCCAATTTGAGTTGAGGACATGCCCCTCCACCTTTTTTGGCAACCTTAAAGGGGCATTGAGAGCTACGTATGGGAGTGCGCCCTCAATTATCCTGGAAATCAGTTTTTTGCATCAAAGTAATACTTAGGCATATACTAACTACCATCTGAGACTGTTTAATAACATTCGCCATTAATCATATAAAATGTCATGATTTTCTTAGTTTCGATATGATCATATCGAAACTAAGGTGCTGAATTTGGAATTTATGCTATCGTTTACTCACAGACTTTCGCGGCAAATCTCAACCCGGAAGTGCCGTTATTTGAAGGCGATGTCAGAATTGTATGACATTTTGGATTTGGGCTTGGGCTATGTTGATGATTATCTTTACGTTATTTGCTCATTTAGTATATCGATACATCTCTCAATGCCCCTTTAAACACTTATATTTTATAAAATAAGAATTAATGAGGTCTGAAATTTGTATAAATATGGTATGAACATTTATTTTTGCGCGCTACCAGCACATATGTGTAGGGATATCATTTAAAAAAGCCCAAACTATATATTTGTTATATAGCCAGAACTAAGTATATCCAGGGACAATCAAATGGAGGGACAAGAAACTATTGTACTGTTGTATAAGTATGCGTGTTGCGGGGGTACAAATATCATCAGTTGAGCAAGCATACACAATACATTCATGAATGGGCACTGGTACAAATCTCAGCAATCATACTGCACGAGTCGCTGTGTGTCTTGCTCGATAGGGATGGACCCTTAGTCGGGTGAAAGCTCGACATGACCGTGAAGTAGGGTACAAATGTGATTTTATTGCTGAAAATCATGGATGAGTAAGTCTAGATTTACACCACCGGGTACCAAAATGGTACTCTTGGGCAACTTTTTTTTATTGACGTCTTAAGCCATAATAATGACAGTTATAATAATGACAAATATATTTGCAACACAAACATCTTGTGTTTGGTATGAAATTTTAATTTCATACCAAACACAAGATGTTTTAAAAAGCACGGCCTATAGATTCAAATTCAGGCTAATGACGCAATCGTTTTTATCTTAGCATTTTTAGTGTCTTAGCTGTTCTCAATGTTGTTAGTTTCTTTTTAAATTTAAAAACAAATGGGTAGGTCTGTCCCATACAACAAAGTTTTTGTCAAATTAGGCAACACAAAATGTGCTCACAGTTTTTCAACACTTTGGTGAATTGAATTATATTTTGCAAATTTAAAAAACAGAGGAAAAAAAGAAAAGAAATTAACATTTTGTAAAACTTATAGTTGGTCGGGGCGGTAGAACAGTTTCTGTGGCCTTAGGCAACACTACCTGTTTATCTTATTTATCTTATTTATCTTATTTATCTTATTTATCTTATTTATCTATTTATCTATTATCTATTTATCTATTTATCTATATTTATTTATCTATATTTATTTATTTATTTATTTATTTATTTATTTATTTATTTATTTATTTATTTATTTATTTATTTATTTATTTATTTATTTACCCCCCCCCCCCCCCCCCCCCCCACTAATTAAAAATAGACTTCAAGTTTGTAATTTCAAAAGAATACTTGTACAAGTAAGCCCTCCTCTATCAAATACACTTATCCATATTAACAGATTAAAGCACAAATTGAGTAGGTAGATTATTGATTTTGTTGACAGTGTCGATGTTCAATACATGTAGTACACACTGAATGGTGATTCTAAGAGGTTATTAGTCTTTGAACATAAAAAGTGGTGGTCAAAGCTGAATTTGACATGCCTGAATAGATTTGCCATAATTTGATAGTCACAACATGATTATTACTAATATTTAATATTTCACGAGTACCTCATGACCAAATCTCTCTTCCCTGATATTACTTTTATCCAGCGGGTCTGTTTTTCCTGTTTTACTAAAACAAATTGGGAAGTGTATTTAGTAGTTTGTATTTATATTTTTGTATGTATTGCTACTGTTGAAATTTATAATGAAATTTACTTACAATTCTTAATGATTGCGCGAAACACATTTTATTCATCGTGCTTTACCAGTGTTTGATAATTTGGATACTATGCTTTACTAGTACATGTTTACTGATTACCACCTATCAATTCAATTTCTATTAAAGGCACCTTCTAGTTAAAGTACCCCCCCCCCCCCCCCCCCACACCCCCATTTTTCACAATCACAACACAAATGTTCACATTATAATAATATTCGGTGTTTTCAACATGCAAAATCACTCTAAAATTACCTGTTTATCAATTTCACAGAATAGAAAAACATTTTCTTGATTTGAGATTTCCCCTACATTCACACAGGAATGAACTTCACACAAAATATTAATTTCTACCTCAAATAAACAGAAATCTTCTTTAAGACTTTATTACACTTTAGTGCGGCGGGCGAATATTATTTTTTTAAATATGCGCATAGATTAACGTTCTCAGACTACTAGCACATTATCCATTTGTTTATGAGGAATTTTAATTGTAATGTTTATGAATTCTTCAAATATCATGCAGTATAGTGCACGGATCAAAGTGGTACAGATCATGTTTCATAAAACATTTCTTAATGTTATACATTATACTTGTAATAATATGAAGAAGGACCTTACAAAAATCTAAATTCATGGTAGACAACATTTGTTTTTTTTATTAATGAAAACAAATTATTCTTAAAGGTTACGAAAGTTTAAAAAACGAATTCAACATCTAAAAAACCCTGATCCCCCACCAACAAACAAATGAAGTCATGATAAACAAGTAAGGGGAAAAAAGTATTGAATAAATAAAGAAAACAAGCTGAACTAGTGGTCATTATTTCAACAATATTTTTGATAACCCCGCCCCCCCCCCCCCCCTCCCCCAATATATATAAAAGAATCATAAAAAGAAATAATAATAATGATAATAATAATAATAATTAATAAAAAATGAAATGAATAAATAAATAAATGAATAAAATATAATTATCTATGCTGTTATAAATCAAGTGTTTCAAAAACGCTTCATAAATATACATTTTACTTATTGAATTATGAGGTAGGCACCCTTACAATAATAGATAATATATATCTAAATTCATGACAGACAAAATTTGTTTTATAGATGAGAACAAATTATTCTTGTAAAAGGTTTGGTCAGTTTTAAATGTTTTCAACATAAAGAAAACAAGCTGAACTAGTGGTCATTATTTCAACAATATTTTTGATAACCCCGCCCCCCTCCCCCCCAATATATATAAAAGAATCATAAAAAGAAATAATAATAATAATAATAATAATAATAATTAATAAAAAATAAAAATGAATAAATAAATAAATAAATAAAATATAATTATCTATGCTGTTATAAATCAAGTGTTTCAAAAACGCTTCATAAATATACATTTTACTTATTGAATTATGAGGTAGGCACCCTTACAATAATAGATAATATATATCTAAATTCATGACAGACAAAATTTGTTTTATAGATGAGAACAAATTATTCTTGTAAAAGGTTTGGTCAGTTTTAAAATGTTTTCAACATTAAAAACACGGAAAAAAACTTATACCAACTAATATTTTAACAACAAAATGTACTCATGAGAGACAAGTAAGGAATAGTATTGCAGAAAGAAGAGAAGCTTTTAACTAAGTAGTGGTTATTATTTCAATAATATTTCTGATGACACCCACCCCCCCCCCCCCCCCCCCCCCCCCCCTCCAAAAAATAAAATAAAATCCAGACTCCAGAGATGTTATCTATCATCTATGCTGATGAACCTGTTTTATAAAATATAGGTGCGTGCATGCATGGGGTGTGTGTGTGTGTCTCAACAAGGTAAAAATCAATTGAGTTTTCAACTTGTCCACAGTTTATTGACTTTCTATTGTGTCATTGTGCAGTGTACCACATCCTATTGTAAGGTTATATAACCTAAGAGAATCCACTTGACCATGTTGCATCTTATATTAGGTCAGAAGTCACAAACTGGTCCAAAAAATGTTTCACTTCTAACAATGTTGAGAAATGCACCAATTCTGATTAAACGGGACAAAACTTAAGTTTTACATACTTAATGACCCACAAACTATATATTGTTGGAAAGCTTATGATTCAAGGTTTTTCATTTTTGCAAAAAAGAATCAAATTATACAGGGTGTGTAAAATTTTTACAGGGTGGAACATAAAAAAGTTGATCGTTTTTGCTCCTCACAAAATATTTTGATAGTTTGTACAGTTAGGGTTTAGCTGAAAATAGTCACCAAAATCAGAACAACCGCAGAAGGTGCTACCAAATTTGCTAAGAATCATTTGCCCAAAATGTACACAGGAAAAGTACAGGGTGTCTAAAATTATGATGAAATATTGCATAAAATGAAGGTTTGTATATAATATATTAATATTCTATGAAATTTAGTTAGCATGGACTATTTAATTTAAAAGAAAATGGTTATCAAAATGAACTATATGAACATCGTTAAAGTTCCTTTTATTTTGAATACAGGGTGGTCCAAAATAGGTCTAAATAGCACACTTTTCATAAATCTATGAAAAATTCTGTGAAGAAACACTTCTGGATTTTTTAGTTAAATGTTTTACTACCCAGGGTAGAAAAGGACCGAAAAGTCACACAAATGAAATAGAGAGACTGCGATTTGGCCATTGTTTAATCAATAAAATGAATAAAACTGTGTATTCTTTACATTAAAACACTCCCTGAATTGAACATCATATTCTAGTAGAGAATGTCTAGATAATAATTTAATATTAGTATTCATAGTAGCAGGCACATGTTATTAACACATGAGAAGTTTGAAAACTTTCCTATGTATACTTTTAAAATGGCATCAATTTCAAAAGTTCTAGTTTCCGCTATTTTGTGTAGAAACCTATGGGCGCCACATCCATCGGTCCCACCCTTGACTCACTCGACGTTTAGATTGATAACTTCACTGTTGCTAAACATGTGGCTTTAATTCTTTTTTTATTCGGTAGCTGGATAAATTGTCTTTAATATGATACCAAAAATGTTATGTTTTTTTGACAACTTCTATTTAAAATAGAGACACGTATCACGATTTTAAAGATTTTTTGAAACGATCCCACCTTATTTGATATACCTATTAGTGACCTGTGACCACTATGATCTTGGTACTGGCAACTTTAGTAACAAGTAATGTCACAGCAAGAGCCAAGTGACCATATGCTAATTTGACTGTCTAGTTGCCTAGCATTATGGTGTCAATCATTTGTGTGTACTGGAGTCAGTCTCAGCCGAGGCAAAATAAAATGAGCGCTTGTTAAGCTTGTGCCGCATAGCCGGGCATCATTTTTTGTACACTCATGTACGTTCCCCGCATGGTCCCCGCCATGCCCCGGGTCCCCGGGGGCCCGGCTTGCAATTGATAAGTGCATAATGATTAAGAAAAATCAGCCCTCTTTGTACAACAAAACGTCGATTTAAAAATGCTGGTAGAGCCGCAACCAGCATTTTACATGGTTAAGGGTGGTATTCCAACATATTTAAAACATTGTTTTAATCAAATTTTGCTGGGTGTTTTTTTAGTAGAAACAACAATAATGGCAATTTTGAATGTTCATCTTGAATTCTGAAGTATATTAATTTAAAATTTAAAAAAAAAATCAACATGACATTGTGTCCCTTTAACCCTAACACTCCCGGTGGATTTTCCAACAAAAACATTTTCAAGCAAAAAAAGCACACACAACAAGAGGTGCCACGCCCCGGGGTTTGAACCCACGACCTCTCGGTTGACAGGCGAACAACTCTACCAACTGAGCCATGGGGGAAGCTATGTAGCCCGGGGCCATTATTTCACCCAAAAACCTCAGCGCCAGGTGGAACCGACAGGCTGGGAAATGGGATTTCATGGGGTACGGGGCTGTTAGGGTTAAGTTACTTTTATTAGTAACCTTATAATGCTATTCTATTGAATTATGTATCTTTTTTGGCCTGTTTTTATGATTTCTTGTTTTTGTAGCTTTTTATGACATCACAATCATCATTCACTCATAACTGTTTTGTAGTGATCGTAGAAAAATGATCGAAACAGTTCTGTAATCAGCACAGTTTTCGCTTTCTTATGATATAAATATCTCCAATATGAAAAATGCCACGATGAGGGGTTTTTTCACAGATCGCATCACATTTGCCTCCCCTATCAAAATACCATGGCGCTGCCCTTGAAACAAGCTATCAGATTACCATTTTGAGGGAATCAATCAAGCTTGACTCAAATCAAAACAGGCAAACGTATGGTGAAATTATGTTCTTTAACTAACCGTTTTTGCTCTCAGTGCGTAATAAAACATTGAGTCATGTTTTGCATGGACAGTAGATTTTTATTTGAAAGTCAAAACTTTTAAAATATAAAATGACCTCTTTTAAAAATTCGAAATATTGATATAACCTGATTCTCACAATCTGCGTGTTATCAGGGGACACAGCACCAAATAAATGTCCCATTGGATTCCACATAAAATCGGCACAAATCATGATGATTGCTGTCAACAATTATGCTTTGAATTTTAATAGAATCATTAAAAAGTGTTACATCTTCCAATTAGATTTAACAAATTGATAATTTAAGCAGTGCTATTCAGCAAGTGTGTTCATCTACATGATATATTTTCGATAAAATTTAAAAAAATCAGCATTTTGCAAGCATTCTGCAATACCCTGAGCAAAGAACAAGGGATTATTTTCCATTTTATTTATAATCATGCAACCTTCCTATAAAACTAAACTATCAGGGCAGATTGCAATAAATAAAGATAAAAGTGGTATGTTATGGATTGGATTTTGGAAAGATAACGATTACTGTGTTGGTGATGTCAAATGGAAACTGGTTCCAAATAACACTAATAAGATCCTTGGTGTCACCTTCTCACCAAGTACTTCAATTGATTATCTCTAATGTAACTGGATTGGTAAGATGGAAAATATTGAACGTGCTTGGAAAATGTGTGGCCTCTCAATGACAGGTAGAAATTTGATTGTTAAAACACTTGTTAGCATCACAATTGACATACATTGCCTCTGTCATGGATATCCCCGATAAAACTATTATATAACTCCATAACATAGAGCGTGTTTCTGCTGGAGAAGAAACCGCTAATACACGCTAAGTTTGCCCAGGAGAAACAGGCAGAACCCGGCAATAATCGGTATTTTTGGTAATCCCAAAAACCTTCACAAACCAGGTTTGGAACCGGCAATAATCGGCAATAAACCCAATAGAAACAGAAAGGCGATTCTTAGCGGTTTGCGCCGTGAACCGTGTCACGCTGGGTTATACACATTATTGTGAAGCAATTTTCAGGTGCGGTGGCGTTTTTTTGGTATAACAAAAGGTCAAATGTGGCCCATCGACTAGGATCGATAAACTTAGCGGTAACTTTTCGCGAGTAGAAACAGGGGGATTAAAAACTGACCGATTGAAACTTGGCGTTTATAAGCGTTCACTTTTTGCAGTGCCCCAGCAGAAACACGCTCATATGTTCTTCAAATTTATTTGGGGCAGAGAGGAAGCAGTCAAACGTAACACAGTGATTGCCGATTACGATAAAGGTGGTACAAACATGTTTCACACCAAACTCTTTTTCGATTCACTAAACGCTGTCATGGATTAAGAAACTTAACAACTCAGATATTGCATGTTGGAAAAATATCCCATTGTATTATATAAACAAGTTGGGTATTGGTATGAATATTTTGAATTGCAACTGTACATTTAAGCAGCTTAACAACATGTGTCATATTATGTTAAAGAGATTGCCTTCATTTCACTATAAGTATTAGCTATTTAAAATCTAAGCAAATTATAATCAAAGAGGATATTGCATCATGTCTTAATCAAGTTATATGAAATAATGATGTTATCCAATTGAATAACAATACACTATTCTTCATAGACGGATTAAGTCAGGAATTATTTTTGTGGGTGACCTATTCGATTGATTATGAAAGTGGTTCATTCTATTCCATCATAGATAATCGACACAGGGATGGCTAAGTGGGTGTTTTGTTTGAAGCTATGTGTGTTTTGGACAAGGTCGCTCAACACAAAAGCCGATGTAGCCTTTCGCCCTGTCATGAAATAACCTCTTAACATCCATAAATAATACGCCACTCTCATTCCCAGATGCATTAAATCGCTAGGAATCGATTCAAAAGAAGTGCTATTGTCCATCGCGCTCATCATGGGTTCGAGTTTACGTGTACGGTAATAGAAAACTGGGTGAAATGAGTGTCTATAAACTTCACAACTAGCGTTACATCTATCGCATTGGTGAATGCGTGTATTGAATTTATATGTTTCAAATATTAGAAGTATCTTAACTTTCACCGTTGCTTTTTTTATCAAACCAATTTTATGTATCCCGTTAGCTAGTATTAGATACTGTAGTTGCCGCAATAGACTATCAATACCCGTTCTGTTTACCGGGCTTTTCAAAAATGCTAGTCATACAGTTGTGTGCAAAACAGACATAGATCAGCTCCGCACAACATTTCAATAGAGATAATCCGGGACTTAACCATCCCTGAGGTTGTAGCTCCTACCGTATATATATCAATTGGCATCATTGATGCCGATTTGGCATCACTGACGCCAATTTGGCATCACTGATACCAATTTGGCTTCACTGATGCCATTTGACGCCTTCTGATGCCAATTTGGCATCACTGATGCCGATTTGGCTTCACTGATGCCGATTTGACTTCACTGACGCCGATTTGACGCCTTCTGATGCCAATTTGGCATCACTGATGCCGATTTTGGCATCACTGACGCCGATTTGGCATCACTGATGCCCTTTGACGCCTTCTGATGCCAATTTGGCATCACTGATGCCCTTTGACGCCTTCTGATGCCAATTTGGCATCACTGATGCCAATTTTGGCATCACTGATGCCCTTTGACGCCTTCTGATGCCAATTTGGCATCACTGATGCCATTTGACGCCTTCTGATGCCGATTTGGCATCACTGATGCCATTTGACGCCATTTGACGCCATTTGACGCCATTTGACGCCAAAAGTAGGAAAGAGACGCCGTTCTGCTTCTCCTAGTGCTACCACACTAACTGTAGGTGAGAGATAAAGGGAACAATTGAGGTTTTCAAACCTTTCATAGAGATGAACAATATACCATATTTCGAATCTGTGAGCATGTTTGGTATTTGACCCACCCGTTAACCATGGGTCACAGAGAGGGGGTCATATTTTCTTGGCTCATCAATCTAAACAAGGTGCAACAAACCCGGTCCAAATCGGATCATTTCTTAACTTTTCCCCATGTAAAGTTCAATGACCCGTATTGACCCCTTCTTGACCTTTGACCTGGTCAATATGATTGACTTATTTTCTTGGCTTATCAATCCAAACAAGATGCAACAAACCCGGTCCCAATTGGAGCATATCTCACGTTTTACCAATGTATAGGTCAATGACCTCTAGTGACACATCAATTTTAATCGCTGAGATCGCTGTATGTGCATGGTCCTAAGGAATCGTTTGACCAATTCTGACATTCATAAGCCATTTCCTCTGAGACAAGAAGCATTTTAAGTGAAATATTTGTTGATTGTAAAAACCAAACTATTATATATGCGTACGGTCATAAGGAATATGTTGACCGATTTTGACGATCCTAGGTCATTTCACTAAATTGGAAATGCGTTTTAAGTGAAAATCAAATCACATTTTGACCCCTAGTGACCTTTTCTTGACCTTTGACCACAAACTTGTGATTGACTTTTTTTCTTGGCTTATCAATGCGCACAACAAAAAAAGTAGTCCGGTTAAAATCAGAGCATGTCTTATGACAAGTCACTTTTAATCGCTGAACACCCTATGTGTGCATCGACCCAAGGAATCTTTTGACCAATTATGAAAATCATCAGTAATTTCCTCTGAGACAAGATACATTTTATTAGTGATCGAACTGAAAATTAACATTTTGACCCCTAATGACCCCTTCTTGACCTTTGACCTGGTCAATATGATTGACTTATTTTCATGGCTCATCAATCCAAACAAGATGCAACAAACCCAATTCAAATCGGAGCGTCTTAACTTTTACCCCTGTAAAGTTCAATGACCCCTAGTGACCCCGTATGACATGTCACTTTTAATCGCTGAAGACCCTATATGAGCATGGACCCAAGGAATCTTTTGACTATTTATGAAGGTCATGAGTCATTTCCTCTGAGACAAGATGCATTTTAAGTGATCGAACTGAAAATTTACATTTTGACCCCTAGTGACCCCAAATGATTTTTAATTTTAAAAACCGAACTATTATATATGCATACGGTCATAAGGAATATGTAGACCAATTTTGATGATCCTAGGTCATTTCACTAAATTGGAAATGCGTTTTAAGTGAAAATCACCTTTTGACCCCTAGTGACCCCTGACCCCAAACTGTGAAGACCCTATATGAAGGTTAGGTGGGGGGTTCTACTGACCAAGTCTGGTGATTGTAGCATGTAAGATGTAGGAGGAGATGCATTTTGTAGATGGGTTTGAGGAAAGAAAGAAAGAACTAGATCTAGTTCTGGTCTAAGACCAGGTGACCTTGATTTTTAATGAGAAAATGATCCCTAGCAAGATGAAGCAAATCCGGTCAAATTCAGAGCATGTCTTACATTTTACCCCTGTTTAGGTCAATGACCTCTAGTGACACCATATGACATGTCACTTGAAGTCGCGGAGCAACATATAATGTACATTGATCCGAGGATTATTTTGTTCAATTCTGACAATCATCAGTTATTGCCTCCTGAAAAAAATAGCATTTTGATTGACTGGAGTGAAAATTGACATTTTGACCTATAGCGATTCCTTGTTAACCTTTGACCCCAACATAATAATTGACTTTTTTCTTGTCTTATCGATGCCTACAAGTTGAAACAAATCCGGTCAAAATCGGAGCATGTCTTACAATTTGCCCCTGCTTGGGTCAATGACCCCTAGCGACCCCATATGACATGTCACTTTTAATCCCTGAAGACCCATATGAGCATGGAACAAAGGAATCTTTTGACAAATTGTGACGGTCATCGGTCATTTCCTCTGAGACAAGAAGCATTTTAAGTTATAGAAGTGAAAATTAACATTTTGACCCCTAGTGACCCCAAATATTTTTTGATTTTAAAAACCGAACTATTATATATGCGTACGGTCAATATGTTGACCAATTTTGACGATCCTAGGTCATTTCACTAAATTGCAACAGCTTTCCCGTGTATCATGTCACTTTTAGTGGAGGAGCACCCTATATGAACATTGATACGAGGAAACTTGACTAATTCTGACAAACATTGAATCATTTACTCTTGGACAAGTAGTACTTTGAGTGAATGGAGTGAAAATTTACATTTTGACCCCTAGTGACCTTTTCTTGACCTTTGACCTCAACCTTATAATTGACACATTTTGTATGTAATACTATCGTGACAATGTATGCCATTTGTGTACTTCTGTTGGGCTTTTCCTGCATGTAGTTAATGACAAATAAAACATAAAACTTGCGCTATTTAAAATGTTGAGTTGTAGACTCAGAGGAAATGGCTGATCCATGTCAGAAGTTGTCAAAAGATTCCTTTGGTCAATGCACATACAGCAATTCAAGCGATTGAAATTGACGTGTCGTATGGGGTCACTAGAGGTCATTGAACTTTACATGGGTAAAACTCAAAACATGCTCCGAATTAGATCGGACCTGTTTTATCTTGTTTGGTTGGATGAGGAAAGAAAAAAGTCAATAATCATAACCAGGTCAAAAGACAAGAAGAGGTCACTAGGGAACAGTTTCTCATAAAAATCAAGGTGCCCTTTTTTAGAATTTTGACTTGCCTGATAAAACATGAATTGTAATGTTTTTAAAATCATATCGGAATAGGAAACATGAATTTATTGGTATAAAATGTACAATGAACACAATGAAACTGTATTTTAGTCTGATGGTTTAATACTTTGTCGACAACACAGTGATAACTTGAAAGCTTCCAGGGGGAGAAATACTTTTGCGCGGCAGTGTATTTAGTATCTGATTTGTTATTTTGGCAGTTTTACGCATATAAGAAACTCATCAAGTAACCAATACTAGAGAGTTGAATTCAGCAGTTTCTTATGCCCCATGCATCTTTTAACATTTAGCCCTTTCAACGCGGCAGGCGTCTGCAACGACATTCCAAAAAAATCCCAAAATATTTAAACAAAGTCAAGATTGTTGAATTTCATTACTACTGTATATTTGGAATCGCCATGAGAAATTCATTGACATGAATTCAAATAGGCATATGCCTATAATATTGTTTCAATTAGACCTGATTTTTAAAATAAAACCCTGTACGTGCATGATGATTGATGAATATACAACCGAGTCGTCATTTATATCAAGTCCGCACATGGGTGAGAAGTCGACATCCACTCTTTGAAATGGATTGGCGCCCACAACGCCGTGTAGTATACCAATAAGCCACGCCCACAAACGAATGTAATTATAGCGTGATATTTGTCATTGAAAAGGGGCATTATTACGTGTTATTTCATTGTTTTAAGATAATTATGTTGATATATGTCATATTTTGAGCAGATTAGTATATTTTGTAGACTATCACAAAGAAAAATAGACACAGTTTACACCAAATTATATTTCCTGTCACCCCCCCCCCCCCCCCCCCCCTCCCCCCACGGTCTGATCTTTGACCCCTAACTGTGAAGACCCTATATGAAGAGGTATTTTGCAAAAGGGCCTACATCCACTTTGGCTCTTATTGAGAAAAAGTCAAAAAACTGTTTCTAAATATTCAAGTTGAGCAATTGAAAAACTGAATGGATTATGAAAGAGGTACACTACATACTAATTGAAATTGATATAAATTTTAAATGTGCTAGTTTTAAAAAAAAATTAAATCATGTTTACATTTTTTGAAAATTTGGATGTAGGCCCTTTTGCAACAAAACTCCATCTGTTTGTACATAAAGAAAAAATACCACACACAAAAAATCATTTATTTTAATCATTGAAAATAAATAAGTTTGATATTGAAATGTATAGGTCACAATCATATGTTTCAAGGAAATAAAGTCATTTTTTTCAAAAATACCTACATCTCATTGTAAACAGCCATTGAAGCTGTTGTTTTGTTGCAAAAGGGCCTGTATCCCGATTTAATTCCGGATACAGGCCCTTTTGCAACAAAACAACAATTTCAATGGCTGTTTACAATGAGATGTAGGTCTTTTTGAAAAAAATGACTTTGTTCCCTTGAAACATAATTTTTCCCTATACATTTCTATATCAAACTCATTTTTTGAAAAAATGCACCATAGCCCTTTTGCAAAATACCTCTTCATATGAAGGTTAGGTAGGGGGTCCTACTGACCGAGTTTGGGGATTGTAGCATGTAAACTGTAGGAGAAGAAGCATTTTTAAGGAGCGTTTGGAAGAAACAAACAAAAAAACAAAGAAAGAAAGAAACAAACAAACAAACAAACGGAAGGAATAGAGTATATTGGCTTGCTACGCAGCAGCCAATATAAAGAAACAGGACGAATACAGTATATTAGTCGTTTCTCGACTAATATAAATATAAGTTGTGATCATAGATCACGAATATTAGTCGAGCGCACATAGTGAGCATGTCTTACATTTGGCCCCGAATAATTACATTTTGCCTAAATCTAATTTACATCGGTTCCGACACCCTTTAGCACGCCTCTAAATAGTTCCAGGCGAAAATTTGCAACTCTTCTTGCGCTGGCTAATTCCATGAAATAGTGGACATGGCAGTCAAAATTTTAAATTCATCTGAGCCATACAAATTTGGTCTCAAATGAAAGCTGAAAGTCTATATTTAGTGAATTTTTACTTGAAATTTAAAAAAAACGTCGTTTGGTATGTTAATTTTTGGTCCAAAATGTTGTTTTTTCGTTATTGCGGCATTTGTTACACTTCAGGGGCTTCTCGCATTTTGCCTTCAAATCTGTCCTTCCGTTACCATAAAAGTAGCTAAAGTTAGTATATTTTTAAAAATTGAGGAGAGATTAAAATTTAAAAAATTACGCACAGCAAGTTTAGGTAGGCCTACAATTTAAAACTATTCAATTCAGTTTTGGTCTTTCCCCTTATTAATTAAAACTAATTAATACAGGGTGTATCAGAAAGAACTGTACCGTGTTTCTAAAATACATAAAAAATACAAAATGATAATTGTTTTAAGTTTAAACACCTGCAATATAAAGGTGAACATGTTTCCTATATTATATGTTAATTTCATTGAGATATCTCATTTTGTTCTTGTGTGGCAAGACATAATCGAAAATCGATGAAAAAAGTATTTTCAATTTCAATCAATTCTCTATACCACTTACCCAACATTTCAAACAATGTAGCACACACCACATAAGCAATATTCAAAACTCCCGCCAAAGAAAGGAAAGTTAAAACCATTCAAGCAGAACCAATACCGGTTTATTTGCGGATTAAAAATCAAAATTGATCTTCAAATTTCTCCCACAAAGTATGCAAATAATAAAAAGTTATACAAGTGATGTGAAAAGTTGAGATATGGCGACCAAAAATAAGCCATGTCATATGGACGGATGGATATCTCAGGTCGGGTTAGTAATTTCACAGATTTTTAAATTGATCATTTCGACCAGAATTGAAATCTACCATCTTTACCAGAAAGTCTGTATTTTCCATCAGAAATGTCCGATTTTCGAAATTTAAAATTCTTATGAAAGCTGGGCGTTTGCGCAAGATGTATGTGAAAACGGTTTGAACAATATCAATCGAATTCATACCGTAATAAATCATATTGCCTCGGTACAGTTCTTTCTGATACACCCTGTACTTGTCCTTCCGTTACCAAACTATGGTAACGGAAGGACAAAATATGGTAACGGAAGGACAAAAAGGCTGTCATTTTTTGTGTGTACTGCCACTTAAAATCTAATTATCTTACCAATGTGTGATGTTGGTGTATTATATGATGTTGCTTAGTGTTATAGATGATTGCACAACTCTATTTTTAAGTGACTTTGTTCTGTAATGATCCTTGCCATTGCCTATATATCATAGTCTGACGCATTCAGCTTGTTTCATATTATTATGCTAATGGGCGAAGTTCCTCTTCAGGCCCTATTATCATCTAGTGTGCAATCAAGAGTCATTCCATGCCAATTGGGTCAAAAATGGCCCAACGAGCTTTCGGACATGACTTTATCAACTGTTTGTGGGTGAATGGTGCAGCCTCTATAGGACCTTATTTATTAGTCATATTAATGTACTCACTGGTGCCCAATATTAACAAAAAATACCAAAAAAGGCCGAATCACATGTATACCCCCTAGAAAATGGACCCCCTCAAAAGTGGTCCAGCAACAAAAACGTTGTAAATCGGTCCAAATTCAAGGTGAAATAACATGATGCGGCCACCTTGTATGCATTCCTAGTCTTTTGCATGCAAAAGAGCATGTTTAACTGTTATTAGAAATGTATGTTTCGTTTTGTGTTGCTGATGTTAATACTATGAACGAGACGACACAAAATTGGTTGAAAAGTTCGGAATCTGGCAAAAATTATGAGTTTGGGCTCAAATGATGATTTCCAGGGGGCATTTTCTCAAGAACTAGATCAATTGAGACCATTTAATAAGGTCCGAGTGCTGTCCAGCTAACCAATACCTGGAATATGTAGAGATAATCAGGGTCACAAACTCTATTTAGAATTTTAAGGGGAGGTCAAAATGGCTTCTCGTCATGGTCTTTTGGTGTATGGGATTTTCAAGTTTTCAGTTTTATCATTAGGCCCCAATAATGTTAAGTGGAACTATTTAAAACTTAAATTACTTGCTTTTGTTAATTGATTTAACTTATATTAATTAGTAATCATGATATTAAGCTATTTTAGACAAGATAAGGTACCTTGCACATCTTGCACATTATAGTTAGGCTCCCTGGTTTACTCTGTTTGACATCTTATGCCTGCCTATAAATGGCAATTTTTCACCACTTTTTGATATGGAGACCTACAGTCAAACAGTCTGGATAATAACTTAATATGTGGCATTGTTTTAAATGCCCAAACTGTTATAATTAATAGATATTTGGTCGATTGTTTGCTTGCCTTTGTTAGATTATAAATCAATATAAAATTTGGAATAAAAACCAACAACATGGAAATGCGCCAGGATTCATGTGTATTTATGTAGAATGTATTTCACAAATCCTTAATTAGTCGTTTGATAAGTGATTTTAATTAGTTCAATTACCAATTAGAATACATGTACTAATCTACTAATATTGTATTAGTATTCAGTCATGTGATTAACAGTGTTTTTTGCACATTCCAGCTTCTTGTATCAACCGTAATTTGTATTATCACTGTGTAGTTCACTTTTAGTACTAAATGTATAGGGAATTTCACACGTCCTTCCGTTACCGTCCTTCCGTTACCGAATCATTAATTACGTTTGGCTATGTTTTAAGTAAACGCAATGACAATTTTCCAAATGAACAGTGTCAAAGTATTGCCAAAACCAGAGGGATCTCATAAAATAACATTAAAATAACATTGACTCACAAACTTCAGAGCGTTTTCGCAATATATGGTGGTAGTGAAAAACCTGTGTCCATTTCTCCGTCCTTCCGTTACCGCCCTCATTAATATGCATAAGTCGTAAACAAAAGACAATTTTGATGAATTTTGTAATGGATAATAAATGTTTTAGCTACACTTATATGATTAAGGTATAAAATTGACTTCAACAAATACAGTTTTTCTGAAACAAGTGTTTGCAAGCTGAAAATTGTGTCTGATTTGTCCTTCCGTTACCGTGGAATTGGCCAATAGTATAAAACGCTACGCTGCATGAAACGTTGATATTTGTAAAAGTATTAAGATTGACTATCTGAATGTGGTACCAAAATAAAGCTGAGAATATGTAGAATTGAAAAATGCACGTGAGGAATCGATTTGATCAGTTTTTGTTGATAATACAGAGGCACTATTTCGTACATTGTTACCCCGTCCCATGTTGATGACAATGCGTGAATCTCGCATGCACTGGTTCGACACGAAATTGTGAAAAATCTTACTGTTATCCATATAGGGCCGTATTCTCGTACTAAACAAGGTTTTAGCTTAAAACCGTGTTTAACTAAACGCGTGTTTAACTTAAACGTGAATTTATCCTTTAAACGACGTGTTTAACAAAACACGATTTTAAACTCTGCAAATCTCGTTCCCAGAGTGGTCCTGCGTTGATTGTATACAGGTATTTAATTCATTGTGGCCCTAATGGAGTACAATAAATATCGACCGAATGCCTTAAATACACGGTACTTTTAAAGACTACGCAATCCGCACGTCAGCTTGCACCGGGCACGGATGAGTGATCATTCAAGGCATACAGTTGGTGCGCGAGTTTAGTTAAACACGCGTTAAACTACCCCCGTACCCATGTTTAAAGTTAGACACATTTCGGCGAGTTAGACGCGTGTTTAAGTAAAACTAATGTACGAGAATTGCGTTTAGTTCAACGCTGTGTCTAAAGTCAAAGTTAGACGCGCGTTTAGCTTAAAACCGTGTTTAACTACGTACGAGAATACGGCCCATAGTTTTTACAATCTTATTTGAAAGAGTTGAATCAGAGCTAAATTTTGATACCATATTCATAAAAATCGTATGTGGCTAACTCGAGTTCTGATCGCCCGAAAATGACGCATATTGCATAGAAACGCGTGTAGACATGATTTAGAGGTGTATGTGGCTAACTCGAGTTCTGATCGCCCGAAAATGACGCATATTGCATAGAAACGCGTGTAGACGTGATTTAGAGGTGTGCTACCTTAAGCAAAATTATATAGACTGAATAGAGATTTAAAAACACAATCATTATACAAGGAATCTCTCCATGGCGCAATTGGATAAAATCTCGCTTTGGTAACGAAAGGTTGCGGGTTCGAATCCAGGTTCAGATGTTGTTGTTTTTTATTTCATTTTAATTCTAATTTATTTTAAATTTTGTGATTTAAATATAAACAATTGAATTAAAAGCTACGATCACCTCTTTTTTCTCTCTTGTTTTAATTTTTGTTTAAATGAATATCGCATTTAAAACCAACGTGAAAAATGTCCTTATGGTCATGTTTTTTATACTGGGTACCCAAAAAAGGTGGATCTGTTACATTTGCACTACATATTATTACTTTGCATGCATATATTTTTGCTATTCTTTATCACACATACTTAAATTTGGTCTTATTTTGATGAGAAAGTATTTGGCCTTTATTTTAAAAAGAAAAATATAAACTACCATGGTTCTGTTAATTACAATAGTTCGTTAAACCTAATTAGTCAGGGGTGGAGGAGTATGTGGAGGAGGAGTATGTGGAGGAGGAGGAGTGCATAGTTGAACAAGTATGGTGCAATATACATTGGGCAAACATAAAATGCACTGGTTTCACTCTTGGTACAATTCTATATTGAAAACATAACATTATTGAAGTATATTTGAATTAAAAATATAATTAGTTAATTAAGGAATCATTAATTAGCATTAAATAAGAAGCTCAACAAATTGTTAAGAAACGTAAGTTGGTCGCAGTTTGCAAATGTATGCAAACATTTGCCTGCACCAAACTGTCCATTTTAAAAGTATAGAAAGGTTGAGGTACCCTTTTGAATAAATAAATTTAACTATTTAATTAAAAATTAAAAGAAGATATGTAATTGGCTCATTCCATGAAGTTGGGGCATATTATGTGACATCCAAGTGAAATTTTCAAAATGGATATTTTCCAACTCTTTCTTCTTTTTTAGGTTCTACATTTACCAAAGTCCAATGTAGAACTTTTTATTTTAATGTAACATTTGGTGTAAAATAACCGCACATGTTCAACAGTTGGATGACATTTCCAAAAATCCTGATGCTATATGGACACCATTTCCCATTTCCATATCATTTTCTAATAAATTAGCTTAAGATGTGGGCCAAGTTTCTATACCTCAATTAACTACTTGGAACCACAAATACATGAAAAGAAACCAGATTTGTCTAGGTTGAACATAACTTAACGAACAAGACATCGTAGATTAACTGTTTTATGTAAAAACTCATTGAAAAGTGACTCTCTATTTTGCAATTTGTATAATGAATTTAAATAAAGTACATATCAATATTTGTTTGATGTAAAGTACTCTATAAACCATGCACATTGATTACATTATAGTCATAAAGTAAGTATATGAAGTATTATTTACCTGTATAATGTTATAAAATGCACTACCGATGCTACATGGACCGCGTCTTGTAACATTGTTAATAATAAGACTATTCATACTGTTACAATTATTTGAGTGTGAATGGTTTGTCTACTTGTTCATCATATCAAGTAGATACACAGAGTGAATTGCTTGAAATTTATCTAAACACTGTTCATGTAAAATTTACCTTTTCTGTGTACTTAAGTATTACGATGCTACATGGACACCGTGCCCTAAAATATTTGGAACAGCTTGAACAGGTGCATCTTTTTCAGATCAATAGAGAGGATGTACTATGATGTTAACTTTTTATGTTATAAGCACACAATAAAATTAATAACATGGATTGTAAAACTACAAATTACACAAAAAGATAACCTGCCATGAAGCATAAAACATAATTACCTATGATACACATACACCATTTCTTACAATTACACAATAACAATACACCATTGATCAAAGAAACTTAAGATGTCCACTGAAACAAACTTCATGCAGTGTTGTTCTTAAAGTACCCTTTGTGATCTTAGTCTCTTTGCTCGTTTCTGATTGAATCATCCTCTATTATTGATAAAGATGATTGAAAAGTTTGATCACTTAAAAAGTCAGTTTGCCAAAAAATAATTTAATTGCCATGATGGATTTCTTTGGAAAGGTACTAGTTTTTGAAAATGATGGGTTCCTTGTCTTCATCTCCATAAATTCCAGGACGATAGAACTGTCTTCTGAATTAATGTCAAGAACCTGCAAAGCAAAACAAAATAAACCCTATGGCTTAGTATCTTCATGGAACATTGTGTATTGATATTGGAGTAGATTATTTATTCATGTTGCACTTTTTGTGTTGCAGGAAAATATTTATATTAAAATCATGCTGGAGTATTTTATTTATTATTCATTTAACATGAAAAAGAATAGCAAAGGATAGAGCCCTTAAATGATTTACAATTATTTGTTTTATTTATAGTAAATAAAACTAAAATAAGGGAATGTTTATTGTGAATTCAGTGAAATGCTAATGGAAATGGTGTCCATGTAGCATTGTGTATTAATATATTTCATTAGATATGCATCTCTCATAATATGCCTTTTTTTCTGTAAAGTGTAGTAAAATGTAGGCAATGTTTTGAATGTTTTGGGTGATGGATAATTTCGAAAGGGGTAATTGTTTTAGTCTAATTAGGCAAATTTTATGAAATGCTACATGGACATGGTATCCATGTAGCATCGTATTGGTAAGCTATATTATTAGCATTAAAAGAGCAAAAACTAATTCATTATTAACTTCAAAGTTTATTAATGATGTGATTCTACAAAAAAATTACAATTTCAACGAACTATAACGATACCCAATGCAAAATATTGCCCATGTTATGCCCAATGCTACATGGACGCCAAATTATTATGGCGTCCGTGACTCAAAATTAATATCATAACATGAAAAGAAATTCTGGTTCAATGTTTCCCTTTCAATAAAAATGCATTAATAAACACAGACATACAAGCAACATTAAGAAATAATTACAATCGCACTTACCATTCACAAAACTATCCAATGTTTACATTTTGATGCTACATAAAAGTCCCGATGCTACAACGGGACACCAGCGACTGAAACCTTGATAAAACTAGCCCACGTGTGGCAAATTCCAAACAAACCTGATAGCTATTGACCTCTATCCTTGCAAAAAGAAATATGGAATGTTTTATTTATCTCCAGGGGGGATTCCCACAAATTGCATAGGATGTTTATCACGATGCTACATTTTATGGTTAGGACACCATGCACACGGCACGGTATACTTTTTCATGAATATATGGAATGGTCTTCATGAAATTTATTCTCATTTGCAATAGTTTTCAATTGATAAATGCTCTTAATTTTGGAAAATAATTAAAAAATGTATGATAGAGAACTACCCCCATTCAGCAATGAAAACTCCCGATGCTACACGTGTATATTTTGTGGACACCGTGCGTAGCATCGGAAAGGCAATTTTCATGTTGCTTGGGTGAAAAATCAGTCCAGCGTGACGAGGTGTTTTGGTCAGTAAGCTATGAATACATGTATCTTTTATTAATCAAATCGATTTCCAAGCAATTCTATGATAGTTTTGCTTACATAAAACTCATATTAATTGTTGTGTTTTCCATGTCACGTTTTTTAGCAAAAATGGTCTTGGACACCACCTCATTTTTTATTTATTTTTTCTTCAAGGAATGGTCGATTTTTTTTTTTTTTTTCATGGCTCAATACTATAACCTAGTACTGTTTTTGGACACTAATTTTTTTTTTGATATACACATAGAGTAAAACAGTTTATAAGCTGCCTAAAGTACCAAATTCTGCTATTTTAACAAATACCCCAACTTCATGGAATGAGCCAATTAACCTCATGTATTCTGTATTGTCTGGATGTTAATTAGCACATTTTGTTAAATGCGTTTGTGTTGTGTTATTACTTGTTTTTAACTGTGTTACCAAATAAGTAAAAAACTGCTGGTTTTCATCAAGCTTTTAAACTCAGGAGAATTATTAAATTCTTAGGAATGCAACTGACCTGACCTAGTATAGGATGACCAGCATAAGCAGTTTGCCAATCAACATTGGATCACCCTATATGATGATTACAACTTAAAACGAAAACAATTATATTTCAAACTTAAATCAGACTCTTGAAATTTGAATACTGGGTTCAAACATTATGGAAACTAACCTAATTTGTTCATTTGAATGTGCTTTGCACATCATGAAGGTACAAGAAGGATGAACGCAATCAATTGTATGCCACTAAACATGTGCCATTGGGAAAATTTGAGTCACCCTGTAGTTAAAGGGCCCCTTTTTATTGAACATTATTTGGAACTCATACCACTTTAAGCATTTGCCACATCAAATTGGAATGTAAAATCATGTTTCAGATGCAAATTTAAATTCATTCAATTTAATGATTTGTGGATAATCATGTAGGCCTATACCTAAATTAATGTTTTAAACACCCTATATGTGTGGTGGTATGGGAAAACCCGTCGGAAGTCGCTAGTGTTAATATTGAGATATCTGGGTCATACCAAAATATTCTTAACAAAAGAGTTCCAAGTCAATTTTCCAACTTTGGTCCCAAGATATAGATTATACCTTGAACTTTAGTCTCCAGGAGTTTTTTATGCAAAATTCCAGATGCCAAGTTTATTCTAGTACTTTTCTGAACCTTGTTTATCACATTTTATGTGTAAAATGCTATGTTTACGTAAAATGACATTGTTACCATGGTAACCACTTGTGAATTCCGACAATGCATTGTAAATATTTTGAAAGTGAACAACGTACAATTGTTGATAATATCGCAAAAAACTAGGTTCATATCAAAAGTCCTTTTCATGACAAGCTATTCTGTGTGATATAACAATGTAGTTTTATTATTATTAGAGCATTTAAAAGATTTTTTGTACACCTTTGAATTGCCAGTTTCAATTTTTAGTATTGCGTTTAAACTTGCAAACTTTAAAATACTATAACTATAGTTCTAGATGGAATTTCTGAACAATTTAAACAGTCCTATACTCAGTAGAGTATGAAGCTCTCTGCCAAATAAAAAAACCAAGTTGCTAGAAAATGACCATGTGAAGGGTTTTCCCATGCCCACACATATGTTAGAAAAGGGTGACTTTTAAAATCAATCAATGTTCATGTACATGTAATTGATGCATTTTTATTTGAAATCTACTTGAATTTTGTTAAAATACTAGTCTTTGTATGATGTAGTAATAGAAGCATTTTTCCGGAACTAAATAAACAAATTTTTAGACACCCTGTATGTAGAATTTCAGATTCGTAATGACATTTAATTTGCATATGTCTGGATGGGTATTTTATTACTACTTTAAATCTGTACTGAACTTTTCTCTCATCACTTCATATACATAGTGGAAGTAATTATTGTAACCCTTCTTTTTTAGAAGATTTTGCTTGTTACACCCTGTACAATTTCAGACCACCCTGTATAATCAACTTGATTGTATGCTATTTGCATCCGTTACAGTATATGCTCTCAGAATATGTATACTTTTACCAACTTTAAATGTAAACTTTTTCAGATATAATGCATAAACTGAAAAAGGAACCTAATTTATGGAAAAAGGGACATGTAACACAAATTGTACCCAGTATAAAAAACATGACCTTATAGTAGTTTTAGTGAAAGAAGCGACATTTCACATTTTGATCTCTATATTGACCATTTCTTGAACTTCGACCTGGTTATGGTAATTGACTTTTTTTCTTGCCTCATAGAGGCACATAATACAACATGTCCTGTTAAAATCGAAGCAAGTCTTAAATTTTACCCTGTATAACTTTTGGATCCAAGGAATCTTTTGACCAATTCTGACAATCATCGGTCATTTCCTCTAGAAAAAATAGCATTTTGAGTGAAATAATAGGTCGTTTTGACCTCTAGTGACCCCTGTGTGACATTTGACCTCTTGTGCTTTCTGATCTGAGTAGTGGTTCACTAAAGGGAACTTTGGTCTGTAGGATTTTTTTAATCGGTCAAAGGGTTACGGAGCTATCGGTCTCATGACGGAAGAATTCTCAAAAGTGACAGGACGAATACAGTATATTAGTCGATTCTCGATGAATATAAAGACCCACAGGGTAAAATTTAAGACTTGCTCCGATTTTGACCGGTCATGGCTCATTTTGTAGGCATTGATGAGACAAGAAAAAAATTTAATCATTTTTTGGGGTCAAAGGTCACGAAAAGGTCACTAGGGGTCCTAATGTAGTAAAAATGTACATTTCGACCCCTAGTGACCTTTTCTTGACCTTTGACCCAAAAAAAATGATTGACTTCTTTGCTTGTCTTATCAATGCCTACAAAATGAGCTATGACCGGTTAAGATCGGAACATGTCTTAACTTTTACCCCTGTAAAGTTCAATGACCCCTAGTGACCCCGTTTGACATGTCGCTTTTAGTGTAGAAGCACCCTATATGAACATTGATCCAAGGAATTTTTTGATTTTTGACCAATTCTGAGTATCATCAGTCATTTTCCCTCGGACAAGTAGGGTTTTGAGTGAATGGAGTAACAATTTACATTTTGACCCTAGTGACCTTTTCCTGACCTTTGACCCAAATGTTATGATTGACTTTTGTTCTTGTCTCATCAATGCCTACACAAAGAGCCATGACCGGTCAAAATCGGAGCATGCTCTAACTTTTACCCCTGTAAAGTTCAATGACCCCTAGTGACCCCATATGACATGTTACTTTTAATCGCTGAACAACCTATATGACCATGGATTCAAGGAATCTTTTCACCAATTCTGACAATCATCGGTCATTTCCTCTAGAAAAAATAGCATTTTGAGTGAAATAATAGGTCGTTTTGACCTCTAGTGACCCCTGTGTGACATTTGACCTCTTGGGCTTTCTGATCTGAGTAGTGGTTCACTAAAGGGAACTTTGGTCTGTAGGATTTTTTTAATCGGTCAAAGGGTTACGGAGCTATCGATCTCATGACGGAAGAATTCTCAAAAGTGACAGGACGAATACAGTATATTAGTCGATTCTCGACGAATATAAGAAGAAAGAAACGGCACAGATACAGAACCTCGATTTTTGACAAAATCAAGGTAAGAAAGAAACACATAGAAAACAGAACCTTAGTCGATTTTCGACTAAGGTAAAAATGTTGGCCTAGTTACATCACTGGAATCACATTCTTACCTCCCATACAACTAGAATTGCCGATGAGCTAACCGCTTTACAAAGAATCTGAACTTCTCCTGTGGGTGGTCTAACAGGCCGCTCTGTCGCTGTAGACGGTTGCAAGAAGAAGCGATGCGACATGAGGCTGGGGGCGCCGTCTCCGTACTGATTTCCTGCTATGACACGAAACCTATATGTGCCGCCCGGACTCAGATTGTTCACCTCGTAGGAAAGGTTGGACGGATCTACGGCGCTGGAGGCGACGAGCCAATTCGTGTTGACGCGGATGTTGAAGTACTCGACGGTGAATCTTGTGAGGGGTGTGTTGGTGGTGTCTGTATGGGTCCAGCGTACTTCCACTGATATATCCGAGGTCTTGTACACTTCAGGTTTGTCCGGGGCATCTGGTACTGCAAGTTGTAAGCATATAGCGTTTAAGTTAACCCCCTGAGAACTACCAGCCGATTGGTTAAAAAGATGGATACATCATTTATTGCACCAATGAGAGACATTGTTAGAATAATTGTATCCCTGATAAAGATGGGAGCGAAACATTTTACAAGCTGCATTTGAATTGGCTATTCATATGAGTACATCTTGTAATAAACCAATCATAACCACTGTAAGATAGACAGGTAGACCCCAGGGTGCAAGCGAATCAGATTACTGATTTACAATATACCACTATAGTAATATACTTGTGAAATATAAAGAAAATAATAGCGGTGACAATGTGTGTGTAAAGACTCACAGCTAATCAGCAAAAGATGTTGTTTAATCTTCACAGCTAGTCACACCTTATACAGCGTGTATCAAAAAGAACGCAACACTTTTTGTCGAGAGCTGTACGGTCACAGTAAAAGACAAATCACTCTAAAACTTATATATTCTGTTAGGTCTACTTATTGGCTATCACATAGTCAAATTACAACGATATCGAATATCTATTCGCTGAGATATTAAAGGTATAAGTAAAGAAGTGCAAAACACGTTTTACATCGTTCGCTCTAAAAACTTGGATTTTCCTGTTCGATTAGTGTTATGGGTTAACAGTTTAATAACTATGTAACCTTAATGTCGGGAATAGTTTATCTTAATTTCCTTTGTTTCAGTAAGGTGGTACATAAAATCATTGAATCGTGTAATCTGATAATCATTCGACCATTTGAATACGTCAATCACCCTTTTTAAGTTCTGAACCATCGATTGCTATGAAAGAACGTATGATTGGTACGTTCTTTCATAAATTAAAGTTCATAATCGATGCATCTTAAAACAAGGACAGCATTTTGAGGGCCGAGGAGCACCATAATGTCCCATTCACAACGCCTAATTCATACAAGACAATAATTACCTTCACTGGACTATTCCATTTGTTTATCTTTTGAATAATGTGCCATACTGTTTATTTATGACGTTAAAGGAGGTGTCCCGCAAGCATAAAAGTGTGCATTATATGTTAGAAATATAACTATCGAGCCCAACTTTTGTAATTATATAGAACAAAACACCACACTTATGACAAAAACAAATAAAAAACGCAATCTTTTAACATGCACTTTTTTAAAATTTGCGGCGATCGAAAGTCCCAGTGTCGATGATGTCATAGTTATACAATGCACATGCGCAAATTTTAGCACCGATACCCATGACATCATCGACACCGGGACTTTCGATCGCCGCGAATTTTAAAATTGCATGTTGAGTGATGGCAGTTTTTATTCATTTTTGTAACTAGTATGGTGTTTTGTTCTATATGATTACGCAATTTCGACTCGATAATTATTTTTCTAACAAATAATGCTCAATGTTGTGCTTGCGAGACCCTTCCTTTAACGAGAGAAAAAGAGAGAGGATTTGCAAACAGACTTTGTAATCTGGATTTTCAAGTTGTGTCATTAACTATCAACTAATTTATTGCCAGTCTTTATTAATATTGATATGATACTGTAATAGCCAGAAAATTGATACCTTTAACATGACATTTTCTTCTCAGAATGATGAGTTTGATTCCAATTATTTAAGTAAAGTGTCTTGCAAATATTCACCTGACAAGAAAATCAGGCATACAGGATAAACGATGTAAAACGTGTTTTGCACTTGTGTACGTGTATCGTTGATATCTCAGTGAATCAATAATCGATACCGCTGTAATTTGATAGCCAATAAGTACACCTAACAGAATATATAAATTTCAGAGTGATTTGTGATTTGCCGTAATCGGAGAGCTCGCGAAAAAAAGTGTTGCGTTTTTTTTGATACACCCTGTATACTGCAATCCCTCCAGACCAAGGTCTTAGCCAGAGACCCGTCCACCCGTCATCTGGACGGGCAGATTACTCCCAGGACGGGCAGATTTAAGGAATTTAACAGATGTGATCTTCTAAAAATAGTTGTTGTAAGAGTTTAGTGAACTTGAAACTAGTTCTGACTGACAAATCAATAGTCCAGTCAATCTAATGAATGACCCACCACAAATTGTAAACAAGGTTTTTCTTCGGTTTCGTTATAAGAAAGGCCTCTGGAACAACATATCAAAAGTCTAATAAAATCTAAGCAGGCGAAAGTCATTTTTTCCGTAAATCCAAGATGGCCGCCAAAAAACCCTTATTTTTGACAATGTTGACTTCTCATTATTATTTTACCAATATTTTAACTGCAAAGGAATGGTTTTTAATATCAATGAATCCATTGAAACACATTTTAATATAATTGACCTGTAATTTGCTTTATTAACACACCTAAATCCAAGATGGCCGCCAAAATGGCCCCCAAAAATGGTAAAAACTCCATATATTGGCATATATAAACCTACATGTATGATCAGAGTATAGTTTAAACAATATGATGTATGGATTAGACCGGCCACTAGAAACTCATATCTAGTAATTTTGCTTTGTTAACATACTTAAAAACAAAATGGCCGCCAAATGAATGGTCAAAAATGGTAAAAAGTGGTCAAAATTCCATAAAATAGCATAATATCAACCGACGGGTATGATAAGAATATAGTTTTAACGATGGGATGTATGTGTTAGACCACTAATAACTCATATCCAGTATATTTGCTCCGTTAATATAGTTCAAAATCCAAAATGGCTGCTAAAATGGCCCCCAAAATGGTTCCCGAAGGGACTGCAAAAATTGTCAAATTCCATAAAATGGGATAATATCAACCTAAATGTATGACGAAAATATAGTTTTAATGATGGGATGTATGTATTAGACCACTAGTAACTCATATCTAGTATTTGTGCTTTGTTAACATACTTATAAATCTAAAATGGGTCCCAAAATGACTGAACAAATTGTTGGAATTCAATAAAATGGGATAATATCAACCAAAATGTATGATGAAAGTATAGTTTTAACATTGGGGTGTATGTATTAGACCACTAAGTAACTCATATCCAGTATATTTGCATTGTAATAACATACTTATGCACCAAGATGGCCACCAAAATGGCCACTGTAAATGTAAAAATAGTCTACATGAGTGTATGATAATCCAAAATAGATATTGTAAGAGTGTATATTACATCAAATTCACCAAATAGCATTTTTCTAAACTGCTAAGCTATTACTTTTAGATAAAATGCCCACCTCTGGGACAATTTTGATTCAGTATCACTTTCCAAAATGGCTGCCAGAATGGATAAGTTGATGTTAAATGACCTAAAACAATTGTTTTGTATTGTAAACGACCATACTATGTAATACCAAAACCCCCAAATCTAATTGGACAGCATTTACTATATCTATGATTGATAAAGCCTAGGGGCTGTAGATCTATCTAGTTTTGAATGGCCACCTGTGTTAATTATAGTTTTGAATATTTTAAAATATACAAAATGGCTGCAAAGAGGTAAAAATAACTGAAAACAGTATTAGTTTAATTGTTAGTGTTACATAGATATGACCAAATTATCTACAGCTTTTAATCCATCCGGTAAACGTATTTGTATGTGACAAGGTATAATTAAATGGATACTCCATTTTGACAATGTGATGTTATTAAGATGGGAATCATAATGACCATTTCATTAAAACTACCCCTAATGGTCAAAAAAATTACCTCCAAATGGTCAAAATAATTACCACAGGTAACCAACAATTGATCAAAATATGGAGTCACCATTCAATTATACCTTGTCACATACAGATACGTTTACTGGGTGGATTAAATCAATATATATATATTATAATCTTTTGTTCATATGTAACATTAACAATAAAACTAATACTGTTTTTCAGTTATTTTAACCTTTTGCAGCCATCTTGGATATTTAAAAATACTCAAACTAGATCAACAGCCCCTAGGCTTTCATCATAGACATATATTAAATGCTGTCTTATTAGATTTGGGGGATATTGGTATGGTCATTTACAATACAAAACAATTGTTTTAGGTCATTTAACATCAACTTAACCACTCTGTAACGCTATACTCTGTGACGCTATAGGTGTACTGTACAACAACTCGACAAGTGCTGTGATGGTCGATGGCAGTATCTCTGATCCCTTCGCTGTCTCCACTGGAGTGCTACAGGGTGACGTTCTGGCTCCATTTCTATTTGTGATATTGGTAGACTATCTATTGACGAAGGCCACATCTGATCTTGACTCAGGAGTTGTGACACATCCACGTCGTTCGAGGCGTCATCCTGCCATTGTTCTCAACGACTTAGACTTTGCTGATGACATTGCCTTACTCGAGACAACGATTCCACGAGCCCAGACGCAGCTGACAAAAACTGCTGCAGCAGCAAAATACCTCGGCCTCTACATTAGCGTATCTAAAACAGAGTACATGACTGCCAACTGCAATCCTCACCCGACACTTCAGGTCTATGGGGATACCATTAACCATGTGACTGATTTCAGGTATCTTGGCTCTATGATGGCATCGGGTGCAAGTGATCTTAAAAGACGCAAGGCATTAGCATGGTGCGCATTTTGGAAGTTAGAACGCCTCTGGAGGAGCCCTCAAATAGGTATCACAACAAAGATGAAATTATTCAATACCACCTGTGTGACCATCTTACTGTATGGATGTGAATCCTGGGTGATATCCCAAGATATGGAATGCAAAATAAATGCCTTCGCTACCTCTTGCTACAGGATAATGCTAAACATCAAGCGCATGGATCATGTCCCAAACACCACAGTTTATGACATGACCAAGACAGAGCCTCTTATCCACCATGTAAAGCGCCGCCAGCTGAGATTCCTTGGCCATATACTCCGTCTCCCTGATGAAGAGCCAGCTTAAAAGTATGCCACCTACGCACCAACACATGGCCGAAGGAGACCTGGTCGTCCTTGCACAACATATCTGACATATATACAACGCTTACTAGGGGACAATGAAGGCATGATTGAAGATTGACAGATTGTCACTCTTGCTCAAGACCGTCGTGCATGGAAGAAACTTGTGGTCGCCTGCTCTGCAGCCGAAGGATGATGATGATGATGAACCACTCTGGAAGCCATTTTGGAAAGTGATACAGAATCAAATTTGTCCCAGAGGTGGGCCTTATATCTAAATGCAATAGCTAAGCAGTTTCAAACATACTATTTGGTGAATGTCTTGTAATATACAAGTGCTCTTAAAATATCTATTGTGGATTACCTCACGTAGATAATTTTTACATTAACAGGCTAACAGCAGCCATTTTGGTGGCCATCTTGGATTTAAAGTATATTATTATAATGCAAATATACTGGATATGAGTGACTAGTGGTCTATTACATACATCCCAATGTTAAAATTGGTTGATATTATACTATTTTATGGGACTTCGACAATTTGTTCAGTCATTTTGGACCCATTTTGGGGGCCATTTTGGACCCATTTTTGATTCCTAAGTATGTTAACAAAGCACAAATACTAGATATAAGTTGCTAGGGGTCTAATACATACATCCCATTATTCAAACTATAATATCATCATACATTAAGGTTGATAATATCTTATTTTATGGAATTTGCAATTTTTTGCAGCCACTTCAGGAACCATTTGGGGGCCATTTTGGGGGCCATTTTGGATTTTGAACTATGTTTACAGAGCACAAATACTGGATATGAGTTACTTGTGGTCTAACACATACATACCATCGTTAAAATTATATTTTTATTATACATTTCGGTTGATATTATGCTATTTTATGGAATTTTGACAATTTGTGGCCATTCATTTTGGCGGCCATTTTGGTTTTTAAGTATGTTAACAAAGCAAAAATACTAGATATGAGTTTCTAGTGGTCTAACCCATACATCCCATTTCTTAAAACTATACTCTGATCATACATATTGGTTTATATATGCCAATATATGGAGTTTTTACCATTTTTGGCGGCCATTTTGGCGGCCATCTTGGATTTAGGTGTGTTAACAAAGCAAGTTACAGGCTAATTATATTCAAATGTGTTTCAATGGATTGATTGATATCAAAAACCATACTTTTGCAGTTAAAATATTTGTATAATAATAATGAGAAGTCAAGATATTGTCAAAAATAGGGTTTTTTGGCGGCCATCTTGGATTTACGGAAAAAATGACTTTCGCCTGCTTAGCTTTTATTAGACTTTTGATATGTTGTTCCAGAGACCTTTCTAATGAAGAAACTGAAGAAAAACCTTGTGTTGCAATTTGTGGTGGGTCATGCTATCATTTGCGATAGATTGACTGGACTACAAGGCTAAAACAGCACACATTCGAACCTTGTGACCCCCATAGAGGTGGCAAACAGGTTGATTTATATTTTAGGGTCAAGTTCTGAACAGGCTATTCTGATAAATTGGACGGGCAGTTGCTGAACTCTGGCTAAAACCCTGCTCCAGACCCATTCCAGACACCTAGGTGGCTGGTTCAGATAGCACACATTTATGACAGTAATCACACACAAATCAATGATATCCCATAGAAAACCATTTTTAGTGCAGATTTGCTGTTGTTATGAGCGGTCATTGAAATCGCCGTAACTTTAAAGTATCCATTAGATTTTTTTTGAATGAGGTATCAAAATGGGGAGAAAAAATTTGACATTCAATGTATATCTCAAGATTTTTGGTAACGATTATCTATTTGAATTAGCCAACATCAAAACACTTGGTCAGATACTTTTTGTGCCTGGTGTATGAGAGTTCCTGAGGAGGGGGCAGGGGGAGGGGACGACGTACCTGCTCCTGGTTTCTCCGGTTCCTCAGTGTTTTCCACTGTCATGTTCCCGTCATCGCTGGATAGTGGCTTACAGATGGTCTTGCGGGATGGCTGAAGTGGGGTTGGGGTGACAACTAATTTCTCTGAAAAAGACCAATTATTTGAATGTATTATGATCGATGCAAACCCTTTTTTGATTATCGTTACCGAGTACGATCTTTATGGGCTGCTTACTAGGAATGTTATTGGCCATACTTAAAAATATATAATAGTTATCATACTGTATTTGCGAATTACTCACCTATGATACGATTAGAGAATAATGACTACGTAACAACTGTTTTCGTGAATTGTTTTGAAATCAGAGGTTTTTGTTCTGGAATCGTCCCAAAGGGGCGCAGCCCCTGAGGGACAATTCCGAATGGCCAGTACAATATTGAATAACCGAGGATTTCAAAACAAATTCACGAAAACAGTTGTTAAAAAGAAGCATATTTATCCAAATCGTTGATTTATACCGACATAATCACGCTAATAATTAATTAGTTTTCTGTTTATTTTGTTCACCCCTTCTTAGTTATTGAAACAGTCCAAGTCGGGTCATCCCCTCATTGATTTTTTTATTATTCAACCAATCAGAAATAACCTTTAATCGTGTTTCCTCATAACTCATTGAATATTCAGTTTAGGGGCGTCAGGCTTTAATTTGATTGGTCAAAACAATTGAACACTTTGGCGCAGTACTTTCGGGCAATTATTAGTAACATGTGCTCGGCGTGCGCGTTCTCATCTAACGATTAATTTTATTGGAACGCACTTGGTACGCAACTATCGCGATTATTCATGAAGTAATGAATATAGGGAAAAGCACATTGGGAAGTTAGACGATATTAATTTAATTTAATTTAGACGTTAGGTGAATTGAGATGTTTATAAACCTTCCATTGTGATTAACGTCTCAGGATATTTTTGGCCCATTTTGGGTGTTTGATGGGTCAGCTGCATGCAATGAGATGAACGATATGTACTTGATTTTTTTTTTTTACTCATCAGAGTGGGATTTTTTTGTTGTTGGCCTGTATAGGGGGATTTTTTTCTTCTCCAAAAACTTCCTACTTCCCCCCCCCCCCCCCTGAAAATCTAATGGTGCGTCCTTTACAAACCTGTCATTGTGATTAACGGTCTCATGATTTGTTTTGAACAATTTTCCCTGGGCTGACTGGGCGCTCTACTAACCAATAACTGCTCAGAGACAAATGATGGGTATGTGATATTTCAAAGTGTGGTGTACTTATAGCACTAAGTATGATCAATACAACTTGAGGCCTGACCAGTTATTACCAAAAAGAGTAGCAATTATTTCCTGTTATAGAAGTTACACCCCCCCTGATGTTTTGAATTAGGAGCCATATGTTTGATAGGGATAGGTGTTAATAGGGAAGGTATTTTGTTCAAATCGGCCATGGTCAAAATGTATTTCACTTGACCTCACATGATCAAATATGCACTTTAAACATTTTCAGAGGGGGTCTTCAGACCCCACCACTACCCTTTATCCCCCTATAGGGGAATACATGGTAAAGTTGCCAAATTGGTGTAGCAAAATTAGGTTACGACCTAGAACAAATTGATACATATTTTTTTTCAGCTTAATGCATTTCTATAAGGTACCCATAATGACATACTAAAAGTCAGAGTGTTAGAAATATGATAATTTGCATAAACTTAAAATGGCCGCTAATTTGAGCTTTTTCATTGTTTTGGACTTATTTCTTATCTTAGATAGTTGTTATGGCACTTTAAATAGCTTCGGCATATATTTTATGAATGTACAATGTCTCAAAGGACATACAGAGACATATCTGCCCTAATATGTGTATCTTAAATTGCATAAATAAACGAGGGCATCAATGATGCAGAACAATATATATGAAAGCATAAAACAGGAGTAATATAGCCAATAAGTGTATTATATTCAAATGTATCAACAAATTATCGTGTCTATGCAAATGAAAGCAAGAGATGGCTTTGAACAGTAGTGGAGATTTGCAAAATGTCTACCCACGGACTTGACGGACGCTTTTGATAAACATGTTATCATCTATTGATTTTGGTAGATTGTCATACATTGTTGTGCATGTATATTTATATTATATGAATTTTCTTCTACTGTACTTCTTTTGCTACTTTATCTACTTACCTATTCTACCTCAAGCTTTGCTTTGGTGTTTTGGGGGTATTTCTTTCTTAAGTGCTTGTATTATTGATGTGCACTTAATTAATAAATTTCTCCACTGATGACCAAAGTACTTGTTTGTTCTTTCCTCGTCTTCTGTCTGTCTGCTGAGTCAGTTTAAAGTGTATCCTCAATTAATGTAATTACTTGAGGAATGTTTTAAGCGTTTGCAGACCTATCTATTGGATTAACTGGGTTTCCTTCTATACCCACTTATGTAGTTCACGCTGCGTTAAGTCAAGTGGGTTCGGGGTAATGCTACCTGCTTTGCCAATTTCGCTGGGGAGGTCAGTTTCGTTTTCGAATTGCTGTCGAGCTCATTTTGTCATCCCATTGTAAAGGCTAGGGCCTACTAGGCACAGTATGTGATAGTTGTCACAGAGGTCAGGCGCGTACCGCGGCATGTGAGCCAGGGGGGGGGCAGAAGTATATGTCGTCCCGACAGTGGCGTAAATTTTCGTAAAAGGTTGCCCCAAATTTTCCCAGTCAGTCACCTCGTGAATTTCACGTAAGTGGTGGGGGGGGGGGGTAGGGTAAAAAAAAATTGCACGGTCTAAAAATTTCGCACGGTCAAAAAAACTCACACGGTAACAACATTTCGCAGTCAAAAAAGCAAAACAGTCAACAAATTATGCCCAATCCTCTGCTGGTGTAATACAATGAATTGTATTTTATTCTATTGTATAGTTACACCCTTTACAAGTTTGTGTGTCCCATATGGCGAACCGGAGAAAAACAAATCGCCTGTTGCTATTGATGTACAAATTGACATGATACGACAAATTATACACCATGATTATAATAAGTTATAGAATAAAATATTTAACTCAGTGGCATAACATCCACGAGTGGGAAAGTCTTCCCAGTCACCCCTTGATCGTCGGACTGAGTCAACGAAGTTAAACAACACAATTAAGGGACATTAATTAGTGTCCCATCTCCACCCTCCAAAAAATGCAGTACTTTTCAAACAAGGCGGTTCTCGAACGGCGCGTCTCGCCTGTTCATCAAAAGTGACTTGAAACAAATGATGATGAAACATATGATACAAATGATGATGAAACATATGATACAATGTAGCGCTGTCACAGAGGTATGCATTGTAGTTAATGCAAGGGATGTAATACCTTGAAAAATTTAATCAACAAAAAGAACACACCAACCCCCCCCCCCTTCCCTACACCAAATCACATCAAGATAGGCCTTACAGATCTTATTTGACCCCAGATGACCTCTGATGACCTTGAAAATTTAATCAGCAAAAAGAACACACCATCCCTATTCCCTCTTCCGTCCACCAAATCCCATCAAGATAGGCCTTACTGATCTATTTGACCCCATATTTGACCCCCGATGACCCCGAAAAATTAATCATCAAAAAGAACACACCACCCCCTTCCCTCCACCAAATCCCATCAAGATAGGCCTTACTGATCTATTTGACCCCATATTTGACCCCATATTTGACCCCCAATGACCCCGAAAAATAAATCAACAAAAAGAACACACCAGCCCCCTTCCCTCCACCAAATCCCATCAAGATATGCCTTACTGTTCTATTTGACCCCATATTTGACCCCCAATGACCCCGAAAAATTAATCAACAAAAAGAACACACCATCCCTCTTCCGTCCACCAAATCCCATCAAGATAGGCCTTACTGATCTATTTGACCCCATATTTGACCCCCGATGACCCCGAAAAATTAATCAACAAAAAGAACACACCATCCCTCTTCCGTCCACCAAATCCCATCAAGATAGGCCTTACTGATCTATTTGACCCTATATTTGACCCCCGATGACCCCGTAAAATTAATCAACAAAAAGAACACACCACCCCACTTCCCTCCACCAAATCCCATCAAGATAGGCCTTACTGATCTATTTGATCCCATATTTGACCCCCGATGACCCCAAAAAATGAATCAACAAAACAAAACACACCACCCCTTCCCTCCACCAAATCCCATCAAGATAGGCCTTACAGATCTATTTGACCCCATATTTGACCCCCAATGACCCCGAAAAATTAATCAACAAAAAGAACACACCACCCCCCTTCCCTCCACCAAATCCCATCAAGATAGGCCTTACTGATCTATTTGACCCCATATTTGACCCCCAATGACCCCAAAAAATTAATCAACAAAAAGAACCATCCCCCTTCCCTCCACCAAATCCAATCAAGATAGGCCTTATGGATCTTATTTGACCCCCGATGACCTTGAATGACCTCTGATGACCTTGAAAATTTATTCAGCAAAAAGAACACACCACTCCCCTTCCCTCCACCAGATCTCATCAATATGGGCCTTACTGATCTATTTGACCCCATATTTGACCCCGATGACCTCTGGTGACCTTGAAAATTTATTCAGCAAAAAGAACACACCACCCCCCTTCCCTCCACCAAATCCCATCAAGATAGGCCTTACTGATCTATTTGACCCCATATTTGACCCCCGATGACCTTGAATGACCTCCGATGACCTTGAAAATTTAATCAGCAAAAAGAACGCACCACCCCTTCCCTCCACCAAATCCCATCAAGATCGGCCTTACGGATCTTATTTGACCGCATATTTGACCCCGATGACCTTGAATGACCTCCAATGACCTTGAAAATCTAATCAGCAAAAGAACACCCCACCCCCTTCCCTGACATCAAGTCCCATCAAGATAGGCCTTACGGATCTCTAGATATCGCGTCACAACGCGTCTCAAAAGTTTTAAGCATATTTGACCCCGATGACCTTGTATGACCCCCGATGACCTTGAAAAATCAATCAGCAACAGAACGCACCACCCCCCTTCCCTCCACCAAGTCCCATCACGATAGGCCTTACGGATCTCCAGATATCGCGTCACAAAGGTATTTCTTAGCACACGGCTGACGGCATACGGCATACGGCATACGGCATACGGCATACGGCGGACGCCGGACAGAAATAGTGATAACATAGTCTCTTTCTGATTACATCAGGCGAGACAAAAACCACAATATTTACCGCCCAGGTTTACTCATCGAACCCAAAATATTAACCGCCCACGTTTACTCATCTAGCGGGTCCCGCGCAAAGCGCGGGGTGCCCGCTAGTTTTAACAATTTAAATAGTATTTTAATCTGAATTTGTGAGCACCTTTAATGAACAAATAAATATAGTGATGAAAGCAAGATAGAGTAATATTATGGACAATTAGTTTTTAAAAAATCAGAATTTAGAGGCCCATTAATTAATTTTGAATGCAATCTCAGTCATTTTACACTTCACGTTGTTTGCTGGTCACATTGTTTGCTGGTCAAAAAAATGTGTGTAATATTACTGATAGTATATATTTCGTGTGTCCGACCATTTTATTCTTCTTATAATGTATTTTACTATGTTCTATATTTGTATTGACTACTAGTATCTGGTTTTGATTTATTTTTTAGTATGTACATGGATAATAGTTATATTGATTGTATATTTTTTTAGCATATGTCTTATTGTAGTTTTTAATATCTTTCTGTGCAGCGCCTTGAGGCTGTTTACATCGTAAGGCGCTTTATAAGTCCCATGTATTATTATTATTATTATTCAACAAAAACAGCATGTGAATGGTTAATAAAAAAATATTAAGTTTTTGGGAAAGGGCGGCCACCACATGAGTTTAATTATGTTGGTGATGACGGAAAATGAAATTTATCTGTGCTAAACAAATGTTTAAAAACTTGAAACTTTACTAGTTTTGTAGCGTGGGGTACGTCGGGAAAATCCTTAAAATCTCCTAGGAAATCAGACACAGCCATTTTTGGAAGCTCGACGAATTATCCTTTTTCATATTTACTGATTAACATTTAATTATTATTACACCCTAGTTTCGACACAGTGTGCATTCAGTTATTATTACACGCTTTCGACACAGTGTGCATTCAATTCAATCCTTTTCACGATACTATTAGTACACCCTTTCGACACCGTGTGCATTCAATTCAATTGTTATCCCGATACTAGTAGTACACCCTTTCGACACAGTCTGCATCACACTGTCCTTTTAGCGATTTCCACCCCGTGTGCATTCACACTTTCGATCTCTTCTTGGGAATTTCTACACGGTCTGCATTCATACACTTTCCTCTTCTTGCATTTTTCAATCTGTACCTATCCCAATTCGGTAATAATGTATTGGTTGGTTGGTTCGGTCCTGTCATGACTGACAGCTCGTGACCTTACAGATACTACGCCACAAATAACGATTTTCAGCAAAGGAGTAACAATCACGGAGCGGGTGTCCAGTAATCAACTTTATTTGGTCAATCCACCGGGAACGAGGTCTGCCTCTCTTGCGCTTCCCTTCAATCATGCCTTGCATGATCATCTTCTCTAGGTTATTACCCTTGCGACGTGAGATATGGCCGAAGTAGCTCAGCATTTGGGTGTTGATAGCATGAAGTAGTCGTTTAGACACCCCTATTTCTTCAATAATACTGGCATTGGTCCTTCTCATTGTCCATACGATACGAAGCATACGCCTCCAACACCACATCTCGAAAGCAGCTATTCTGTTTTTGTCAGCTTTGGTTAGGGTCCACGTCTCACACGCATACATGGCTATTGGAAATACAAGGGCATGGACAAGCCTGGTTTTTGTTGCTCTGGTTATTCCTCTGTCAGCCCAGATCTTACTTAGGTTGATCATTGCTGATCTAGCCATTGCTAAACGGTGTCTAATCTCTTGACTGCAACCACCCTCTTTGGTGATTAGGGATCCAAGAAAGTTGAATTTCGAGACCAATTCCACCTCATTACCATCAATTATGAGAGGCTCTCCAACACCATCTGTGCCTATGGACATGATCTTGGTCTTGCTGACATTTAGATGTAGGCCAAGCTGCTCACTCTCCACCTTGACTTTCTTCAGGAGTTCCGCCATCTCTTCCATATTTGTTGCAAACAGGGTGGTGTCATCGGCATAACGTAGATTGTGTATTTGGTATCCACCTACTGACAGCCCCCCTGGCCAATCATCCAATGCACGTCTCATTATAGACTCTGCATAAAGGTTGAAGAGTGCTGGTGAAAGTATGCACCCTTGACGTACTCCCTGACCTAGAGCAAACCAGTCACTATTTCCTTTCTCAGTGCGAACACAGGCAGCTTGACCATCATACAGATTGCGAATTAGGTGGACGAGGTGGTAAGGGATTCCCATTTCTTGCAGTGCTGTCCACAATGCCGAATACCTCACACAATCAAAGGCCTTAGCGTAGTCTATGAAGCACATGAAGAGCTCCCTCTGGTATTCAAAACATTTTTCCATTATGTGACGTACATTGGCTATCTGATCTCTTGTGCCGCGGCCTTTCCGGAAACCGGCTTGCTCAGCAGGAAGTTCACGTTCAAGATGAGGTCTAAGACGTTCGTTGATGATGTGCAGCAGGATTTTGCTTGCATGTGATATCAGAGCGATGGTACGATGATTTTTACATTCGCTAGCATCCCCTTTCTTTGGAAGTGTTAGGAAAACTGATCTCTTCCAATCCTCTGGCCATACTCTTGACTTCCACACAGTATTGCACAGCTTTTGCATAATAACTGCTACAGAATCATCAGCTTGCTTCAGGAGCTCACTTGGAATATCGTCTAGACCAGGTGCCTTTTGCCTTTTTAACTTCTTGATGGCTTCCTGGACCTCTGATAGAAGAATATCAGGCTCATCTTCACCTAGTGGAGATGATACACAATACCACAGGGTCATACTCGTTTGAATATTCAAATCACCTTTTCATCAACTTGCATATATTACAGTCTGTTCCTACCCCTATGTGGTAATTATCTATGATAAAGCAATATACCACAGGGTCATTTACTCATTCGAATATCGTCCGATGATCAAATCCAACTGGTAAAAAGCTTACCCCAACTGGTAACTTCAGTCATCACAACGACGTCAGTACATATCTATACTGGACAATAATTCTCATTTCGACTCAGTGTATATTCCCATCTCCTTTTTCAACACAGTGTATATTTCCATACTTTTCGTAGACTTAACCATGCTAACGTCACGGTACTTCACGCTATACAATAATCCCAATTTCGAGTCTATCCCCATCTCCCTTTTCACCACAGTTTATGTGCTCATGGCCCCTTTTAACTCCGGTTTTCAACGCAGTGTACATTCTTGGATCTATGTCTACACACGGCCATCGTGCATGCGCCTAAATTTCATTAGTTACCCATTATTTCGACTCAGTCTACATTCGACGCATCCGTAGTTAACTAAGACATATTTAACTATTTCGACCCGGTATGTAATCACAATATTTCACCTAGGAATACCACTTATCTATGATTCTTCTAGCCCACTCGATACCTGCACGTCTTGCATGCATCGCCGCCATCTCCAATTAAGGGCAGATAATCCCAGCAAGATTCACCATATCAAATGTTCTGACACTGAATCCCAACGCGTAGAATGTTATTGTAGGAGTGATAATCATGTAAAAATCACAGGTACATTAGTAAAAATATATTTAAACTGGCAAACAATGCCAAATGTATGTACACAATAAAATAATAACAATAATAATATCAAAGACGTGAAATGCCTGACCAGGGTGATTTGACCTTTGTCCGTGATGACCTCAAAACAGCTGATCCGTTGTCGAGTCAAAAATGTAAACAAGGCAGAAAACGCTGACGGTCGGCTGTCGTCGTACGGAGGAAGTGTGCTGGTTATGAAGCCAGGATGAAAGATAAATAAACCGGATTACATAAATTTATAATGATGGAGATGGAAGCTTGTTGTAATTTATTCGCCGTGAATATAACATTCTGAAGGTAAATTTGAGGTAGCTCTCGGAATGGTCACAATAAGCTTATACTTGCATGTATACATTAAGCTTTCTTCTGATTGGTATCTCTACAACTACAGGGCCCCTCTCTACTACTACTATGGATGTACCTCGTACTGCTTTATTGCCTGTCCATCTTCTTAATAATTAAACGATGACCACCCCAGGTAGCTACAACAATATTTAATCCTATGTCACATCCCGATGAATTCTGAAATTCGCTACAGTTTCTAACTATTTGACCAAATGTTCCGAAGGCATAGGCCTACCTCTCAATTTTCGAAAAATCAATGTGTTTTACTGCTTCAAAAATTGTTTCGTAAATCAATTAGGTTCCTTGCTTTATAATATTTTGGAATTTAGTACGGTGACAGGAAGTAAATTTAATGCTAAATGGGGAAAATGTTGTCTCAAATTGCCAAAACAATCTTACTTTATATGATTAAACATAAGCCATGGACGGCTATCCACCCCTCCATATTTCATTGAGAACACCCTCTCACCCCGTCCCTTTTTATTTTTTAAATATTTATTATTATCAAATATCTTCATACTGTCATTCTTATATTATGAGTTAGTTAGTCATGGGTGAATCTACTTTTCCTTAACGAGTAATATCCAAATTGCACATGATAACTCCTTGATTTAAACAACTTTTCCTTTATTAATATAATATCCAAACTGAAATACAAAACCAATTGAAGCCACTGGCCAGGACATGCATTTCATAACCTTTTCTAGCCCTTCGTAAATCATATTCTTTTTTCGAATTCCGCGAAGACCGAGTCACAATAGACGCTTATTCACGCATAGTTTACCCAAGGCCGCTACTAATTACTACTCCTATTATCTGTGTGTTATTATTGTTGACTTGTAAGCTCTGTGGAAATTGTTTACCAAGGTACCAATTATAAAAACCGTCACCCGGGGCTATCACACATCGCTACAGCCTCGTGCGAGTATAATATCCTCCAATATCACCACATTCATCCACAATGTGACGTATTTCATGACTAAATTGTCTCATTACGCTTTATCCAAATCGAATTTTGAAAAACTGTGTCATCATCTCAGATTAAATAAGGTCCACAATATTCGCGCGAATTTTGAGTGATAACCATACGCTAACGAAAAAGTAGTTAGCATTTTAAAATTACACACAAACGAATGCATAAACAGTGCCCGCAGATACGAGGCTAGTGATGAGCAGGATGGAATAACCCCGATATATACATGTATATCGTGGCAAAAATGGCCGCCAAAATTCTCAAATCAGCGGCTATTTTAAGTTTATGCAAATTAGGCATATTTCTACCACTCTGATATTTTCGGACTTTCAGTATGTCATTATGGGGACCTTATAGAAATGCATTGTGCTAACAAATTATGTTTTATTTTATTTTAGGTCGAAACGTAATTTTGCTACACCAATTTGGCAATTTGACCATGTATTCCCCTATAGGGGAATTAAGGGTAGTGGTGGGGTCTGAAGACCCCCTCCAATTTTTTTTTAAAGTGCATATTTAATCATGTGGGGTCAAGTGAAATACATTTTGACCATGGCCAATTTGAACAAAATACCTTCCCTATTTACGCCCCGCCCTAATGCGTAGTGATTGTGGGTATTAATGCGTAGGGATTGTGGGTATACCGCAGAGTTGCGGTGTGTGCGTGTGCGAAAGAACGTAAATATTCAAAGCAGTCAAGTTGGTAAACAACTCAGTGGACATGCCAATTTTATAAAGGCGGAAACTTGTTGTTTGATTAAATAAATCCAACAAAAACATTATTTTTATGATAAAAGATAAAAATAACCAATAAACTAACTAAGAATGACAATAAAATATAGTTTATAGCTGCATTGCCACATACAGTGTCTCATAATGTTCAAGCTGTACTCCAAATACGGTACAGCCTCTATATGATAGCAGAACAGCTACAAATTATACTTTATTCTTCAAGAGGTAGAGTTTGTGCGATATGTTTTGAAAACGACTAGAATATAATGCACACTACCATAGCTCTACATGGGGGGATCACAAAAACAGATAGTCTCTGAGAACAATTCCGTAGCTATCTTGAAATTTAACGATGCAGAAAGAAGTCCACTGTTTTATCAATAACAATATATCACTGAATCACGTTTATGATTAAATTGAAGACAGTATTTGTAAAACCCTCTGGATGGATGGTACTCTAAAACTTACCAATGACAGCCAAGTAAACATTAGAATTGACTGCACCGAGCGTATTAGACGCTGAGCACCTGTACCATCCGGCATCTGAAGGGCCAACATCCTTTAGCGTCATTCCACCAGATGGCTTTGATAAAGTAATTCTCCAACCGTTAACGACAGGAAGTCCATTTGGCGCAAACCAACGTACGTCAGGCGGCGGATCACCGCTCGCCCCGCACAACATGGTCACGCTTTCGCCTTCAATGGCGGTGGTGTTCACCGGTGGTCCTGTGATGTGAGGAAATCCTTCACGGAATTTCAAAATGGCCGCCGCATGATCCATTCCTTGTTTAGTTCTTACGATGCATTGGTAAACACCCAGTTGTGCCCGGGTAATATCCATCACGAGCAGTTGAACACCCCCTGTGCCTTCTTGCACCATGTACTGGGCACTATCCCGAGGTACCGGAACGGCGTTGTGCATCCAGGTTATGTTCTGTTCCGACGCGCCTGTAATGTCACACTTGAATTGCGCATTGCCCCTGACACCCACAGAGATACTCTTCGGTGGTTTGGTTATTGCCGGCAATTCTGCAAAACGAGAGGTAGATTAATATTTATAAGCAATACAACAAATGTGGAGTAAACTATTTGCATATGAACATATTGAGGGTTTAGAGCCAAAAGGTCCTATCTCCAATAGCTGTCAGGTGTGACATTAAGGCAGCCTCTATGCTAGGCAATTGATATGAGCTTAAAAGTAACTTAGAGCAGCTATTGCAGATATGTCCTTTTTGAATCAGGCCAAATAAAAATAAAATGTTGTTTCCGGTAACATGCTCTGAAAAATTTGGGACGGAAGGGAGGAAAAAAAAAAAATTACAAAAAAAAATTATTTTCATATACTGATATTTTCAACCCAATTTTAATAATAATAATAATAATAAAACCATACTTATTGAGCGCATAACACAATTAAGTCACTATGCGCTATCACAAACAAAAAACAAAAACACACAGTAATATGAGTAACAAAAGACGTAAAACAAAAATAAATTAAACATTAACATTAAAATAGGTAAGTTTTTAGCAATGATTTGAACTGTTCAAGAGTTTTGGCGGATTTAACATGATATGGTAAGTTGTTCCAAAGTTCAGCCACGGGTTATACGTGCGTTACACGGTCGAACCGTGAGCTTTTTTAACACTGGAATCGCACTTATTTAAAGTTTAGGGCGTCTTGCAAAAAATTAAGTGCGATTCCAGTGTTAAAAAAGCTCACGGTTCGACCGTGTAACGCACGTATAACCCGTGGCCCGTAAGCAAAACACAGTATACGAAAACACAAACTAGATTTTACAATTTGAACTAACACAGTTTCATAATAAAACACAAGGAAATACAAGGAAATTAATGGATTATTAGCCGCACTTCGATCGCTCGAGTCACGATGGAAATACCAAAGCGCCATTGTTATACGATTCCTTTTGTGCCCATGGTGCAAAATGTCCAGATGGATGCGGCCTAAATAGAATCGGTGATCGATTGGATCGATTACCGGTAATCGATAGCTAATCACCGATAAAGGTCGGTAAACCGGTTTATAGATGAAATTTTAGACAGTGATAAAGGTATCTGCAATCAATTATATTATCCAAATTATGCCGCCGCGATCGTCTCAAACATGCGGTGAGTTGCAAGGCCATTTTAGCGCGAGCCGCAATCGTCTCAAACATGCGGTAATGAGTTGCAAGGTCATTTTAGCACAATTTTGTATGACAATTTGTCAACCTACCTTCATTTTATAACATCAATAGCATTATATTCCACAATTTCCCGGGCAAAGTACTTTTTTTGTTCACCCCCAGCCCACTAATTCCTGAACGGAAGACATTATTTACTAGTAAAAACAAGCCCAGATAATTCCGATTTTAAAGTTGATTCTATTGTTTTACTCTACTTTTGGTCAGTCACGTAGGCCTCAGGTCACCACCCGGTCACATAACTTGTTTGTTCATTTAGCGTGGGAACTCAGTGCCTACTGCCACCCCCCCCCCCCCTATTCAAGAAAAGCATGCCTGGGCCTGCCACACCTCAAAACCACAGATCACCGACAATTCAGATGAACCACGCATGCTCCCGCTCCCTGACTGACTAAATCAGTGACCCTGCCGACCACGTGGGTCACACCACTTGTTTTAATCATGCGTGCTGTGACTTTTCTATTACACATTATACCCCCATTCACACCATGTGCAAACCACACCCATAATTGCAAGTGACATTTACGCATGTCCCAATTTTCTTAGCCACGTGGCACGGAAAATCATGCAATAGCCTTTGATGAAAAACATGTGCGTGCTGGGAATAAACAATCCTGCTCTTGAAAAAACCTGGCGGTGACATCAAATAAGTTGATTTCGTAATGTTGCACTGCAGGTTTTTTCTATTCGATGGAAATAATAAATCACGACTAATAACAGACACAATTATAATATTCATTCTCAGATGAAAAATAATGCTACTAGTATTTATTTTTAAAACAAATTCGAACATTCAAACCATAAATTACACAATTAAATTAACGCTAAAATAAAATAAATATACTTAACTTTTAATAATAAATATTTTTAAAAAGGAATAAAATCACAGATAAAAAAATAAATACAGAGTAAATAAAAAAATAAAATAATATGAAAAAGTTTATTATTACATTAATTAGTTTAATAAAAATAAAATACAGAGTAATAAGAATTAAAAAATATGAACAAGTGTTATTATATTAATTTAATAATAATCCACGCAATAAATGAAATAGATCATATAATCAATCAATCAATTTCAAATGTTATTATTACATCAATTTAATGAAAAATCTTAAAATCCCAAAACGGAAATGGCAACAATTTAAAGCATAGATTCAATAAATAATATTAAAAAGGAATACAATCACAGATAAAAAATAAATAAATACAGAGTAAATAAAAAAAATTAAAAACCCAGTTTAATTACATTAATAATTTAATAAAATTGAAATTTAATAAAAATCTTAAAATCTCAAAATTAAATAGTGACAATTTTAGAAATAACTAACAATAATTTAAAATCCACGCGATAAATGAAATATATCATATCTTTGAATAGCATTTATTTATTACTATTGTTGTTAACTTAATTATCGCAACCATTGAAAAATAAATATTATTTAGCCCATATTTATTTATTTCTAACACATTTAAAAAAATAGGGACAGCGGTCCCAAATAGGTCGTCCTATATGGGTAGTTTGGTTGCAATTGTACTTCATCTGTTTAAATGTAATCAATTTTACATATGCAGCCAATTTTACATCTTGACCTCAGATGACCTTTGACCTTGGTATGTGACCTTTGACCTCATTAACATATGAAGGTTTCCATATTGCATCTATGACCCAAGTTTGGTTGCAATTGGTCATTGTATGGAAAAGAAATGGACAAGACAAAAAGTGTGTACTTAATTTCACATCTTAACCTCAGATGACCTTTGACCTTGGTATGTGAACTTTGACCTCATTAACATATGAAGGTTTCCATGTTGCATCTATGACCGAAGTTTGGTTGCAATTGGTCATTGTATTGAAAAGAAATGGACAATACAAAAAGTGTATACTAAATTTTACATCTTGACCTCAGATGACCTTTGACCTTGGTATGTGACCTTTGACCTCATTAACATATGAAGGTTTCCATGTTGCATCTATGACCGAAGTTTGGTTGCAATTGGACATTGTATGGAAAAGATATGGACAATACAAAAAGTGTATACCAAATTGTTGACACACACACACCCCCGACTGACAGACACCACACACGAAGGATGCTGCCATAAGGTCTCTTCCTACGGACGACCTAAAAACTATTAAAACGCAAACCTGGCGATGACCTCGTTCCGTGATGCGACTGGTGTATTGTGTGCATTCACGTGAACTCTGACTACAGGGATGATGCTGCAATCGTTGATGCAACGTTTTGTTGTGTCTCGTGGTCTGTGCTTGCTACAAGCTATGTATTGATTGATCACACATTTTGACACCTCCTTCAGCCGGCTTTATTATAAAAATGGACAAACCTACGGGATAGATTATAGGCTCGTGTCGCACGTGGCACTTCAGACAAGGTAATTGGTCGCGGGACAAAATGCACTATTATTTTTTGATGCCTTCAGTTCAGGCACTTTACCGAATTTTCGGTAATCGTTTTGGGGGGAATAAGCTTACCGGTTACCGAATTTCAATTCTTTACCGAATTTTACCGGTAAATTCGGTCTACCGATTCTATTTAAATTGCGGCTGTTCCCAAATCATAACACTCGGCAACATGAGAACAAGACTAACATCAAAACAGTGACGTCATGATTATAAATGCGCAGAATCCGCCATTTTGTACCGATTTTAAACCGACAGAAAAAATGCTGCGCAGGTACATGTAATCCAATGGGTTTTTTAACTCTGACGAAAACGAAATATTAACTGCCAATACTTCAGGATTTATGATACTTTTTCTAGTTACTTGAAGATGAAACTCAATCTTTGTAGGTTTGGCTTTGATGCTACGTGATCAGAGATCAAGTAGGGAATCTTTTTGCGTCGCACTTTTGCTAAATATTTGTGTATTAGCATCCCAAAGTCTTCTGAAGTGTTTCGCATTTCGCGATGCTACATTTGGTTAATACACTGTGCAGGTTATTGCTGGGCTTGAACTCTACTCCCAGTGTGTTTGAGGGAATTCACGGAGAGTGTCACGTAAGAGAAAAAACACGGGATAACTTAACACTATTTGTAAGTTTATTTTTTATTTTTTATTTAAAGTTTTTTGTCGATCTTTTTCTTTTTTATCAATTATTTCAATTAACAATTCTTCTCGAGAGAGAGAGAGTCGAAGGGAAAAATAAAATAATATGATTTCCGGCAGCTACATGTCAGAATTTAGACACGGACGACTCTTTAAAAAAAAAAATTTCCCCAAAATGGCATTTTTTTTTTTCGGCGCTGAAAAATAGGGACGGGTGGGTTACCGGAAACAACATTTTATTTTTATTTGGCCTCATCCTCTTGTGATGTGAGAAGGCTCTATCTGTAATAGCTGCCATGTGTTACATACTCCTGGTGCTATATGGTGTATCCTTGTAAAACCCAATCAAACAAAGGGCAGTCACTGTTGATAAAAGAGTTTGTGGCACTAAACGCTTGATATTTTGTTCAAAAGACAAATGCTAGTCAGTACTTCCATCATGACCAGGGACACCTCTGGTTTGCAATACAGTTTCTAATATGTGACGTGTTCTACAGACAGCCTGCCAGCAATAAAAAATATGCTCAGAAAAAATCTCAACGGCATTTTTTGTTAGAGCAATTCCAACCATGTGTAATAAAATCACCAGGATGTACCTCACATGGTATGGGGTGGGGTGTTGGCAAATTCCAGATTGAAGTTAAGTGTGTAATTTTGCCCAAAAACCGTGATTTTTACACGTTTTCGACCAAATTATTGCTTTTAAAAATATTTCCATTATTAAAGGTCCGATTACGTCATGACTGGTGTCAAATGAAAGGTGACAATATCAGCTTTTATATGATATCAGTATAAGCGAATATAAATCAAGAATAATAAAACAACGAGTGAAAAAACATAATTTTTTAGCATTTTTGGCCTAAATTTCAAAAAATGTAATTGGTTAAATGCTATTTTGAGATTAAAAATAAAACCACAAGCTTCCCATATTTTTTACAAAACTGCTCCTAGTATACATAAATAATTTAAAGAAGAAACAGAGTTGCTTGTTCATCGCTATGGCAATTTTTTCCCTAAACAGTTATGTTTACACGTTTTTCATCAAAATACTGTTTTTAAGGATATATCCATCATTAATGATCCGATTACATCATAACTGATGTCAAATGAAAGGTGATGGTATCAGCTATTATATGTTATAAGCGAATATAAATCAATAATAACACAACATGGGTGAAAACATCACTATTTAGCATTTTTGGACTCAAATTCAAAAAAGCTCGTTTTACATCAACTGAAAGTGACGATGTCAGCTTTTATATAAATGATACTAAATGACCGAATATAGATAATATTTAACAACATTTTAAAAGTAAAATACTCTAAAGTGTTTTACAATTTTAACTAAATCTTGAATTGCTAGTATAACATTTAGCCAATGTGAATAATACAGGGTTTATCGAAATGATCCATACCGGGTTTCAAAAATATATAAAAATATAAAACAAAATTGTGTTTCAAATTTAAACACATGCGATATGATGGTGGAAATGTTTCCTACTTATTCTGTTAATTTCAGTGAAAAACGTATTTTCATATTTTGGCTCACACAATTCGTCTTTACAGCTATTCTTCCAGCACTACCAGCATTTCAAACAATGAACCCACACCTCATAGGAAAGGAAGGTTAAAACCACTCACGCTTAACAAATCCTGCCCTATTCAATCAAAGCTTTGTTTCTATGCACTCAACAATCAATTGTTATCAAAAAGCTAATTCAAATAAGAAGAGGGTGCAATAATTGGATCATTTAGACAAAAACTTGAAATCTATTATTGTTACCAAAAAGTCTGTATTTTCCATCAAAAATGTCCGATTTTCAAAATCTTAAAATTCCTAAGAAAGCTGGAGCAAGATATGAAAACAGTTTGGACAATATCAATAAAGTTTACCAAACAAATTGTATTACCTCGATATAGATCAATGGGCTATTCCAGATAATAATGACCTATAGAGGGAAAAAAATTAATCCGGAATTCCTTGACTCCCTCTATGAAAAGTATATATATGGAACTTCAAAAAATATGGAATTCCAGATCAAACTTCAAAAAAAGTATGGAATTCCAGATCAAACTTCAAAAAAGTATGGAATTGGTGGTGAAAAGTCTGGAATTCCGATGTCCTCTATAGGGGGAGGTCTAAATTGTGAAAAAGTCTGGAATTCCAAGAACATGTGCCAAAAAGTATGGAATTCCATTGAAAAAATTAGTGTTGAGTCATTCGACTCAGTAAATCGTTGAAGTGTCTCAGAACACGGGCAAACATAAAACTCATCAAAATGAGTCAACTGACTCAGTTAATATTTTCTGTGATTGGCAGGAAACACGTGCTAAGAGGATTGCATAACATAACAGGTAAATCCCAATTTTGTTATTGCATAATATGATACCTAAGACAATAACTTAAAACCTGTGTAGATTGAAATATGTAGTATAAGGGGGGAAAGTGAGGAGAAGCAGTTAATATTATGCGATCTTTTCCGAGTGAACGCCCGCTATCCTTGATTTTACTCTGGAAGCAGATTTTCATTTTTGATCATAAATCGTAAACTGTAAAGATCTTTTAAGTTACAGAGCGATACCCACTTCCCCCTTGTTTGGGCAAACAAAACCTTTTTTTAGTTGGCCTAACAAACATACCGTCCCTCCAGACCCTACCCTACAAAAATATGTCATCATCCAATCCATGAAGGGTTGATAGTTTTTCACATGTGGGCCAAAGTTTGCCTGTCTTCCTTTCTCCTTTCTGTCCGTTTTCTTTCCCTTTTCCCTTTCCTTCCCTTTTTTTTATCTCCTCTTCTCCCTTTCATTCCCTTCCTTTGCCTTCCCAATTTTTTCAGGGGGGCACTCTGCCCCACCCCCTTGCCCTCGTCTGGCTACGCTACTGACCTTGATGTGCACTGAGTTTTAAAATCATATACGGTATTCGCATGGGTATTATGAAATGGGTCGGTCGTCGGGCCGGCCCGTAGAACAAGGTGTTTTTCTCATTGTCTTTAGTGCAGCATCACATAACTGTCATTTCTACTCGTTTTAGATCGGAATATTGCTTTGAAGAATATCGCTTTTATATATAAACTTATATTTAATTAGAACTGGTGTCAAACCGATATCATCGCCCGACGACCGACCCATTTTATTTTTGGTTGATATTTTAAAATTTGTATGAAATGTTGTGAAAATAGCTGAAATTAAACAAAATAAACAGTACTGGAGCTCGATTTTTTTACTCAGTTTCGGGACACCATGTCAACCCCCCGCCCCTTAACATTTTCTGCCTCGACAGCACCCCACCCGCGCTCTAAAATTCCTGATTCGGCGGCTCCTGTAAGAAAAAACCTGACCGACCTACCCTATACCTGAGAGGTCCGTTTGCCCGTAGAACAGGTGTTTTTTTCGTCGCCTAAACTACAAATTGGCATTTTTCTCTGTATAATTCAGATGTAATTTCAGCCGTTTTGTAGAAAATGTGGAACAAATGCTATTTCTGTTTGGAATCTAATAAATACATTTCAATTAGCATAATAATTTGGTTTTTTATTGTAGTTAAAATGTTAAAAATATAGGTTTTCGGCATCTACATTTAAATGTGTAAATATTATAAATTAATAACAATTATTATTAAAACAATGGATATATAAATCAGGTGTAATATCAGTCATTTGTAAAAAATATGGAACAAATGCTATTTTAATTTGAATCTAAAAACTTGTTTTCACTCCATATTTTATTCCTGGTTTCTATTACGTTTGTATGGGTACCATATAAAAGCGGACATCACCTTCCATTTGACACCAATCATTGAAAAATAGGGACAGCGGTCCCAAATAGGTCGTCCGTTTATAGGGTAGATTAAAAACAAGGTGGATCTCAAACCACAGGCATCTAGAAAGAAAGAGGTTAGACCACTAGCGGATCCAGGATATAAAAAATAAAATAAACATCCTGGAGTTTGGTTGCAATTGTACTTCACCTGTTTAAATGTAATTAATTTTACATATGCAGCTAATTTTACATCTTGACCTCATATGACCTTTGACCTTGGTATGTGACCTTTGACCTAATTAACATATGAATGTTTCCATGTTGCATCCGTGACCCAAGTTTGGTTGCAATTGGTCATTGTATGGAAAAATGAACAAGAGACAAAAAAAAAATGAACAAGAGACAACAAAAAAAGTGTACTAATTTTTACATCTTGACCTCAGATGACCTTTGACCTTTCTATGCGACCTTTGACCTCATTAACATATGCGGGTGTCCATGTTGTATCTATGACTGAAGTTTGGTTGCAATTGGTCATTGTATGGAAAAGAAATGGAAAAATGTAATCAATTTTACATATGCAGCCATTTCTACATTTACATCTTGACCTCAGATGACCTTTGACCTTGGTATGTGACCTTTGACCTCATTAACATATGAAGGTTTCCATGTTGTATCTATGACCAAAGTTAGGTTACAATTGGTCATTGTATGGAAAAGAAATGGACAAATGTAATCAATTCTACATATGCAGCTTGACCTCGGATGACCTTTGACCTTGGTATGTGACCTTTGACCTCATTAACATATGAAGGTTCCCATGTTGCATCTATGACCGAAGTTTGATTGCAATTGGACATTGTATGGAAAAGAAATGGAAAAATGTAATCAATTTTACATATGCAGCCATTTCTACATTTACATCTTGACCTCAGATGACCTTTGACCTTGGTATGTGACCTTTGACCTCATTAACATATGAAGGTTTCCATGTTGTATCTATGACCAAAGTTTGGTTACAATTGGTCATTGTATGGAAAAGAAATGAACAAATGTAATCAATTTTACATATGCAGCCACTTTTACATATACATCTTGACCTCGGATGACCTTTGACCTTGGTATGTGACCTTTGACCTCATTAACATATGAAGGTTCCCATGTTGCATCTATGACCGAAGTTTGATTGCAATTGGACATTGTATGGAAAAGAAATGGACAAAACAAAAAGTGTATACCAAATTGTAACAAAAAGTGTATACCAAAAAGTGTATACCAAATTGTTGACACACACACACCCCACACACACAGACTACACACGAAGGATGCTGCCATAAGGTCTCTTCCTACGGACGACCTAAAAACGCCCTCTATGCAAATATGGTTCGCGGTATGTATCACACGTACTGCAGGGGGATACTGTCGGACGTAAAATGCTCGTTGCGGCTCTACGAGCATTTTTGAATCGACGTTTTCTTGTACAAAGAGGGCTGATTTTCTTAATCGTTATAGGTGTAAGTTCATACATGTAATACAATTATAAAAATATACTAATCCCAGTTTTTATCATAATTGAGGGCGCAGCCGCCAACACATCTCTTAGTGCCCCTTTAAGTAAATGCAGCAAGAAAACTCAATCAGATAAGAAATATAAATCCTGCTCATAAAAGGTGTCTTCAATATAACATCACTATGTGGAGAACGATTTTGTTTAAGGCACATTGAGAAATTATCAAAAACTGATGCCTCAACTGGGTCTTAAGGGTTATTCTATCTGTTTTCGGTGTTTTAAAAATCCTGTAAACAAATCTTTTTTGAAATCATTGAATGACGTACGATTAAGAAAGATTTACAAATCTATAATAATTTGCATTTAATTAATTTAATTCAAAAAAGAAAGAAAATGTGCTTCATAAAATGAAAAACATGTATCAACTGGGCCTTTAAACAGGATTTTGTTTTCTTTTGTGGCCCAAACCATATCACTTCTTTAACAATTTCAGTGTGCATACAAATGTGATATTGTGATAATGGTTCTATACTTCATTTTATTCTGTGATGTGACATCATATCATCAACCCGAGACTAGTATGATCAACTCCTCACAAGGAATTAGCCAGAGAGGCGTCATTTGGACGCCCTGTCACGAAAATGGACCCCCTAAAAATGCTAAAGCCGCCCTAAAAAATATAAATAAATTGAAATCGTCTTTTTCGTCTTTCTTTTTTTTCTCGACGGTTTGAATATTTGTTCACAATTTGGACCCCCAAAAGGTGGGTATATATACTATTTTATGTCAAAAAACAGTGTTTTTTGCACAATATTTTAAATTTGGACCGATTTGTATTAAAAATAATTTGGAGCTCACAGCTTCCGATACAGTCAATTTACACAGGAACGTGATGCACCATCGACGCATCGCGCTACTCGCTCCGCTACTCGCTCCGCTTTATTTTGGTCCCACTTTGGACACCCAACTTTCAAATCCTTGCTAAGGCCCTGACGCCTCATTTATGCACAAATACTGAGATTTGTCTTGGATTATGTGTGTACTTTTACTCCAGTGCATATCAATCACACACACACACCATAATCAGGTCCGGGGGGGGGGGGGGGCAATTACTTTTGCCAAAGTCTACGTGGATGTGCATGCCGGACTTCGAAAATATGACTTTCTCTATAACTATTTTTTGGCCAAATTGGGTGCTTTTTACAAAAAATGCCTCAAAATACACCCAATTTATACCAATTGGGCGCTTTGGTCTGTAATGAGAACCACCCCCATCGCTATACCTAATTTTGCGAAAAGGCACCCCAAAAGGCAGACACATATACATATACCATATCAATGTGAGACCCCCCCCCCCCCCCCCCCCCCCCCCACCGGAATCAGGTACACTCATTAGAATATGCTTTGACGTCACTGTACAGAGGTAGATGAATTTAATGCACCTTGCTTGCAGCCCAATCATGGGTGCGCATACAGATGATGTGTTTTTTCTTCAACTAAATTAATAATAATGTGGATTTATAATGCGCACTAATTCCATCAAAAATGGTTAGTTAAGTAAAAAAGATTAAAAAAGAATAGTTAAGTAATCAGAAGTTGGTATGCAGTGAGTGGTTTAAAAGTGCCATGCTTGTGGCTTTTTTAGGCTGTGGATTGTAGAATAAAATATTTATGTAATGGATTAAATATGTAAAGTATACACATATTAAGTTATGTATGTATTTTACTCTGAAATGTCATGGGTTCTTTTTAATATAAGTTAAAAGTTTAACGGGTTTGCCGTCGGACGAGTTTTAATCTGTCAAGCTTTCGTCAGGATTAGCTCTGACTTCTTCAGGACCAAATTATTATAATATTAAACAAAACATAGAGATTGCAACTTCTCTTGTTATCATCATTTGGGCTGCCCCTTGCCCGATGATTTGAGAGTAGGTGCCCTTTCCTACTTGTGAAAGAATTGGTGGCTCTGAAAAGAGCCGTTCAGATGGATTGCCGCTTCCACTGAACACGTAGGTTGCCACTGGCCTACTATATATATACTATAATACACCAAAAATGGTTAGTTAAGTAAAAAAGATTAAAAAAGATCTTTACAGATCAGTGACCGCACTACTGTGCATTAGACTTTTGTAGTCTGTAGTAGACAAGGGGCAGTCTCTACGTTATTTCCATTGGTCAAGGGGCAGTCCTTTGGAGGTTCTATTAGAACCAAATTTATATATAGACAAAGTTATCCCATTTTCGCCTCATTTTATCAGTAAATCTTTGTCATATGAAGAATGCAAATGAAAACCAATTGGGTATAGTTTTATCATTGGTAAATTGTCTATCCAACCACAACATACAAGTTGCTGAATGTATCCACCCATGTGGGTGGATAAACATGTGGGTGAAGCAATTGCAAAATTTTGAGGGGAAAAAATCTTTTCCGAAAAATAAAATCCGGCAAGGGGTGTGTGTTTAGATTCACATGTCAGTATGTAGTAGGGTAATCTGTTATTGCACCAAATAAAAAAATAGGGACAGCGGTCCCAAATAGGTCGTCCGTTTATATGGGTAGATTAAAAACAAGGTGGATCTCAAACCACAGGCATCTAGAAAGAAAGAGGTTAGACCACTAGCGGATCCAGGATATAAAAAATAAAAATAAACATCCTGGAGTTTGGTTGCAATTGTACTTCACCTGTTTAAATGTAATTAATTTTACACATGCAGCTAATTTTACATCTTGACCTCATATGACCTTTGACCTTGGTATGTGACCTTTGACCTCATTAACATATGAAGGTTTCCATGTTGTATCTATGACCAAAGTTTGGTTACAATTGGTCATTGTATGGAAAAGAAATGGACAAATGTAATCAATTTTACATATGCAGCCACTTTTACATATACATCTTGACCTCGGATGACCTTTGACCTTGGTATGTGACCTTTGACCTCATTAACATATGAAGGTTCCCATGTTGCATCTATGACCGAAGTTAGGTTACAATTGGTCATTGTATGGAAAAGAAATGGACAAATGTAATCAATTTTACATATGCAGCCACTTTTACATATACATCTTGACCTCGGATGACCTTTGACCTTGGTATGTGACCTTTGATCTCATTAACATATTAAGGTTCCCATGTTGCATCTATGACCGAAGTTCGATTGCAATTGGATATTGTATGGAAAAGAAATGGGAAAATGTAATCAATTTTACATATGCAGCCATTTCTACATTTACATCTTGACCTCAGATGACCTTTGACCTTGGTATGTGACCTTTGACCTCATTAACATATGAAGGTTTCCATGTTGTATCTATGACCAAAGTTTGGTTACAATTGGTCATTGTATGGAAAAGAAATGGACAAATGTAATCAATTTTATATATGCAGCCACTTTTACATATACATCTTGACCTCGGATGACCTTTGACCTTGGTATGTGACCTTTGACCTCATTAACATATGAAGGTTCCCATGTTGCATCTATGACTGAAGTTTGATTGCAATTGGACATTGTATGGAAAAGAAATGGACAAAACAAAAAGTGTATACCAAATTGTTGAAAAAGTGTATACCAAAAAGTGTATACCAACTTGTTGAAAAAGTGTATACCAAATTGTTGACACACACAGACCCACGTGTAGACGGTGCGAACCGTGGAGGTGCGAACCGTGGAGGTTGTATACACACATACCAACTGGGGAGTTCATGAGTTTTTAACCGACTAACTGTGGAGGTGTTGAAAACACAAAAAAGAGGTATACTATACCCCCCTCTACTGGTCAAAGAGGCTGTTTTTGGACTCCTTTTCAATTGGGGAGCTACCCAGTCAGACGGGACCTCCACAGTTAGCCGGTGTGTATTCATTTTACCTCCACAGTTGTTGGTAAAAGACAGAAACACGCACACACACACGAAGGATGCTGCCATAAGGTCTCTCTCCTACGGACGACCTAAAAATGGAATCTTTGACAAGAAACAATAATTATGATCCTAAGCGAGTCGAAATCACCGTTTTACAGTGAAACCGACCAACGATGCCCCGCAATTGACATAAATGACAATGACAACACCCTATATTCCAAATAAAGTCAAGTTTAGTGATGAATATTTATATGATCAATTTGATAAAGTAACCTCATCTGCGTATACGCAGATCCTCATTTCTGTATTTAATCAGTGTGTATACACTTTGTACATACTCTTAGCTTTATCTGTATGTAAACAAATGATTCACCAGGCATGCAACCCAGGGAACACGCATTTGAATTTACCGCGTCAGCTGGACATTATGCCATAATAGGTGCAGTCATGCACGGTAATTCACTCAAGTCCTGTGCGAGTTCATTAAACCAGTCCCCTATAATGTGCTTGTTTATATCCTATATAGGTAGGTATGTATAACACCTTGAAATAAAGGGCATTCTTACTCTGTTGCTTTGTAGAATAAAATTGCTATAAAATACAATTTGGATTATCAAAGCATTTTTTGTTTTTCCTCTATATTATTTAAATGTTATATCAGCAGTTTTTCAGAACATATGGGACAGATGCTGTTTTATTTTGAATCTTAAATTAATACCTAATTAAACAACTATTTCGAAATTTGATCACAAATTGCTAAAAATTGATGTGTTTTCAATCACAATTCTGATATTCGTGATTTATACTCGCATATATTTGTATCATATTAAAGCTGCCATCCTCATCTTTCATTTAGCATCAGTCATGATGAAATAACATGTTTAAAAATAAAAATATCCTGAAAAACAATATTGTGGTGAAAAACAAATTAAAATGACAGTTTTTGGGCAAAATGTCACACTAAATCAATATATAGAATTTGCCAACACCCCACATCCTATGCAGTGTCATACATATTTATGATTCCACACGGTTGGCATTGATCTAACGAAAAATGCCGTTGAGATTTTTTCTGAGCATATTTTTTATTGCTGGCAGGCTGTCTGCAACCGAAACCAGACGGAATTGGGCAGAGCTCCAAACTGCGAAATAGCCCAAAACCTAATTGGGGGTGATTATTTGGGAATTTTAGTTTCTTGTAAATCAGTAATCTTAGTGTTTATAACATAATTGTGAAAGTTTCAGATTAAAAAATCAAACCAACAAAAAAATAACACAATTTTTATCTTTTTGTAAAATACACTCGTCCAAAGAAGTTCCTTGCCACTCATTGAAGTTCAAATACTGAAGTTCAAATATTTCACATAAATATTTAATAAAAATTAAACAATTGCATGTCAAAATAAGCAGACAATAATTCGCTATCATTTCTGTATGGAATTAAGATGTACGCATTCATGCATGGCTGAGCACATTCATTAAGCAATGGTAGGTTCATATTGTGTTCAATCATTCACATTAACATTTGAAGGGATTATCTAATTGTTTGCAATCTTCTTCCACAGACCTTGCCATTGTCAAGTGAATGGGATCTACCTTGCATGAGTGATCATGTCTAAATTCCATGTTAAGCTGTTAGAGGATTACTTTCTGCTTATTTTGAGATATACAATTATATATATATATTCGATTCCATATTAATTTGAAATATTTGGACTTTACTAAGTGGCAAGGAACTTACAATGTACTTACAATGTACTAACAATGTACACTCGTCCAAGTACATTGTAAGTACATCTTCAAAGAACAATATCTCAGTTTGGAGTTTTCATAAAGACGAACATGAAAATGATTTAACTCCGCTTTGGGAAGTCCGATTAAAAAAAAGAAAGTACCATTGTAAAGCTGAAGATCTCTACTTTAATAATCAATTACTAACTCAATTTTGATATCTTGCCCAATTGTGTCTGGTTTCGGTTGAACACGTCACATATGCAAATGATATAAATTGTTAACACTTACCTATAACTTCTAATACGACCTCCCTCATCACAGGGGTTCCTACCCCATTATCCACCAGGCACTCGTAGGTCCCCGCATCCTGCATGGTAACATCGGGTATTTTCAAGCTGCCAAGGTGTTGCACAGTCTTCTCCGGTAGCACCCCTGCATCGCTCCTCTGCCATCTGACGTTTGGATATGGGATGCCTACTGCTACGCATTCTAATAGAGCCTGGTCCCCTGTGTGAAACAAGGCCCCTGATGAAAACAATACACTGGCTGGCGTGTCTTGCATTGTACTGGTTTCTATCGAGAGAAAAAAGAAAAGAAACATTGATATATTTTTGTCTTATGTTCACAGATGTTGAAATTCATGGCTGCATTGATATTAATAGCAAATTTATTTGCCTTTGCAGCTCTACAACCATTTACACTGGATTTAGCTAATATGTGATCCTACAATGGGACTTGCCACATAAAAGTTCTAGCATTGTTGCACTGAATTGTTCTATACTCTATATAGGTTCATACGGTCCATGAAGTTACTGCATTTACAGCCCTTCATACCTATACAACCTCATCAGCTTAAATGTGACCGACCCGTCACATCAAAAGGGTGCTCTTGTAGCATTATGTATTTTAAGATATTGAGGAAGTAAAGCACCTAATATTTAACATCAAATCTGAATGCATATACCAAATGTGGAAAAGAATGTTTCCGTGATCAAAACAGACTTACCACCTCAAAGTTCGAGAATTGTTGCATTGAATTGTTCTCTACTACGGCGAACTTTAATACTGTATTTATGGCCCTGCAGTTCTGTACATCCTCATCTTCTAACGTGTGATCCTATAGGACTTCAGCAGTGGCACAATAATCTAAACTGCTCAAAACAAATTTGGAATATCTTTTCAAGCACAATATTTTCAAATATTGCGGGATATGTTCATTAAGTGTTATATATCCCTGTAAAGCCGATGTGTTCATCTTTACAATATGATACCAAATTTGAAGCAATCCCTTGTTCCAGTGCTCAGCTACTTGCTTGAGAACATGGGGCGGTCACAATCTGAATGTGCCAAAATTAACACTATTTCAAGCTCAAAAGAACATCTTTGTCGTCTGTTCAATGAAGTGTTACATTGACCACTACAGTGTAGTGTGATGATCTATTGATTTTTAAGCACAAAATAGTGTTGAGTTTGGCACTTTCAGATTGCGACCTCCCCATGTTCTCAAGCATGTGGCTAAGCGCTGGAACAAGGGATTGCTTCAAATTGGATATCATTGTAAAGATGCACACATCCGCGTTTAAATGATATATTACACTTAATGAATATCCCGCGATATTTGACAATCTTGTGCTTGACAAAATATTCCAAACCTTTTTTTGAGCAGTTTATTTCTAAACAAAACAAGACTTACCCTCTAAAAGTTCTAACATTGTTGCATTGAATTGTTCTCTACTCCTTGAAGTCACTGTATTTATTGCTCTACAGCCGTACACACCCTCGTCATCTGATGTTGTGTGTAAGATGTGTAACCGACCAGATGGCAGTATTCTATAATGATCTGTATAAATCAAATACAAATATTGTTCATGTTAAATATAAGCCAGACAGCCATCGTGTTGGTTTTCAAATTTTTGGCTCAAAAACGTATTTTTCGTCCCTGATTTGTACTGTTTTTAAATGCCCAAAAGCAATTGTACATGGGTACTTGGCCAATCTATACAAAATTACTTTTTCCATACATCACACATAATGTTTACAGATGATTATGGAGATTTGTTATGGTCATTTTGAAATGGGAAAAGGGGAAAAGAAAGACAAAAGGCCTGTTGACCGACCCAACCTGAGAGGTCCATTTGCCCGTAGAACAGGGGGTTTTTATGTCGCCTTTTTTTTGTGGTTTCACAAACCCCTTACAAAAAGGTTTTGTGCCTTCTGGTTTACAAAAGTTTTTGCAAAAGGCCCTTATTCTGGTCTCTAATTTGTCTCGGTTACCATAGATGATAGACATGTGCACACAATCATGGCTTCATAGCGTATTCATTGTTGGAGCTCTTAAGTTCTTAGTTTACCTCAATAAATAAATTAGTTATCAGTGTTTCTTTTTCTTATTTCTAAAACTTAAGGGCTCGACAAATGTGAAAAAGCTTTAGTTTGCTGGCGTTCGCACAATGCATTGTGGGAAGACCTTAAAAAATCTTCTTTGGTATATATATAAATAGATTTCAGGGCTGATGATAATACCTATAATGTTGTCAACGCCAAAGATATGATTTTATGACTATGGCTTTGGAGGTCACCAAGTTCAATGTCAAATAGTGCACTATTATCATTCTGAATTCAATTGAAGGTTCAACAGTGACATTTTGAAAGTACATTTACACTATTAGTCTAGTAGGTAGAAAGGGTTTTCCTGCACCCCCCGGAGATATACTTTTAATCCATGTCTCTATATCAGAAAAAATGCGTACAAAATGATAAGCTATGTTAAAAAATGTGAAAATGTCCCACGTGTCATTTTTATGCAAATTAGTGCCGCCATTACCGAAAAATCTATTTTTCACTATATCTCGGCCAATATTGCAGATAACTGAACAAATAAGGTGTCTAGACCCATGTTTTGAGGGTCAAAGATCACAATAAGACTATTTTTGAAGTGACCACATGTGTCACGTGTCATTTTTATGCAAATTAGTGCCGCCATTACTGAAAAATCTATTTTTCACTATATCGCGGCCAATATTGCAGATAACTGAACAAATAAGGTGTCTAGACCCATGTTTTGAGGGTCAAAGATCGCAATAAAACTATTTTGAATTGAGCACATGTGTCATGTGTCATTTTTATGCAAATTAGTCCCGCCAAAATGTCTGCCAAAAATGGTAAATTCCATATATTGGGATATATAAACCAACAAGTATGATCAAAGTATAGTTTTAACAATGGGATGTATGTGTTAGACCACTAGAAACTCATATCTAGTATTTTTGCTTTGTTAACATACTGTAAAACCAAAATGGCCGCCAAATGAATGGCCTAAAATGGTCAAAAGTGGTTAAAAAAATGATAATATCAACCGAAATGTATGATGAAAATATAATTTTAACGATAGGATGTATGTGGTAGACCCCAGGTAAATCATATCCAGTATTGTTGATATGTTAACATAGTTTAAAATCCAAAATGGCTGCCAACATGGCCCCCAAAATGGTTCCCGGAATGGCTGCAAAAATTGTCATATTCCATAAAATGGGATAATATCAACTAAATGTATGATGAAAATATAGTTTTAATGATGGGATGCATGTATAAGACCAGTAACTCATATCTAGTATTTTTGCTTTATTAACATACTTACAAAAACAAAATGGCCCACAAAATGGCCCCCAAAATGACTGAGCAGATTGTAGAAATTCCATAAATCGTATCAACCAAAACTTATGATGAAAGTAACGTTTTAATATTGGATGTATGTATTTGACCAAGTAACTTATATCCAGTATATTTACATTGTAATAACATACTTTAAATCCAGGATAGCCACCAAAATGGCCGCTGTAAATGTAAACAAAGTCTACATGAGTGAATGCTAATCCACAATAGATATTGTAAGAGTGTATAATTACATCAAGTTTACTGAATAGTATGTTTTAAACTGCTAAGCTATTGCTTTTTAGGCCCACCTCTGTGACAATTTTGATTCTGTATCACTTTCCAAAATGGCTTCCAAAGTGGTTAAGTTGATGTTAAATTACCTAAAACAATTGTTTTGTATTGTAAATGGCCATACTATGTAATACCAATACCCCTCAAATCTAATAATCAGCATTCAATATATATGTCCATGATAAAGCCACAGGCTGTAGATCTAGTTTGAGTATTTTTAAAATATCCAAGATGGCTGCAAAAGGTTAAAACAACTGAAAGACAGTTTAGTTTTATTGTTAGTGTTACATTAGATATGACCACAAGAATATATCTACAGATTTTAATCCATCCAGTAAACGTATCTCTGTATGTGACAAGGTATGATTTAATGGTATAGAATCAGGGATGTAGCTACATTGGTCGGTGCCGGTCGGTAGCCACCGGCACTAAGGCTAAACAACCGGCACTCGCAGCAATTTTCAGGCAAATTAACCAGCTCTAAGACTCAAAATTTGAGTAAATGTACATCAAATACCACAAAATGGCAGAGAATGCAAGAGCGTGGCAATAAATGTGTGAGATTTTAGCCGGCACTAAAATGTGGCTAGCTACAACCCTGTATAGAATCCATATTTTGATCAATTTGTGGCTACCTGTGGTTGCTATTTAGACCATTTGGAGTATACGGGGTAGTTTTATTGACCATTAGGGGGTAATTTTAATGAAATGGTCATTATAATGCCCATCTTAATAACATCACATTGTCAAAATGGGGTCTATACCGTTTACTGGATGAATTAAATGCTGTAGATATAGTAATTTGGTCGTATCTGATGTAACACTAACAATAAACTTAATAATACTGGGTTTTTTCTCAGTTATTTTAACCTTTTGCAGCCATCTTGGATATTATATATAAAATAAAACTAAATCTACAGCACCTAGGCTTTATCAAAGACATAGAGAATGATGTCCCATTAGATTTGAGGGCATTGGTATTACATAGTATGGTCATTTACAATGCAAAACAATTGTTTAAGGTCATTTAACATCAACATCCATTCTGGCAGCCATTTTGGAAAGTGATACTGAATCAAAATTGTCAAAGAGGTGGGCCTTATTTCTAAAAGCAATAGCTTAGCAGTTTAGAACATACTATTTGGTGACTTTGATGTAATACTAATACTACACTCTTACAATAGCTACGGATTATCATACACACATATACATGTAGACTATTTTTACATTTACAGCGGCCATTTTGGTGGCCATCTTGGTTTTAAAGTATGTTATTACAATGCAAATGTACTAGATATGAGTTACTAGTTGTCTAATACATACACAACAATGTTAAACCTATACTTTCATCTTATATTTTGGCTGATATTATCCAATTTTATGCAATTCCAACAATTTGTTCAGTAATTTTGGGACCATTTTGGGAGCCATTTTGGGAGCCATTTTGGATTTTAAGTATGTTAACAAAGCAAAAGTACTAGATATAAGTTACTAGTGGTCTAATACATACATTTCATCATTAAAACTATATTTTCATCATACATTTATGATGATATAATCCCATTTTATGGAATTTGACAAATTTTGCAGCCACTTCGGGAACCATTTTGGGAGCCATTTTGGCAGCCATTTTGGATTTGAACTGTTTTAACAAAGCAAAAATACAGGATATGGGTTACTAGTGGTCTAACACATATATCCCATCGTTAAAATTATATTTTCATCATACATTTTGGTTGATATTATGCTATTATGTTATGGAATTTTGACCACTTTTGACCATTTTTGGCCATTAATTTGGCAGCCATTTTGGTTTTAAAGTATGTTAACAAAGCAAAAATACTAGATATGAGTTTCTAGTGGTCTAACACATACATCCCATTGTTAAAAAAACTATACTCTGATCATACATTTAGGTTTATATATCCCAATATATGGAATTTTACCATTTTTGGCGGCCATTTTGGCGGCACTAATTTGCATAAAAATGACACGTGACACATGTGGTCAATTCAAAATAGTGTTATTGTGATCTTTGACCCTCAAAACATTGGTATAGACACCTTATTTGTTCAGTTATCTGCAATATTGGCCGAGATATAGTGAAAAATAGATTTTTCGGTAATGGCGGCACTAATTTGCATAAAAATGACACGTGACACATGTGACCACTTCAAAAATAGTCTTATTGTGATCTTTGACCCTCAAAACATGTGTCGAGACACCTTATTTGTTCAGTTATCTGCAATATTGGCCGAGATATAGTGAAAAATAGATTTTTCGGTACTGGCGGCACTAATTTGCATAAAAATGACGCGTGGGACATTTTCACATTTTTTTAACATAGCTTATCATTTTTACGCATTTTTTCTGATATAGAGACATCGATAAGAAGTATATCTCCGGGGGGTGCAGGAAAACCCTTTCTACCTACTAGACTATATGGTCAAAAGTTAAGTTCCAAACAGTGTTGCCAAACCAGCTGCTAAACCACACAATTCAGCTATTTTTTAACCATGCCACTATGACAGTTGAATAATAATAAGTAAGTGATCTATTTCTGATATATACACATGGAAAAAAGTATCGCACCTATTTTTTGCAAATGTGGCCTCGAATTTTGCCACCATGGTGTGATATTAGGGATCATTTGTTTGCGTAAGCTGTCCAACAAAATGCTGTGCAATAAAAGGGCCACATTTTAGTTTGTGACGATTTTGTGACGTAATCGATGTAATGTTAAGGCCGAGGGGAAAATGCATGATTTTGTCCAGAAACATTCATGAAACAAGTTTGGGTCAAGTCACTCAGTAAACAAATACAGGGTGTCTCAAAAAAAATAGGACTCTGTTTCATGACGGTGTAATTCTTATTATATTCATTGGACCATGACCAATTTAGTCTCAATGTAAAGCCCAATTAATTTTTAAGATATCCTGAAAATACGAGATCAATCTGATGAAAAATAAGAAAAGTAGCGTACTTTGTGTAAACCATGTCATTTACTGGTTTGTACAATGGGAATTCACACAGTAACAGTCGAGTAACATGAAAGTGCTCGACTTGTAACTCAATGAACCATCCACAGTGGGTTCGAGAACTGTTTAACAAAACTTTTTTAATTTGCACAGAATATGCATGCATCTGTTTTGCGGATTTTTTAAGCAAGTATTGATTTGTGCCAGAATTAAATGGATTACCAAACTAAACTTTGCTATTGACTGATAGATTATTTACTAGATTGACAATTATTATAACGTATTGAAACGTAAACCATGTTATTTACTGGTCTGTATATGTAACTGTTACATGTAGATCCCATTGTACAAACCAGTAAATGACATGGTTTACGCAAAGTATGCTAGTTTTCTCTTTTGCATCGGATTGGTCTTATATTTTCAGGATATCATAATAATTAATTGGGCTTTACATTGAGACTAAATTGGTCATGGTCCAATGATTATAATAAGTATTACACCGTCATGAAACAGAGTCCTATTTTTTTTGAGACACCCTGTACAACTGAAGTCATTGACGGTAATGTGCCAAAAGTACTGTAAAAGCCAATATTTTCGCGGATTTTGATATCATAAACATTTCGCGAATTGTTTTTTTCGCGGGCGACCTTCTGGATGCACTGCATGAATGTTGAAAACAATATTTTCGCGTGTTATAATTTTCGCGGAAAAAGATTTTGCGCGAAAAGCGCGAAAATAAAACCACCTCGAATATTTCAGCTTTTACAGTAGGTCTATCAGCCGTGCATTATTACTATAGGCTTGTTGACAATTGGGCTGATTCATGCATATGCATCACTTTTGTGCCAGCAAATCAAGGAGATGACAAGATTTGCACGTACCTGCATCTATGAATGAGTTGTATGGAGCCCATTGATGCAGGGAACCAGCATAGCTTGCGTGCTACCTACTGAGCATCTTTAGTCTACACCCCAAACTTACCATTTTCTACTATTAGAGCTCCGTTGAAGAAATATTCCATCTGCGCTGGAGGTAAACTCTCCGGTCTCTGGCAGTCAATAACGGCTATCTGTCCTGGCAAACTATAAGTCCTATCTGGCAATGTCTTTGGAAAATTTACAATATCTGAAACCATAAGAGAAAATAAACAAGCTTATTTAAGGTGGGTGAGATTTTTGTATCACAAGAAAGCCCATATTTTTCTCATTACCCATGCAAAATTTAATTTAGCTCAGAGAGATCTTTCCTTTCAGATGTATAGGTGCAAAAACAGTGCATTTTGCCAAAATGTCTCCAACCACACAAATGTTTATTTGCTGTAAAAAAAACCCAAATTATATGTGATATATGTTGCTCCCAGCGCATGCTTGGTCAGTTTTTGATGACACAAACAACTGAGTCTATATAGTGAGCGCATTGTAGATACTTACGGTTTTTATTAGTCCCATCTAATCAAAAGCGATTTTGTCCTCACGAGGTGCCCTTGTTTCGGTTGTTTGCGTTTGCGTTTGGTTGGAATATTTCAGGGGGGATGGCCACTAAATTGCCCTGCCTTGGCTTGCGGCAGATATATCCTAAGCGGTATTGAGCTGTGTGCCTGGTGTTCTATCTTAAATTTTGTGATTGGCCACATTAATATTCATACCCAATATTCGTCCAATTGGGTGGCGCGTTTTATTGGGTTTGTTCAATGTTCGGTTGGAGGTAGTCACGTTGCTTGGTAAACATTTAAGTCTGCTAATCGTGCACACTTTTGTGATGAAAATCCGTGAGATTTTCGCGAATTGCTTGATTATTACCAAGGAGGATGGTTTTCTGATGTGCTTCAGCCGCTTTTCCGAGCCGTTTCTGGTCGTAAATATGAGGATTGGCTTTAAAAAGTTGAAATTTGAATCCTGGGTCAGCGGCAGCAAGACGTAATTGGACTTGGTGCACTATACACGTGTGCAACGCAGGGCCGTACGCGAGTGCTGCAGTACTATACAGGCCACAGCCTACGGGTGATACAGGGCTTGGAGCCAGCCTTTTCTTCGAACGAGTGCAGTACATACAGGTGTCGAGGGGAAGCATGTCCTGGGGAATTCAGCGGCTATTAGGGAAGGGAAAACATTGGGGAAGGGGTGATACCGCTCTACAAGGCAGCATCTCGTTTTTTAGACGTCAAATGGCCCGGTGAGTGTTAGTATAGTTAGTTTATTTATAGTTACCGCGATCGCGACGCCATGATTCATTCATTCATTCATTGTTCAATTCGTGAACTCTGAACTTATATTATTAAAGACGCAAAATAGTCTCGCTCCTGGCTTTATGTCCCATGCATGTTAGTTCGCACGTAATCATAGTTTAGGATGCTATTAAATGCCAGTGAATGAGGCGAGCACACTGCGCATCTAATCCACACACCATTTTATTTTCCGATGTGTTCCGATGTCCCACTCCAATTTATTGCCGATGTTTCGGGTCTCATTTGTGTTTGGTTGTGATGGGGTCGTTTTTAATTCTTATCGCCAGATGGCAGCGGGGCTGACCGCGATTCTTAGCTTCATTTGCCTATTTAACCTATAGTATTAGTTATTCATGACCGGATTTCATGTTGGGGTTCATGTTTTACTGTGTGTCTCTATAATACCTCTCCGCTTTCCGGGCCGCTTTCATAATCAGCACCTTTTATAACACATTCGGTTTTGGTTTCGTTCGGGTTTTAATTTATATAGTGAAGTCAGGGAGGATGCTGCATCTATGGCAAAGCCACTGGGTTTATAATTGCTATTGCGCAAGGCCTCGTGCGATGAAGTTCATCTCATGAATATTCATCACCGAGTCAGGGCGGGATGCCTTTGCGGTACGAACGGGCATTAGTTATAATTCTACTTTGGTGAATGCAGTGGGTGATGGGTTTAAATAATAATATGATGCATAAATGATAATAATATTTTATATACAAGTTGAGTTAACAAATTAGATGGGATAATATCTGGGTAAATGAGTGATGGGTTTAAATACAGTACTTAATTAATTAAATAATATAGGAGGGTGGTGGGTTGGTCTGATCATCAGTGGTAGATTGGTTTAGATGGGTTTAATACTGATTGATGGTTTGACGTGGGATAAATAAATATTAAATTAAATAAATAAATAATGAAAGAAAAAAGACAAAATGGGATTAATAAATAAATTGATTGGTTGATTGATTGATTGGTTGATTGATTGATTTGGTTGAGTTGATTGATTGATTGGTTGATTTTGGTTGGTTGTTAGGTTGATCAATTTTGATTGATTGGTTGATTGATTAATGTTGGTTGATTGATTGGTTGATTGATTGATTGATTGATTAATTGATTAATTTTGATTGATTGATTGATTAATTGATAAATAAATAAATGGATGAATGGATGGATAAATTAATTGATTGGTTGGTTGATTGATTAATTGATTGGTTGATTGATTGGTTAGTTTTGATTGATTGATTGATTGATGGTTGGTTGATTGATGGTTGGTTGATTGATTAATTGATTGATTGATTGATTGATTGGTTGATTTTTGTTGGTTGTTCGGTTGATTAATTTTGATTGTTTGGTTGATTGATTAATTTTGGTTGATTGATTGGTTGATTGATTGATTGGTTGATTGATTGATTGATTAATTGATTAATTTTGGTTGATTGATTGATTGATTAATTGATAAATAAATAAATGGATGAATAAATTAATTGATTGGTTGATTGATTGATGGTTGGTTGATTAATTGATTGATTGATTGGTTAATTGATTGGTTAATTGATTGATGGTTGATTGATTGATTAGTTAAGTAATTTAAAATAAAATAAAATAAGTAAGATAAAAATTTTTAAAAAAATAAATAAAAAAATAAAAAAAATAATAATAATAATAAAAAAAAGAAAAAGAAAAAAAAAGGAATAATAGTCGTGCTGTTAAATTAAATAAATAAGGATATTAAGACTAATAGTTGTGTGGTTACCGACAATGCCGGATAGCTAGTCATGTTCTCTTGCAACATCATACTGCCGTTTCTCTTTCCGTTTGTTTTTCCTGTTTGCATTGTCTAGGAGTGTGGAGATCACAAGATACGTTCGTGCGGAAAATATACCAGTACTTCCCAAAGGCTTGTCGCGGTGGAAAAGTAGATCGGTGGAGAAGATATTATGGATATAGCCGGATAAGTTCATGCAAAAAAAAAATATGTCAGCAGCTCCCTAAAGTCATGCCACGGATGGAGAAGTAAGCCGGAGGTGGTTGGGCAGAAGAAAGATTGGCACTGCTCATGAGTGGTAGAAGTATATGGGCGCACTCTGTATACAATGGTATACAATGAGGCTGATTAAAACTATAAAATGCGTAATAACCTGCAGGAGGTTATCTTGAGACGTAGTTCGCATAAGTCAACCGCAAGGGGGCGAGCGCACAGACTCATCGTTCAGGTTCTAAATATATTGCTCGTGTGTATGTCACCTACAATGATGGTCGCTGTTCTTCAAGATACGTCTGTCGAACTTCGGGACAATGTACTTTATCATAAAATCAACAATAATCTTGTGACCAATTTGGGCGTTGATACAATCTATTCTCTTGTTTTAAATAGTTAATGTCTCTTTGCTTTATACTGTTGCTAATGTATTTAATACTATCTGTTCAGTGGTAATGTGCTTCTATTGGTTATATCTTATTTTATGTCCTAATAGATCTCAGGCTGTAGTGATAATCCTTCAGAGTTGAACACGTAAATATGGCATATCTCCGGGTTGGTTATATTAGGGTTATTGCTATTTAATGGTAAGAATATGATGTAGGCTATACATGTTGCATAAATAAATACAAATATGGGAGACACCCAAATTTAAATTGTTTGTTTAAAAAATAATTGGCTATACAAAAATGATGTAAGTTGTATAGGCTGACAATGTTGATGTGAATTATTGAATAGACAGACGACCGTATAATGTTTAAAAAATGATGCATGTTAAATTGTTATAAAGAGAGGTGGTGGACATAAAAAGTGATTCAAGTGATATTTGACAATGTTGTAGCAGATTTATTATGCGTAATATGACATAGTGGTTGTTTTGAGTTGTTTTCACGGAAAATGTAATGTGCACTTATTATTATTATTATGAAGACGCCAACTGTATGTAAGCCCGTAACTGAGGTGGAATGTGATTGTTTGATTTGGTTATTTGTTTACGCAGACTTATTTCAAAACGCAAACTTATATGAGCTCGGTTGATTTAATTAATTATATTTGGAATGTAAATTATAAGCGTTGTTTAATATAAATTGGAAATGGAAAAGAAATATAAACAATTAGATGATTGTATTGGATTACTGTTAGGTTCTTTTCTTTTGGGGCAAGATATTGATGTGAATAATTGAATAGATAGACCGCATAATGTTTAAAAAAAGGATGTGTGTTAAATTGTTATAGAGGTTGTGAACATAGAAATGATTCAAGTGATATTCGTCAATGTTGTAGCAAAATTTATTATGCGTAATATGACATAGTGGTTGTTTTAATTTGTTCTCATGGAAAATGTAATGTGCACTTATTATTATTATTATGAAGACGCCAACTGTATGTAAGCCCGTAACTGAGGTGGAATGTGATTGTTTCGTTGGTTATTTGTTTACTCAAACTTATTTCAAAACGCAAACTTATATGAGCTCGGTTGATTTAATTATATTTGGAATGTAAATTATAAGCGTTGTTTAATATAAATTGAAAATGGAAAAGAAATATAAACAATTAGATGACTGTATTGGATTACTGCTAGGTTCTTTTCTTTTGGGGCAAGATCAGGAATATCACTGTGTTATTTATTTAGAATGCAAAGATTAGATTGGTGAATATTAGAATACTTTACAACTAAAGAACTATGTTTAATATGTATAGTACGTTGATTAATGTAGACATACAAGCTAAATACCATACCAATATAGTACCAGAGATGTATGTATTCTTGTTGAGATGTGATTGTTTGATTACGATAAGCATAGAAAAATATGGGGTTGCAATAAACTATTTTATTATTGATGTTAGGTGCTAAAACGTGTGATTTTGATATATTCATTTAAAAAGAGTTTAAAACTATCAAATGGTTCAATTCACGAAATGTATTTACAAGATAAGGGATTATTACAATTGTAGTTGTTTTGGTGTACCAATCTTTAAAGAATCTATTTTAGTATACTGTGTGACTTGGTCATGTGAGGCAAACATGGATTAATTGCTGTACTGGTGAATATGTATGTAATGTGACATGTGTTTTACAAATAGATGAAATTGAAGTATGGATAAATGCCTGTTTTGATTATTACAATTTGAGATGGTTTGAATGTACCAATTTTGTTAAAAATGTATGTGTTAAATACTGTATGATTTGGGCATGTGATGCTAATATGGACTAATTTGTGAATATATGCACTGGGGTCATGCTTTGCAAGAGGTGTGAATGATGAAATGTAAATAATTTGAAAGGAAAATGTTATAATAATAGTAGTTTTGAATATACAAATGTTTTTAAAATGTATTTGGTTATACTGTATGATTTGGTCATGTGATGCTAACATGGATTATTTTGTGAATTTGTGAAAAAGTTAGTTGCTAGATGAAACGTGCATACATGTAGGCTTTGTATTTATTGTATTTAAATTTGTGTCTATTATTATGGTGCTGATTTTCATGCATGATAGTAAAAAAGAACAAAAACGGGGGGTGGGGCAAGGGTTCCATGTTCCATGGAATCCTTGGTTGGCAGGTTTTTGTAGGGGGATAAGGGTCTGGACCTTATTTGTTGTGCTCGTTTCATGGTTTGGCCCGTGTATTTGTGGAAGGCTAGAGGTGCTCCTTTCGGAGGTCTCGATCCTTTCAAATCGTGGGTCAGATCCAGATCCTCGTCCTACGTAGGTTTCGCTTATATTTATTGTTTTCTAAGGCATGGTGTATTGTTTACTAAAGCATGGTGTATTGTATACTAAATCATGGGGCATTGTATACTGAAGCAGGGTGTATTGTTTACTACATGTAAAGCATGGTGTATTGCATTATTGTATACTATAAAAGCATGGTGTATTCTTTACTAATATTGTATACTAAGTCATGGTGTATTGTATACTAAAGCACGGTGTATTCTTTACTAAAGCATGGTGTATTGCATTATTGTATACAAAAGCATGGTGTATTTCTTTACTAAAGCATGGTGTAATGTTTACTTAAGCATGGTATTATATTGTTACTATGATAGATGAATAATTATTTATTGCATGGTGTGTATCACTATCAGGCAGTGATGCTTTGACTACTCCAGCTCATCCCACATATCCATAAAGTATTTAAAGGAAATGTTGAAATTGGCTGTGTGTTGTAGTTTCTTGTCTACAGTACGTAGTTAAACCTTCTGAGGACAATTGTGGCTTGCCTATGCGGGCCGGCTGGCCCATGTGTGGAGAGGTCCCCGGATCAAATCCCGGTCAGGGAGCAGCGATTAATTGGTTCATCTTCTCCCCTCTCCCAGTTTTTGTTGAAAAACATGGGGGTCGGGTTAGGGTTAATGAAAATAAAAACATTGAGTCAAACTTGCCAAAACAGACTACAACCTTAACACTACCGTTGTTCGTTTGTAATTGTTGTTTACTGGGGTTTTTTTGGTCACCCTTCTGGTAAAACATGGCAATTTTTAAAAATTTTAAATGTGCAATTTCCATGAAAGAGACCATCATATTGGAAGAAAATGTTTCGTGTTTGCTGCTGATGACAACAAACAAGACCATATCTTCAACAGGCCAGGCCAAGGAAACCAAGGCCCAGTCTCCCTCCCATACAGTGTCAGTTTCATGTCTGTTGCTCCTGCCTAGCAACAGTTCACTGTACTTCCCGCTATGGCCAGGGCTCTCTATACAAATACAGGTAATTTAATTTGGGACCGGTAATTATGTCGCATAACCAGAGTTGTAGGGCCCCTACTGGCTTACCTACCAGATTGTCACTGCCGATTTTGTCGGCACAATTTCAAACAACTTTGGCAAGGATACTTTTTTCTTCTTCTTTTATAAATGGACCGACTTCAGATGCAGTTTGAGGTTTGCGTGTTTCAACCTCATAATCTAATTTGCTGAGCTTACACTATGACAGGGAGTGGATACTTAGAGATCATATAACCTCATTCCCAAGAGTCAGGGTTCATTGAACCACTAACATGGTATAGGGCGACACTTGACCCTGTTAGTTTCTTGAAAAGTGTGTGGACTGTTTTAATTAAATAAGAAACAAAGACAAAAACACACACAGAGTAGATTAATATTGGCCTTGTTATCATGTCATCACTACATCTGTTGAGTTTATAACTTTTTGATTTAAAGGTGTATGTTCCGATAATTTTTTCTTCTCATTACGTCTGTACCAGAAATGTTCCATGGACAAATTATAGGCTAAAATGTGGTGAATTACTGCCAAAAGTAGTTAACCACCAACCAGTTTATGTACAATTCAATGGACAAATGTTTTGTGACCTTGTGCTGCTAAAACTAGAACCGTTGGAGTTATGCAACTTATGCAACTCAAACTTTGGAATGAGACACTTTTAAGGATGGCCTTTCGTATAAAATAGAAAACATCAAGTTGAAAATCGGGCCAGCAATCGGAACATCTACCTTTAATATATAATGGTATTGAAATAGATTTTGATTTGATTTTATTGGATTTGAATTCAAAATGCCCAAAAATAAGCTCAATTCCCAGAGTCACAGGTCATTGCACTATGTACGCTAGGCTATATTCTTCAAACTGAATAATTTTAAATTGTGTATGAGGCAGAATTCAAAATGGCATAATACCCTCAATCCAATAAGCTATGTTCAGTGATCAATACGGATAGTATGAGAAAATCACCAAATAACCCCATCCCCTATGTCAAGGTTCATTATCTCATATGGACCGAGTATATGAGAACATAGTCTTAGTTCATCGACATATGGAATTAGTTATGATAAAGGAAATTGATACAAAAAGTTTACCTTTCTACAATAACCATTCTTCAAAAAGAGGAAAGAATGCAACTAAAAATTAAATTATAGAAGTCAATGAGGATGAGGAACACACTCCTTCTATGTCCTTTAAACTCATTTTCCTGGCTGTTTTTTATTTGCTTATTTCAGACAGCAAGGGGCAGGGACTAAAGTTAATTGCCCCCTACTTCTCATATGCCAATATTCAATCACTCAAATGCTACCATGGTGACCGACCGACTGTGCACAGGGTGCAGATACCACGATAGAATATAGCTACAACCTTTGTAATAATGTACTCCATGCATGGTAAAGGTCTTTTTCCATCTTGAACTAAATGGGGTTTAGCAACTTATCCCACACCATTAACACATACAACAGCTGAGAGTTGGTGGGGAGTACGGAACCAAATGGAACATTAATGGCTTAAATCATTTGCATGTAGAGTTGCTGGCTATACAGTTACAATTTGGATGGATAAGCTTTAAAAATACAATTTTAAAAAGTGTAACTAAACAATATTTCAAGCTTTTAAAGGACATTTTTCGCAGTGAAAAAAGGTTGCCCTTAATTTGTTACATAAAAGCAATCTATTCAAGCAAACTTATTCATTTCAAGCAGAAAATAGTAATATTTTGACAACTTTAGGCAAAATTTAAATCTTCAAATGAAATTGCAACCCTGATTTTCAAGATTTTAGGGTGGGTCGCTCAGGGCAACACAACAAAATGTTTTGGGCCTAAGCGCTAGCACTTACAAGCAACTTGAAGAAATGCATCCCTGCTGATGACAGCACCGGCGCTATTACTGGCCACACACTGATAGATTCCCTGATGGAGTGAGTCCGTAAACGCATCAATGACGAGGCTCCCTCTACGGACCGACACGCCCAGCTCTTCGCTCTCCACCACGTCCTCGCCGTTGAACACCCATCGGACGTCCGCATCCTTGGGTTCTACTTTGCACTTAATTCGTACCCGGCTGTTTTGTTTGACGGCCTCCGTAGAAGGCGGCTCCTTGCGAAATATAGGAGGCATGTCTGAAAATACAATAGGGTACATTTTGAATGAAAAATGAGAGGATATATACGAGGGTCATTCAAATGTCATGATTATAGCTCATAGCTACAAATGTGTAGTAAATGAAAATTGATATCTGTTTTACTTTTGTTATGACGCGGTCAAAGCCAGAGAGAGATTTTGGACAACGGACACAGAAAATTACCTTAACAATATGCACATGTTTTCGGGTGGTTTTTCGTATTGTATGGTTAGATATAAGAGCATGATTTTAAAACTGAAAATGGAAATAAAAATGAATGAATGATATCTGAATATATTACAGTATTATCATGTATAGATAAGATTGTAAACAATATTAACTCTTGTCGGCTTGCAAATAGTGAACTATCAACTCAAATGTATTGCTATGCCTTTGGTATATACCAGAATACTGCCATCAGTCAAATTTTCGTTGTTACAACTTTTAAGCCACACTGATGCCTCGAATGTTAAATCTTTACCATAATAGTCACTTTATGAGTTTTACTTATGTGCAACCTTTAGAATAGTCAATCAGGTAGTCAATGATAGAAAATTATCGCTTTGACAGACTTTAAATCCCTCCATTTAGTTCGATATATTGAAGATCACTTAGTTATCATGAAAGTCAAATATGACTTTTACAGGGTTCTCTAGGGGAGGGGTAAACTGAATAGTTGTCCTGACCTGGATCTGGCTAACCAGAGGGCATATTTTTTCCAAACCAATCAGTCAACTTTATTGTTTACAGTTTGTTAAAGAGATATCTGACATTTAGAACGGTTATAATTGACCGATAGGTATGTTTTGCTTCTTACAATAGGCCAATTGAAAAGCACTTCGGCGATATTTTGCTGTTTTCATCCGTTTCCGTCACAATAAATCGAGGTTTGGTTCTCACTACATGTCCGGAAAAGTACAACCAGTACTCAGATCAATTTACATTGGATTTGTAGCTGAGGTTCCAAGCTACAATCGTGTGATATTTGATAAGACTGGCTCATATAATAATTAAGTTATGAGGTAGGAGGTAGAACTTATTGAATGACCCTCGTAATACCAAACACCACGATTGTAGCTAGAGCAATTTGTTTGTTTGTTTAATCTTTCTTTATTGAGGGTAAACAGCTTCAGTGTCAAGCACTGCTTTCCAAGCAGGCCCTCATCATACAGAATATAATACAGTATTTACAAAGAAATGTTCAACTATTTACACATAATACATGAATCAAACAGAAATAGCAAAATAATATAATTAAGAAGTACTTGGCACACAATTATTTCAGTGAGCTGAAATTATTGACCAAATATTGATCTATTATGTGAAAAAACAGAAAATTCTATAAAATACTCAGTTTTACGACCAAGTAGATTCCAAGTTCCTTCCACACTAGTTTTTTTTCAAGCTTATTTACTACAATTTGTGGTGAATAGTGCTGGGCGGAAGGGCTTTCATTGACTGTGAGTGCCAGGCACAAACTACTAGCCCTGGGCGGGCCCGCCCGTTGTCGCCTGCCATAGCTACAACCCTGTAAAACACTCAAGGAATATGGCAAGTAAAATACAAATGTACCATTTTTAGTAAGGATCTGCTTTGGAATGTAGCTTTTGTTTCCATAGTTGACGAAAAATGTATAATTTGTATAGTATTTTTTGCCATTTGCTAATTTGTGATAATTAACGTCCGTATCATTAAATGACTATTTAAATTTATGATTTTAATCAGGATAATGACTTACATTGTTTTGTCAGTAAATGTGAAAAATCAAATATTTTACTTTGGGACCTCGGAATTTTCCTCGGGGCTACGCCCCTCGTGCAATTCCTCGGTTCCAAAGTGAATATGTTTTGATTCTTCACAGTTACCTCGAAACAACTGATACGCAGTCATTATCCTATAAACGAGATCACTCTTACCTGCTACAGTATGTTGTAACAGACTCAAGATGGCAGACAATGCCAAATAGACAAAGAGGTATGTTGGTACTTGTATCTCCATGGCAACAACATGGGAAAGTATTGCGTCACCGATGATGACCCTCTAGCATCAACATAGAATCTGCAGGAGAAAATAAAAAGGTAAACAGAGATGTGTTTGTTAATTTTTTCAGTGAGAATAAATGCCACACTCATTTAAAGGTGGGTGATCCAATTGCTGGTATGGCCCAATTTTTGAACTTGATGTTTTCTATTCTAATTGAAGGGTCATCCTTAAAATAGTTGTATTCTAAAGTTTGAGTTGCATGGTTCTTATTTAAGGGGAGACTGAAGATGAGAATCATTGAAAATTCAAGAATTTCGATCACCCTATCAATTTTCCAATTTTAGTGTTACTAGATAGTCAAATGTGTAAACAATAGTTACCAGACAATTTTGGGGCAAAATAAATCTCCTTTTCCCTAAAATTTACATTTTTATAACACTATCTCCAAACAAAACTTGCTAAATTTGCTAATTTCCAGCCCCAAACAACGTATTTTTATCAAACTTTGGGCCTCTCAATCTCCCCATTCAAAAACACTAACCCAGCCATGTTGCATACCATTGGAAAGTTTATTCACCCCTCTACACAATAGATCCATTCAGAAAAGTCTAGAATAAAGCATGACATCATGATAGACTAATTAAACAGCCCCTTCTAAAAGCTTCAAGACTAAGCAAAGAGGCTTGTGATTGGTCATTGAAATACTTATTCCCTATTTGGCGTGCACACTTCCATATATAGAAACCAGTCATCCCATATATGGCATTGCATTATTAGTATGAACCATGATTTCGACGAGTGAAGACGCATTTTCTGCCCGCTCCGTCCCCCCGTAGCTTTTTAGCTTTTATTCTAGTTATTTTAAAAAACAAATATTTTTAACTATCTGTCTCATCGTACTGTCTATGTGCTGTGTATTCTTTCCGCTGGAAAAGTGGAATTCTGCCGCTGAGGAAGTGGTATTTTGACTGGTTTTTATACGTGACTGACTGATGTTTTTCGTATTCGTATTCGCCGCTAAAGCTTCACTCGTGACACGTCCCTGGAATTGATGACGACGCCATTTTGGACGCATCTTCCAGCTCTTGCTACGGATACCGCTAAGTGCAATACTTTTTATATACTCAGTCTTCACTTTTAGACACTCGTTTTTAATAACTTTTACGTCTCTTGCAGACTTTTAAAACATCACTGTGATTGTGAAATTCGTGCATGTACTGTATACTTTTTACTTGTCTACCGTGACATCCGCCATTTTGATGACGCCATCTTGAATTTATTGATCTAATTTAATCTCAAATCTCTTCTGGACGAGCTTTCATTCTCATCCATGATATATTGCCTACTGATCTACTGATTACTATCTCCGTGCAAGTTGTGCAATATTTGACCTAGTGCTTATCTGCTAAATACTTTCTACGTGCAAGCCGTGTAGAGCTCCCAAATCAAACCAGCTGCAAATCTTGTGTTCAACTCCACGTGAATCTGAGAAGAGTGTCCTGGCTGATAAGGAATCTGCAGGCAGTGAAGCAGTGGTTACAACCATCAACGATTCCCAGGTAAACATGAAAATACATGATTTTTCCGTTGTGAAGCTTTCAACGCTGCCTCAGATCTCACCTACAGATCTAGCCGCTTTGGAGGTGAAGCAGAACTCAAGAGAATGTGTTACTAGGTCCTCCAATCTAGCTGCAGCTACTACAGATAAGGTAAAACAAAAACAGACAGCTGTGCCTATTGTTATGACTGGCTTGAATGCACCAGTGAACTTGCGTGCACCCCAGGTGAGATATGGCTACGCAGATAAAAAAGTGTCATCCAGCAACCTTGACGTGCTCACAAAAATCCAATCTAAGGAACAAATCACTAAACACAAAGAAAAACAATTAAAACAATGGGAGAAAAACCTTACTGCCAGGGAAAAGGAAGTTGCGCTGAAAGGAAACCAGACTGCAACTGCAAAGGCCCAAATTGCAAAAATGGAAGAACAAATCAGAAGGTACGATGCCGAAAACAAGACTCTAAAGTCACACGTGAGTAGACCTAATGAAACAGAAAAAACAGAAATAAGGAGCAACAATGACGCAGTCTCAACCACTGCCCTTGGAATTAAACCCATTCTGGAGCTGCAAGAGCGCTTAAATGCGATGGAGCGACAAATGTCCGAAAGCAGAATGTCTATCCTTGAGATGAAATTCGAGCAGTTTAAAGCTACGTAATAGTCAGACAGGTAACCCAGTTCATCCTCAATTTCATACGAGTCCCCATCAAAACTCACTGAACATAGGACAACCGCAAATGCACTTTTATCCATACCAGAGCCCACAGGTGTACAACCAGTATAGTGGTCTTCCTTTTCATCATATGAGCAGTCAGGGGATGTTCCCAAACAACAACATGCCAGTGAACATGCCATTCCAACCACATGTGATGCCTGGATATGGACCTTGGAATAGTCATCTTGGTACACGCAACATACCTATGCATAACTCTGCCATGCCGCCATTCCCACAATTTTCAAACCAAAACTGCCGGTCTAATAGAAAGCAACGCAGATGGGAAAATGGCTGTAATATGCAGAATACCAACTCTTCAATCCATAACAGAGGGAGTGTGCAAAGTCAATCTGTAACACCAATGTCTGATGACAACCAACGCAACAATCAGAAAATCATTCACAGACAACGTACTACAAATGACGAGGTAAATGACTGTAAAATGCAGAGCAATAACTCACCCAACCATAGCATAGGGAGTGAGCAAAATCAATCTGCAACACCATTTTCTGACGGTAGCCAACCTGACATCCAGAAGCATATTCAGAGACAACCTCTAGCAAGTGACCTAAAGAATGACTGTAAAATGCACAGCAGTAACTCACCTAGCCATAACAGAGGGAGCAAGCCAAATCTATCTACAACTCCATTACTTGATGACAGGCAACATACAGCAAATGACCAGATAAAGGGATGTAAAATGCAGAGCAATAACTTAACACATACAGACGCAGAGGTTATTGACCCAAGTATTAATGTCATATATATTGACCATGATGAAAGTATTGTGTCTGACTCAGACGGAGTTGTTACACCAATGAAGCCAGAGATCCACACCGAGCGGTCTTTTTTAGAGTCGACAAGCCTCCTCGCAGACAGATGGAAAGATTGGAAACAACAGGGAGCACGCCCAAAGTCGGTCTAAGTAAGAGCCAAACGAAGATCATCACCTTAAATATCAGTAATGCCAAAACAAATATGGTCTGCCTGCTTGAGCTTCTTAAGAATCATGAAATAGTCTGTCTTCAAGAACACTGGCTCTACAGATTTGAGGTTTCATTATTGCACGACTTGTCTCCTTCCCATGATTGCTTTGTCAGATGTGTGGACGATGGTGACCCTATCAACCCAACGAGACGTCCAAGAGGGCACGGAGGTGTGGCTATCTTCTGGCCTAAAGTATGGAGCACTAAAGTCAGCAAGTGCGACGATGGCGACTGGCGATTTGCAGTGATAACCATTAAGGGAAATGAAGAAAATATCTGCATCATAACAGTCTACATGCCGTGCCGAGGACAGAAACACTCCAGTGCCGAATATCTACACTACCTAGAGACCCTCTGGATCATCATTGGCAGATATTGCGATAACTTCACCATCATAGTTTGTGGAGATCTCAACGCATGTCCTGTTACACCACGAGACTCACGTGATCGTACCCTCATCAGCTTCTGTGAAGACAGAGGCTTAAAAGTGCCTGCGATATACTACCATGGAAATTCTTTCGTTCACCGAGGAGGTATGGGGGAGTCTATGATTGATCATATAATGCGACTTGAATGGCAAAAAGACATGATACAGAAGGTCTACTTGATGAAGAACTACCCATCCAATACATCTGACCATGCACCCATCGTGGCGATTACAACAAATTTTTACACACCACCGCCAAAGAAGCCCCACGGGAATCCGACTGTTTCCAAACATATATGGGAAAACATTGATGCAGCAAAATATAACAGAGTCCTGCAACAGAAACTCACTGAAGGAACAGACGTGTATCAAGAGGGGCAAATTATGAACTCTCCTGATGATATGCTATCATGCATCACTGACGCTATTAAGAAAGCTTCAGCTGCAAGTATTCCCACCAAGACGCTGAAACAGAATGGTCACAAACACAAATTATGGAGTCCTTTGATCACTAAGCTAGCTAAGGAAAGCAAAGAAATACACTGGCAGTATTTAAAGCAGACCTCGTCAGAGCCTACCAAGTCTAGACTGAAGGATGATATTAAGACTGCCAAGAATAAACTGCGCTGTGCTCAAAGAAATCAACATGCCCTAGATAGAATTGACGATTATAACAAAATCATGCAGTCATCGACAGAAGACACTCAACTCTTCTTTTCTATGATAAGGAAGCATTCAAAAACTTCAAAGGTATCCCAAGCAGAGCTAGTTGTAAACGGTGTGCACCTGGTCGAGACGGAGGACATTAGAGCGGCATGGGCCGACCACTTTGAGGGTCTTGCAACTCCTCAGACTCATGAAGGTTTTGACGAGAAATTCAAAGACATAATTGACGAAGGTGTTCAGACTATCCAAAGCCTCATCAAATCTATGGAAGGTCTTCAGCCTACACAAATCTCTTTAGAGGAAGTCACTAAGGCAATCTTAAAGCTCAACAAAAGGAAAGCAGCTGATCATGAGGGCATATCCGCAGAGCACATTATGCACGGTGGAGTAACATTAGCCCCTTACCTGACAGATCTCTTCAACGTCATTCTTGGTCTCACATATATCCCATCTACTTTCAAAGAAGGTCGGGTGATTCCAATCCCTAAGAAGGGCAAAGACGCTAAAATCCCTAACAACTATCGTGGTATAACACTAACCTCCATTATTGGGAAAATCCTTGAGCACGTCGTACAAAAACGCCTGCGAACACAACTACAACAAGGGCAAAGTAAACTCCAGAGAGGATTCACAAGTGGCACATCATCAACTTTTGCTGCACTATTAATTTCAGAAGTTATAGCAGAAGCTCAGGACACAAGAAGTGAGCTTTTTGTGGCATCTCTTGACGCCAGGAAGGCCTTTGATGTGGTTTACCAAAACGCAATGCTTCACAAGTTGTACTACTCAGGTTTGGATCCAACGCTATGGATGTTGGTGCAGGAAATGTACCAGAATGCTACAAGTAAAGTGAAATGGATTGGAGAAACATCAAGATCGTTCAACCTCAAGCAAGGAGTAAGGCAGGGGAGTGTGCTTTCTACGGATTGCTACAAAATATTCATCAATGACCTCCTCAGAATGCTAGAAAGATCCGGCGTGGGAGTTACTATCGGCAATGTCTATGTGGGCGCCCCAACATGTGCAGATGATGTGATAGTGGCAGCAGAATCCATGACAGACCTGCAATTCATGCTTCAAGTAGTAGCAAACTATGCAGCTGAACATCGTTATATCATTAACTCAGAAAAGAGCAACGTCCTTATCTACAACTCCAAGACACCTATCCAAGTCTGGAAAGATGCTCAGCCATTCATGCTTGGTGAAGAAACACTAAAGATCACGGAAGATTGTACACAGACAGCACTTGTCTATTATGCAAGAAAGATGCAGAGAATCTGCAGCACTTCCTCACTCAGTGTGAAACCCTGGAACCTACAAGGGAATACCACCTACAACATCTTACGCAGGCAGTAAAGGAAGGATATCCTGAATTCAGTTGGGAAACTCTACAAGGTGGAAATACTTCTCTTCACCAACTGATACTAGACTGCACCGCTGTGGGATTATTCCCATATCCCCCGGAAGGGCACACACTGGATGCTATAGAAAGTACTTCCAGAAGACTTTGTTATGCACTTCACCGAGTAAGAAAGAATTTATTAGCAGCAATGGATTGATTGAGTCAATCTAATGATGGACCTTTATCACGGCAGTTTCTGAGACAGCATAATGATGCATGAATAACTTTTTCGCGTTGGCGATGTTTTACGAACTTTGTTGGATGTCATATTCCGAGTGACTCTACGTTTCGTCGTGTTAGATAGTTTTAGATGTAGACTTTTAGATAGATTTTGATGTTTTTTAACCAAATTGCCCCCATACCCTACCCTGTTTAATAGCAGGGGTGCGCCTATTTTAAGGCGGGATTTCACAACTACTACTATCCATATATGGTCTAATGGGAGACGGTGTCCTACGGGCTGTTGATAGAGCATCACACAAGCTTGTGGGAGCACCACACCAAATATCTTTCTCATTGAAATACGTGTAAAAGTGCCATATTACAAGACACCTTTTCTACCCTCCGGTTACATTTATGGCATACTTGTCACCTATGACCATTTTCAGTAACATCTCAACTTTAATTTAAGCCTCGTTCCATGAGGGGTTATTAAGCTAAATTTTCCGCTACGGACCTGCACATAGCGCCCTCACTTTTTCACGTTTTCTGGCATGCCTGTTTACCATTTAGGCAGGTGCTTACGCCCTGGGCACTATTTAGGGACCGCTCATTATTTCCACCGGAGGGGGGGGCCGGGAGCCAAAGGCAAACCACCTCAGAAAAGTATATGACCCCCCCTTCCTATCACATAAAAACCATATGACCCCCCCTGTGTGATTTATCAAAACCATATGACCCCCCCCCCCCCACCACCACAAAACCTTGATTTTTTTTTATCTTGCTTGTTTTATACAAATATGGAATAAAATATTATATACTCCCGCCTTTTCACCGATTTGCATGCAGTCCATACAGTCATATCATATGGAAATCACAATAGAAAAAACTTCATGTTGGTGTACACAAAGGCATATGTGTTTGCAACAAAAACATTTTGTTGCAAACACAACATTCCTTGATTAGGCAGTGTCACCTGCAGTAAAGGAAGTTTATTTCAACAACGATAGTCCAAGCATGGAAACCCATGCCAATTTGCCACAACCTCTATCCATGTTAGAGGTGAACATGGATATTGCAGATTTGCATGCAAAAAAAATAAAATCATTTTTTCTATCGCAGATGTTAAAAAATATTTTGCCTGTGATGTCATAGATTTTATGAAGCAGGATATTAACAAAAATGTGTCACGGTCAAGTAGACCTGAATGAACATTTTCGTAATTCACTCAACTTTAATACGCCAAATAAAAAAAACAAGTTTGTCTCAGAGGAAACTGGAAAAATAAAAACCTATGCGAAATGCGGTGGGGGTTTTTTTCCTGGGAAAAAAGCTATGCGAAATGTAGTACAAATATTCCTTTTTTCTTCATTTTATACAGGCCACTTTTTTTTGTGACCATGAATGACCTAAAAAATCAAAACTTTTTGGCCTCAATTTGACTTTAAAAAAGTCTCACAAACCTAAAAAACTTTTTTTTAAAGTGATGACTTGAAATGCCAATTGAAAAACTTCTGTGTCTGGCTTTCTGAGACAAACCTTTTTTTGTTGTTGCCTTTTATGCATGAGTATTTAAAGTTTAAAGTGGTCTACAATCACAAGTTGAAAGAAATCAACTGTGAGTGCATTGGTTGTTTAGTCTGTTTTCATCATTGGTACTCTGGAGTTAAATAAGTATTGTAGTGAACTAGTTATGATTATAGTAGATTCATAAACTCTGGCGCATCAGTATCGATTTTGGACTTCGTCCATTGGGCGTTAGAGGAACCCATTTGGACCAATGATGAAACAGCGGTACTTTTATAGATGTTATTATCATGATTATTTGCGCTCCATAATCAAATGCTATTCATGATAGTGTGGCGTTATGAATAGGGCTGATCAAATAGCTTTTCAATCACGACAACCAAAAACTTAATCCAGCAGCTTCAAATGTGTTATCCCTTTGGAAGCGGTTACCACAATAAAAACAAATCGACCATCATCAACCGTTACAGGATTCGAAAGAAAAATATTATGTATGTCGTTTTACCTATTCATAATTTAGTGGATACTTTTTATTATTTTACGTTTTTATTATGCACATGGAATAAAGGAAACATTAAAATGAAAATAACAGTTCTACGTATTTTTTTTGCGAGAATAAACCGGAAAATAATTCAATAATCATATTTTTTATATACCTAGGTACAAAACCATTTGTAATTAAATGGAAAAACAGTTATATCAACCAAGATACGGATTATAATCGTTACGTTAAGTATTTCTGGCTATGAGACCACCTTTATCAATTTATCTGAATAACAATACATTTTCTTTATCGTTATGCCGATAATCCAACCGTAAGTTCCCTGTCACTAGGTACATAGTGGTGAATACATCACCATGATCACCGCAGTACATGCACACGAAGCCACGGTATTACCCTTGCATATTACGATTAAATTTGAGTGCCTCTCCATCTTTTGCTTCTGTTACCTCTTTACTGAAATGGTATATCGCTAAAATCGGCCAATGTCTGCGAATCGACTATAGTCATTATCAGTCAATAATTGTATTCATTTGATCTTCCTGTGTCCCGTCCTGTGTATACAAAATGAAAAACTTTATAAAGGTAACAATCGCCACTGCACATAATCAAATGAGCTTGAAGTTTTGATAGAAATGTGAATAGTAATCAATGATGCTTGTTTTTAAATGCCCATGAAGTTGGCAAGATATCAAAGGCTGGAGATTTTAGATTTGTCCTGTTTGACCACAAATGAAACAAAAAGTTTGCTGACACAGGAAGGGTTTTTTTTAATTTAATTTTTGGACACAAGAGTGTAAAGTTGTGTTTGCTTGTCATTGGAATATGCCATTACAAATGAGCCAATATTGAACTACTTGTAAAATTTAATTCAGTCAAAATGTTGCATTGTTGTAATTATTGTTGCAAATTACAGTGGCGTAGCTAGGTTATTCATATTGGTGGGGCGAGAAATGAAAATGACAAGATGAGAGACGACAAGATGTGTGATCCAAGAAATGCGCGCGTAGCGCGCGAAAATTTTTGACTTTTGAAAATGCAAAACCATATGACCCCCCCCTTCCGATAATCTAAAATCATATGACCCCCCCTTTTTGCTTGACCAAAACCATGTGACCCCCCCCTCTTTTCTCCCGGCCCCCTCTCCAGTGGAAATAATGAGCGGTCCCTTAGGTCGATAAATTAAAAATATCGTATTTTATCATTGTAGGTGCAACGGGTAGGTCCCATTCGTTCATTTAAATACAAACATACCATCCCCGGAGAAACAAATTGCCCGAAAACCTCACATTTACAAGCCTAGTCTTCGTGCTTTTCCGGAACTATTATAGGATTACACGAATTGCGCATTGATTTGGTACAGTGCTCCCTTTAACAAAAATCTAAATTATTTTTTTTGCATTTTTGGAATCATCATATAGCATCATGAAAAAGTGTCACTCAAAAAATTCAAATTCTACTCCTAACTGGAATTATGTCACAAAATAGATTTTACTCTATACCCAAAATACCCAATTTTTCTCACTTTTTGGCCATTTTGGGCCCAAAATTGTTACATTTAAAGTCTGCTTTCATGACCAAAACGTGTATTTTTAGATTTGACATTGTTTACATTGTATAAATTATATGTTAATAGCATATGACACATTTAATTATCGACAAACATGATAATTTAATCATATAATCACTATATCACGCCGTATTCTTTGCAGAGATACCTGTATGCCATTAATGGTGAAATTATGTAGGGGGGGGGGTAAAAGACCCCCGTATTTATAGGACAATAAAGCTTCTAAAAGCCATTTGTTTACTTAGAGTATCATAATTACCTAGTAGGCAAACGCACAATTACATTTTTGTCACGATATTACCCTTAGGGTATTGTGTTAAGCATTAAATGTACAATGTTAACGATTTGTTGCTCTTTTTTGAGCCAATGTGGGGCCAAATATGAATTTTGACAACTCGTTAACCTAAATGAGAGTGCTAAACTCTAAATAAAGCTTTGAACTTGAAAATGAGATAATCAACTCTTTAATTGAGATGCAAGTTACTTGATATAGACCTAATAGGGAGTATTCTTGCACGTGAGGGGCTTCTAGCCAAGGGTAACGTGACCCTCTATCTATAAAATCGCGAAACAGACCCATAGCCATTTGACTCTACATTTGGAGCTTTAGAGCCATTTTCTTGGATATTTCTCGAGAAAATCATGTAAATTTCTTGATATTAACGTCCGAAATTGATATAAAGGGTGTTTTGAATGTAAATCAAGGCATATTTAAGCAATTTGAACCCATCTTCCACTTCAAAACTCGGTTTATTGGAAATTACCATTGTGCGTTAAAGGGAGCACCACACCAAATATCTTTCTCATTGAAATACGTGTAAAAGTGCCATATTTCAAGACACCTTTTCTACCCTCCGGTTACATTTATGGCATACTTGTCACCTATGACCATTTTCAGTAACATCTCAACTTTAATTTAAGCCTCGTTCCATGAGGGGTTATTAAGCTAAATTTTCCGCTACGGACCTGCACATAGCGCCCTCACTTTTTCACGCATGCCTGTTTACCATTTAGGCAGGTGCTTACGCCCTGGGCACTATTTAGGTCGATAAATTAAAAATATCGTATTTTATCAATGTAGGTGCAACGGGTAGGTCCCATTCGTTCATTTAAATACAAACATACCATCCCCGGAGAAACAAATTGCCCGAAAACCTCACATTTACAAGCCTAGTCTTCGTGCTTTTCCGGAACTATTATAGGATTACACGAATTGCGCATTGATTTGGTACAGTGCTCCCTTGTATCACTTGTTTTCAATTCTCTTCGATCGATCGGTGACAATATTCCAACACTTTCTGGATTGTTTTTACAATGTAAATAACATTATTTGGAACCTGATAGACTTGGATTGTTTCTGAGAACATTATGGTGTCCGAAACGACTTTTTTTTTCGCGTAAAATGAAAAGTTTTGGGTAGACACTTCATCACACCAAATTTGGAGTATGTGGGTTTAGTACTTTAGAAAATCACATTTTCATCTTCAGTCTCCCCTTAAGGCACAAGGTGACATGACAGACCAATATTTTTGAAAATCTGAAGGAAAAAAATCATGTGCAAATGAATACAGACACAACATATTTTTGTTTGCCCGTGTAAACGTCTGCGGAGCCGCCGAGAGACCGAAGGGGAGGACGATGGCCGCTAAGGTCTCCATCCTGAACGGTCGCATGAACCCGTTGAGGGGTTTGAGATTGAGGATCGGTCTCCATTCTCCTGTCTTCTTCGGTGTTAGGAAGAACGTGGAGAAGAAACCTGACCGACTCATCTCTGGCGACACTTCGACCACGGCTCTCTTCAACAGGAGCTCCTCTAGCTCCTTCAAGAGGACGTCCCTCTTGACCGTCCTGAGGGCGGAGGGGGAGAAGTGAATTCAAAGCGATAGCCGTAGCGGACTACCGAAAGGACCCAGGGGTCCGAGGTCACCTTCTCCCACTCCGGCGCAAACTCCCGGAGACGTCCACCCACTCTCTGGGTGGTCCCTGCTAATTTCAAATAATGCCCAAAGTACAAATTAGATTGTTAGCCCTCTTCAAATTATTAGTGTTTTTATAAATATAAAATGAAATTGTGATCGGACGGGGAAAAAAAGGAAAATAAGCTTTAGCCTAGACTAAAGGCTAGTACAACAAATCATACTTGTGATATTTGTCATCAGTTGGTATTATTCATCATAGGGTATTTTGCATGTTTCACTATCTGTCCCCATCCTAAGTATGACTTCTTCTACATATGGGCAATTCCATAGATTGGTGATATGACCTGACAATTTTAAATTCAATTTGGATACTTATTACCCATTTTATGTTATTGTACACACTTGTAAGTATATGGTACAATCAAATGTTTGAATGATTTGTTTGTAAATTTCAAGAAATGATCGTCGGAAGTTGGAAAATGTTTTTTCATAAAAAATAAGTGAAAAATGTATGTTCAGGTTATGTTGACCTCTTACATTTAATATTAACTGTAAATATAAATATTTGTTGATTTCTGAAATGCATAATACCTTAGTTTCAAGTTACCAACTATGAAAAATACCTATGCATTGACACAAGTTGGGAGGAATCTCCTGTGTGTCCGATGGTAGTTAGAAATGTAACGTGAGTAACGATAAACATCATATAGTTGTCCTACTCAATTGTTTTTTGCTTTTGAATTTTCCCAAATGGAATAATAATCATACTCCAGGTACTTTTAATTTGAAAACAGGAAATATAATGGGCTATGTGTAGTTTTACTAAAATGGCAGAGGTTTGAAAACTGTAACGTGAGTAACAATTGTAACAGCAATAAGAAATGGATCTCTCTTTGCTTTTACTGCACTTAGTTTTGTTCATTTATCAGTCTTATGTTAGTCTGGCACTTCCATCACTTCGTATGCACTATTTCTAGGGGAAATTACGTGTCGTTCCAAGTTTTTCAACAAGTAAAACAGTAACTTTGTCCTCTGAAAGTCACTTTTGAAGGAAAATATTCAATTTTGTTGGTTACAAAGTGTTTTAACACTTTGTAACCAACAAAATTGAATATTTTGCATGCATAGCTTATGTACCGTATTATCCCTATTAAGCACCCAGGACCTTATAAGCGCCCACTCCTGTTTTTCTCAATGACTAACAACAAACAATCTCTTATAAGCGCCCACCTTTTCAATTACCGTAGCACTGTACAACAACATTCTTCACGGCGCCCTTCAGTAAAGCAGTACCAGTAAAAAAGCCCTGGTTAGATCGCCACCATCTCTCCCCGATCCCACTAGGCACCTGATATGCGTACAGTAGCGCTGATACCACTGCCTGTATAGTTGGAAGGCAACTTCGATTTGACCCCAAATTATCTACTACGAGGGCGTCCTAACATAAACACTAAAAATTCAAATTTATTGGATTGCGTACATCGAAATAACTAACCAGTATTCATGCACAATTAAAACAAAACGAGACCGTTGATCGTTAATCCATTAACCTACATTGAAGTAAATATCAAATGAAAAAATGCCAATGGTTCCAAATTTTGCTCTCACTTCAAATGACTTTTAATGTACTTAAATGGTCACGCCGTAAAACCGATTTAAGAATATAGCTGCTAAAACCCTCATTTATCTCAATACACGAAAATTGTGTAATTTTGCTGTTTAAAGGCATATTATGTGAACTTTTCCAGAGAGCGCCCTCTATTCATTATTTTTTTTAGAAAGTAGATTTTCTTGCAGATTTACATTTCCGATGATAAATCATACATACATTTCAAGTTACAGAGCGATACGATTCCTAATTACCTCGAAATCATGGTTTTAGAGTGAATTTAGAGTGAAAAATATAAACTGTCGGGATTCCGACAGTTTATTTTCACTCTAAAACTATGATTTTGAAGTAATTAAGAATCGTATCGCCCTGTAACTTGGAATGTATGCATGATTTATGATCAGAAATGTAAATCTGCAAGAAAATCTGCTTTCTGGTGTGTTTTTTTATGTTGAGGGCGTTCCCTTGAAAGATCACATAATATACCTATAACCCTAACCGCACTGAATCTCACTAAATCTCACTGCCAGAAACTATCTCCAGGCACGTGCTGCTGCATTGCCGCGATGACGTCACCTACCGCAGGCATATGTGGCCACGGAGTTTGTGGCCGCATATGACCTAGGGAGTTAGCTCAGTCGGTAGAGGGACAGACTTGGGTGCGGATGGTCCGGCGATCAAATCCCGGGGGGTGCTGGGTGATTTTTCGGGTAAAAAAAATAGAACTTTTTCCCCCCTCCCCCCGATACGCACAAAAAACTAGCTTTACTGGTTAGGGTTAATAAATGTCAATTTTTGATGTGCAATAACCCTAACCGCACTGAATCTCACTAAATCTCACTGCCAGAAACTATATCCAGGCACGTGCTGCTGCATTGCCGCGATGACGTCACCTACCGCAGGCATATGTGGCCACGGAGTTTGTGGCCGCATATGACCTAGGGAGTTAGCTCAGTCGGTAGAGGGACAGACTTGGGTGCGGATGGTCCGGCGATCAAATCCCGGGGGGTGCTGGGTGATTTTTCGGGTAAAAAAAATAGAACTTTTTCCCCCCTCCCCCCGATACGCACAGAAAACTAGCTTTACTGGTTAGGGTTAAGACAGCTGTTTGGCATATCAATGTAGACACTACTCGGACGCATTTCATTTTCGATATGCTAAAAAATGCTAATCCAAAGTCTCTCTCCAAACGCATGCGCCGTCGGTTTTCGTGACGTAGTCAACCGAGCCTATATAATGAGTACAGTATACTGCACGAATGTGTAGCTGAGGGCCGTGGCTTAGTGGTGGGAAGGTGGGGCTTGAGAACGGAGGGTCCCCGGATCGAATCCCGGCAGGTTCCCGGAGATTTAGTTGGTGTTTTTCCTCGAAAATTGTGATCCCGGTCAAAAATCCTAAACCGGGGTTAGGGTTAATATAAATGAAAAACTTTGATTTCACCCCAAGATCACTCTTGAAACCGACGGTTCAATTTCCGCGGGAGTTTAACTCGGTGTTAGTACCCAAAGTGCGCGGTTCGAAATAGCGCGGTTCATTGTTTTGGTGGCTCTGTCCGTCATAGTATTGGAAATGTGTTGTATGATTCTTTGGCGAGTTGTTTCAAAGTCTGTGGAGTAGACCTTGCAATAAGTCTCGGTCAAGCCATCCAGAGTATCGTTTACATGTAGTGCATAGTCTTCTGCCGTTCCCCCTGTTAACTGATCAACTGCAAGCACAAAGCATTTAGTACTGCTTGTGATGTGGATGCTATTGACGTGTAAGCCCTCCTGAGTGGTCGCATCAAACGCAATCGTGAAATCCTCCTGGTCATGTAGCACCTCTGCTGCCATTAAATCGGACACAAATCCCAGTTCACGTGCCATATGCTCGACTGTACTACGATGTGGAACCTGGTCTATACTGATGCCTGATCTCTTGGCAAATTCCTCCACTTTTCTTTAACAACTTCTCAATCTTCCCATAATACTCGGTTGGAGCTTGCGTGTCACTATCATACCATACATGACATATCTTGTGTCCAACAATGCGACCGCTCAATATATCAATGAGGTCCTTGATCATCTCTTCTCCCAAATCACTAAATTCTGTAGCAATATCCGTCAAGCTGCAATCTTTCAGTTTTTTCTGTTTTTTTGCGTTGAGCTGTATTCTTCTTCTGCAGTTTTTCACCAAGCCTTTTTTTGATTTCTGCTTTGATCTGAACCGTCCTCTTTCGTTTTTTGATGCGCTGCTTTCTTCCTTCTGTAGTTGCCATCTTAATCACTTTGTTTCTCTTTTCTGTTGACAGGTCATCAAGGAATTCTACTACCTTGTTTTTGCATGCTCGGATTTTGGATGAGATGAAACACATTGTTGCATTGGGTGTATGATCTTTGGCTGCTGAAAACATCCCCATGATAGATTCTGCATCGATGTTATGCAAGCGACTTGATTCCGTCTCTTTTCTCAGTGTTTCCGTCAAACTCCATGGTGAAATATCTTGCATACTGCCGTTCCAAGACCTCAATTATTTTAATGAGGCAAGCTTTCATCATTATGCTGAATAGCTCCTCATCAACTGGCTTCTGTTGCAATGCAGCTCGAGTGGCATCTACAGGAAGCACACAGCCAAAGAAATCTGTAGTTGTGGTGAGAGTGGCCTCCGTATTGTGTGAATATGCTTTCAAAGCATCTATGACATCTTTGACAATTAAAATACCATCAACATGGCTCACTTCCGATTGATATGACTGGTAAAACTTTCCCATCCATGGACCAGTTAGCAATTTACCAATGAGTCCGAAGACTTGCAGCTCCACCTTAGCTACCGGAGACTTGAAGTCCTGCAGCATTGCACTCTGTAGACCTCCACAAGTTACTGTAGCTTCCTGAAGCAATTTCATGAAAAATTCTTCACAGGCATGCAATTTTCCAGCAATGTCGAACATGATGTGGAGCCGGTTTCCTCTGTACCGTGGTAAAAGACCTTTGGGTAGTCCTTCAGTCTCTAGAGCGTTGACGAATCCTTTCGGATCTCCCTTACCATCCTTGTATCTAAATTTGTTAAATGACAAGATGCAGGCCGCGATGAATTTTTATTTTTTAATAGCCCGATCGGGCAAGCTGTTGAGCAAAATAACTTGCCCGAACCTTGCCCGAATTTTTTTTGACTGGAAACTGAGCCGGGGTCATCGTCAGGTCATGAGGTATGCCGAGTGCCGACTATGCCAGGTTGAAATGCAATTGTATTGTACATGTTTGTATTTGTTAACTACAGTCTACTGACAGTTTTATTTCTGTTTTTAAAAAAAATCAGCGACAATTTGATGAACTTTATTGTGGTAAGAATGAAATCTTAAGCTTTATAGAGTCAATAGCCAACCCATTGCAGCATACTGAAAAAATGTGATTGCCCGAAGGGGCACTGCTACTTGAAAATGAAGTAGCCCGAAATGAAAAGCACTTGCCCCGGGCATTCGGGCAGCGTAATTGTCGCAGCCTGACAAGATGAGTTGGTGAGCCATGCAGTCATATCCAAATAGCTTCTTTGCTACATCAGATGGCTCGCTGGCTTTGATGGTTGTCCTGACTGAACTGGCGATGGTGTCCAGCGGATGATTGAGATTTTGTTTCCAGTCCAGTTCTAACATTCGGATAGTTGCGCTATTGTTCACCGCTAACTTGCCTTTCAACTACTGTACAGCGACCAGCGAGTGTTAATTTAGTCCCATTTTATTCACACGTGGTATTTCCACTAGTGCAGTTCCGTGTATCGTAGTCATTCATTGTGCCATTCATTTGTTCAGAAACGGGCACCACCAAAAATTATTGCGACATGCGTAGTGAAGAATGCGTACGAATATGCGTAGTGTTGTATTTTCACCACAAATGAAAAGCAAAGATGGCCGCCCACATGAAAACCAGATAAGGGTACACACCACCATAACCTTCTGCGGTCCAGGGTGCAGGGGTACTGAAGTCCCTAAAAAAACTTTGATTGCTGCTTCAAATGTGAATAATTTGACCAGATTTACGCCATAGGTCTTAGATTTTGTTGTATTAAAAAGCTGAAACCTTCACGATTGTAATCTGAAATGTAAAAAGTCATGAATTATTCTTGGGCGAAGTCTTGATCACACGTGTGAAGCGGCCCGAAACTCAGATTTTCCTGTTTTTTACGCACTATAAAGGCGGGTGCTTTGTGAAATCAAAATTACTGAAAAACTGGGACTGTCGATCATATATGAAATGTTGATAATATTAAAGAAAACAAAAATACAAAGATTTTATAACCAAAATGAATATCCTAGGTAAAGAGGGAGACCCCAGGAGAAGCGATTGAACATCGGGTTTCTAACACGCGTTTCAATGGAAGCGACTATGGTGGTGTATACCCATAAATATTGATGGCATTTTCGGCTAAGTTTTTGTTTTTTTCTTACACAGTTTTTGAACAAAATTGTAACAAATCGTTAGCGATTTGTCTTTCACAACTATTCATGGAATGTGATTGAAAAATCATACTTTCTTTTTTTCTATGAGCTAAAACATTATTGGTATGTTTACCGAAAAAAATGTCTTCGCAACCTTGCCGAATTCGACAGTCTCACAATAAATGAGTTTAAAAAAAGGCAATATAATAAGCGCCCACCCAAAATGACTTTGATAACCGCCCTGGGCGCTTAATAGGGATAATACGGTACACAAATATTGTAGAGCATTTTGTGCATATTTCTTGCGTTCATCGTTCCTAAGTTCAAAAATATTGATTTTGCGCAAAGGTGCTGAATTCGGCGAACTTGATAACTATGGTGTAATTCATCAATTATATGCAATTATTTTCACCTAACACTTGTTAAAGGACACAGGAAAAGGGATGATAATCCTGCTACAAGTCTGCGTGGGACATTCCATTACAATAAACAGGGCCAGAAAAATGAACACACCAAATGACATAATTTGTGGCATATTGATTATCAGTGAGTATCATGAATAGATTTAAACCAGTCACCTGGAATTTTCTTTTCATAGTACTCACTGAGCTATCAAAGGTAGATGTTCTGATTTTCAACTTGAAGTTTTCTATTCTACATGAAAGGTCATCCTTAACAAAGTCGTGTTCCAAAGTTTGAGTTGCATAGCTCTATGGTTCTTATTTTAGACGCACAAGATGCTGTGAACTGTACCCATTGAGTAGTACACAAACTATATCGGTGGTTACCACCATTCGCGGTAATTCGACGTTATTTCATCGATTTCTCCGTAATTATACCGATTTAGGCCGTCAAATTTCAGTATGATGATGAGAAAAATACGAGCTTTCATATGATATGAAAATCTCCGTATGTTTGAAATAATTCTGTGTTACGAAAATGTGATCTGGTCATCTACCTTCAATAGTTCCACAATTGATGTCATAATCAACTAGCACATATATTGAATGCTTTCTGGTCCCTCCTCGTAGACTTGACTCAAATCACACCACTTGTATTTGCATTTCATGTGCCCTTTAAACATAATATTAAGTTTCAAAAAAGAAAATAGCTCTCAAATTGTTTCTGTTTTATTGCAAAATGATACCATTTTCATCAAGATATTGTTGATGTAACAGGTAGAGAGTTTGCAAAATGTCCTGTGAACTTGTGTAGCGGTCATAATTGACCGATTGGAGACAATAATAACATTTTGGAAAATTAAATACATCAATCATGTCAAGACTATTTCATAACATTTTAAGCTAATCTGCATGAGCTATATAAATACAATTTGAATTTGCAAAAACAAGTAACGTGAGTAACGTAACGTGATTAACAGCTGTTTTGGTCAATTTTCTGAAAAGTGTTTGTCTAATCAGATAGCGTTTTCCTTCTCACTCGCAAGTCATGTCTTGTATTGCAATTCTAATTGTATATAAAGTTAGTGCTGGGTCTTGTGTAACTATAGTACGGCAGCTAGCACCCTTTTGATCAATGGAACGAGGTACCAATATCTGACCACAGAATCATTTATGATGTAAGTTATGTAACCCACTTTGTGCAGATATGGATGTCTGCCACGGCCCACCTGCTGCATGTGGCCCCTAGGGACCCCAGAGAGGGGTTGAAAAATGCGTTTGATCAATCGAACGAGATACCATCCCAAACCACTTTCAAATGAACAAGTACATCACACAGAGTATAGAATGACCCCTGCCAGACAAATTATCTGCTGCAAAGGTCCCAACAGACGCCCCGATAGGGCCCCATAAATTTGGAAAAAATTGACTCGTGTAATTTCGTTTCCATATCTTTCATGGTGTCACAATTCTGTCACAGAAATTTCTTGAGACACTTTTTCTTAAAAATGTTGCTATAAATACTTAGTCAAAATCTTAAATGGGTTGCCGAATTCAGCAGTCATGATATTGGTACCTCGTTCCATTGATCAAAAGGGTGCTAGCTGCCGTACTACTACTGCAGAAAAAATAAATCTGTTTCGCTTGTTCTTCTAAAAAATATGGCACTTCCAAAAGTGTAACGTAGCGAAAAAGCGTAACGTGAATAACATGGAATTGCCCATATGATTTTTGTGGTAATTTAAGTATCGCTTACAAGAGCTCATATTTGTGTGTGTTCTTATCTACTCTTCCTCATATATCTGGCCATTCGTTTCAAATTCCTTAAAAATAAAACAATCCGTTGAAAAATAAGGTGACATTTTAAGCCAATACACTTCAATGGCACTAGCTTTGATTTCACGAAACTTGACTGTTATTGTTAAAGAGATTACACAGGGCTCGATAACTCATCGATATCTGAATAGAGGTATCTCGAGTCGTTTTAACATTCCGGGTGTACGTAGACTCGCTTGGTTCCGGATGTAGTGTTGAGAATATTCTCACAGATACCAGATAGACGTGTATGTTATTTTACGACTGGTGGACGAGACTATATCTGATCTGATCTGGACTGCGCGCTGCGTAATGGGATAGCAAAGATATCGGAAACTACGAAAACAAATTCTACCATGTTGCATTACACGGCGGAGAATCAGTGATTAAATATCGAATAATTTAGCATTTTCATGTTTTAAAAAGTGGCTGACAAGAGAGAAGAGGACTTTATGAAGGTGCGTAGCTAGTATGAAAATCAACGGAAATGCAGTTTTGCTGTTCACCCCGGCACTCATTCGAAAGCCACACTATTCACTTTATACAGCAAATCAAATTGACTTGATTTGGACCAGGTTTGTTGCATCTTGTTTGGTTTGATGAGCCAAGAAAATAAGTCAATCATATTGACCAGGTCAGGTCAAGAAGGGGTCACTAGGGGTCAAAATGTAAATTTACAATTCGATCGCTTAAAATGCATCTTGTCTCAGAGGAAATGACTCATGACCTTCATAATTGGTCAAAAGATCCCTTGGGTCCATGCACATATAGGGTGTTCAGCGATTAAAAGTGACATGTCATACGGGGTCACTAGGGGTCATTGAACTTTACAAGAAGGGGTCACTAGGGGTCAAAATGTTAATTTTCACTTCTATTACTTTAATAAATGTCAATTTTTGATGTGCAATCCCTAACCGCACTGAATCTCACTAAATCTCACTGCCAGAAACTATCTCCAGGCACGTGCTGCTGCATTGCCGCGATGACGTCACCTACCGCAGGCATATGTGGCCACGGAGTTTGTGGCCGCATAGCCGCTAGGGAGTTACATGTAGCTCAGTTGGTAGAGGGACAGACTTGGGTGCGGATGGTCCCGCGATCGAATCCCGGGGGTGCTGGGTGATTTTCCGGGTCAAAAAATTATCACTTTTTCCCCCCTCCCCCCGATACGCACAAAAAACTAACTTTACTGGTTAGGGTTAAATGCATCTCCTCCTACATCTTACATGCTACAATCACCAGACTTGGTCAGTAGAACCCCCACCTAACCTTCATATAGGGTGTTCACCGTTTGGGGTCAAAGGTCACACAGGGATCACACGGGGTCAATATGTGATTTCCCCTTAAAACGCATTTCCAATTTAGTGAAATGACCTAAGATCGTCAAAATCGGTTAACATATTCCTTATGACCGTACGCATATGTAAAAGTTCAGTTTTTAAAATCAAAAAATATTTGGGGTCACTAGGGGTCAAAATGTCAATTTTCACTCCTTTCGCTCAAAATGCTTCTTGTCTCAGAGGAAATGACTGATGACCGTCACAATTAGTCAAAAGATTCCTTTGGTCCATGCACATATGCATCTCAGCATTTTAATAAAATTGACATTTCATATGGGGTCACTAGGGGTCATTGACCTATACATGGCTAAAAATTCAAGACTTGATCCAATTTTAACCGGACTTGTTTCTTCTTGTGCGCATTGATAAGCCAAGAAAAAAGTCATAACGAAGTCAAAGGTCAAGAAGAGGTCACTAGGGATCATTTTCTCATAAAAAATCAAGGTAGCCTGGTCTTAGACCAGAACAAGATCTAGTTACCTGCGAAAGCTTATTATAGTCGTCGCCAGAATACTTCAGCACTTTTTAAAAACCGCCAATGCGCGCGTCTAGTTAATGAGCGTGTGGGCGGGGACATTCATGACCCATAGTTAGGGATGTTCATATCATTGACTACAGAGGGTGACATTTTTTTGAAAATTTGTTGCCACAATATGTAGAAAACTCCATGTTTACCTCTTTTAAATCCAGCGAAAATGGAAGACACAAGCTGGGATGTATTCACTGATGTCTTACTATAGTCGTCGTCAGAATACTTCAGCACTTTTTAAAACCGCCAATGCGCGCGTCTAATTAATGAGCGTGTGGGCGGGGACATTCATGGCCCATCTATACGATCGCGGCCAATCGGATTACAGGACCCGTGACGCGTCGAACTGCTCAAAGATAATGCTGTTGTGACGCTGTTCTACAACGCACTTCCGTGTTTACGCTACAGGTACGCAGTAGTCACAAAAAAAAGTGCCGAAGTATTCTGACGACGACTATAACCACACACAAGCAACTGGATATCATGATTTTAAAGCCCTAACAAGCTCAAATAGTTTAAAATTTGCATGACTTGGCCAGTTTTAGCAATATAAGGCAAACTACTTTTGGTTATAACTTTGTGATTATTTACCCTGCTGACATGGTTGAACCACCAGGTTTTTTTTAAAAGTACTTGCGTGTGTGGTGTAGTGGATAAGACGCCGGTCTCACGATGCAAAGGTTGGGAGTTCGAGCCCCACTACGGCCAACATGTTTGTATCCTTGGGCAAGGTACTTAGTCTCAATTGTCTCGTGGTTCAGAAGTCACGTATAAATGGTGGTCAGAGATTCCTTCGTAAAGAGAAGGGGATCATCCCGGTCTGGCTGTACCATAGATTTAAAAATAGAGATCCAGGATGCCGGCGCCATTTTGAAACCATCATGGGGCCCCAATTGGAGGTATGTCGGTATTTTCCGTAAATGCTCGTGAGCATTCGGAAAGTGCCATTCTTTCCGCGTATTTCAAACCACGGGCCAACGCGTACGCAGTCACTGCCAAAAATAACGCGCAACAAGTTAATCGCTGTCACGCGCATCAATCGTCCAGTTTGGCCTCGGGCGTGACAACAGGCATAGACCCGGGAAATGAATGTTTCGTGTTGCCCGACCAAGGCAGAACTTTTACACGTCTTTACTAAACAGTGGTTTGTGAGAATCTCACACAGGCCTAGTATAGGTTTCACGATTGAAAAAACCACTGCGATCTCATAGTGTAATGAACTTATGAGATCAAAATATTTTACCGCCATCGGGTGAGTACTTTTGAATTCACCCGCCGCATGAAACGTGTAAAAATGGTTGAAGTCCCGTGTTTACGAACAGTAGCCATTTTCCATGTTTTCCGAACGTAGATACAATCTATGCCACGAGGGGACACTAGAAGAATTTCCGACCATACAATCTGGTGAGTTATCTCCAAATTATTATTTTTTGAACGTAGCCTATTGCAAAATTACTGCTATCCTAAAACTTATAATATATCTCTATTTTGCTATGGCTTCACAAATGAGAACATTCAAACATTATATTTCAAAAATAAAACATGAAAGCCAAACTTATAGTCTGTGGATTTATCGTATGTTTAATAATTTATAAATAACGTAGGCCTATACGGCACAATGAATGGGTGAATTTACATAACGTGGCTAACTAGACCCATATATAATTGTGCCCTCACACCCAAATCTGAAAAAAGAAGAATTTTTGTTTTTGTACCAATGTACCTTTTCCAGAAAATACGCCCGCCCCCTAAAAAAAAATCCTGCTTACGGGCCTGATAACCCATAACATTTCGAGAACTTCTCACCGATGCGATTATTTTCTTTTATAAGTTAGGCCTATATAATAAACCCTTATAAAAGTCTATGATGGCCTACTTTTAAAGGTATATGTTCCGATCACATTTTCATAACACAGATTTTCCTCAAACATATGGAGATTTTCATATCATATGAAAGATCATATTATTCTGATTAATAACATACTGAAATAATTGCACAGTCCCGAATTGGTATGATTACGGAGAAATCGGTGAAATAACATTGAATTACCGCGAAAGGTGGTTAACTACCAAATTGATTGTGTACTACTCAATGGACACATTTTAAGGCATCTTGTGCGTCTGGAATAAGAACCATTAAAGCCATGCAACTCAAACTTTGGAATACGACTTTTTTAAGGATGACCTTTCATGTAGAATAGAAAACTTCAAGTTGAAAATCGGAACATCTACCTTTAATGCAATAATAAAACAAAGTAAATAAATATAATAAAAATAGATTGACTTGGCATAGGCTACATTAGGCTAAAGATAAAATAATTAGTAAAATATTGCTAAGACAATCCCGACAGTATTGAAAAGCGTTGTCTGTCGGGTTCAGGTCGATGTATACAATTGACTCTTTCCACGCGGCATGCGTCTGCAGACGACCTTTCAAGAACCAAATGTTTCAAAAATGCCAACTTTGAAAACGTCATCACCATATTTGAAATAACTATATATAAAAAATGCATTAAATTAAACATAAACACTCGCTCTGTAATCCCTGAAAAATCTGTTTTGTTGGTTTAGGTCAAAATATATAGGCCTAGCCGTGTGGAAAGTACAATTTTAGAAAAGAGAGACACTTTTATATAGTTCAAGTACAAATGATACACACAATAAGCTATTATACAGGCCACATACTCAATCATAACATGAGCACAATATGAAGTTATAAACTGCCCGAGGCAGTAATTGATATAGCCTACTGTACCTCAATAATTTGAATTAAACTCAATTATTCTATGTAATGGTTTTTATAACTTTTTATAGCTAGTGTCCTTTTTGCTCCAAATGACCAACATTTTTGTACTAGACCAGGCGACCTTATCTGTGTTTTTATAAACTTGAATTGACATCGCTGAAACATTCAATAATGAAATGATTATAAAAAAATAATATTTATATGATCCACCTTTATACAATTCTATTTAAAATATTAAAGGTGTGTGAGTGACCGGGTGATCACTGACCCATCACATTCACTTTCCCCGTCATAATTGAGATTGATATGAGAAAAGCACATCTTTTTCTCGCAAACCCTGCAAAATTACATTTTGACATTGCCATGTTTCGACGCTTTAATCATAATTCACTAACTAGATTGGTTCGGGTATCATCCAAAACACTGCGCTAGAATATCTGAACGTCGGATCACCATGGTCACCTATTATATACAACATGTACAACGCGTAACATTTTCATAACGATAATAAATCCCTTGTCTTATAGTTATATTCATGTTACAATATAATTAAATGTGCTCATTATGTTAGACGGCAAACCAGTTAAACATTAAACAATCAGCTTTAAATAAAGACACATCTATTATAGTAATAGACTGCATAAGCCTATACAGGGTGTCCCAGAATGATGGCAACAGTGTATCAGTGTGATTTTCACGTACTCGTCTCATTCCAATAGTCCGTATACATTGTAGTAATGACACTGCTGAAATAGCGCAATTCAAATGATTATCCTTAACCTGATTTGAAAACTATATAGGCCTAGGCCTATGTAAAAAAGATTGTAAGCTGATCAATATATTGACGTATTATGCCGTATAAACATTACAATCAGTTGATAATCAGTTGACATCAATTATACATGCCTGATATTTCAAAGTAAAAGTTATATGTAAATTATAAAGGCTTTTCCTAAATCTTCATAAACAAAAGCGATGCTTGAACTTATCAATATTTAGCTATAAAAACTGCCTTATTAATTACTAAATAAGATTATGAGGCAAAATAAAAAATAAACCTGTTTTAAAGCGTCCCCTCCCGCTTCCCTTTTGGGGTCCACTTCAATTTTTTATTTTATTTTTATTTCAGTTTTAACATTTTTTGTTCAAGTGTGTCAGAGTTTTAAAGATGCGACGTGTGTAACTAGTTTGTTTTTCCTTATGGGTAAAGTCGCCACGGCTTCGGTCAGCGCCTATTTTTTCGGGCACTCGCCTAAATCGTGTAATGAAAATGACCTCGTCGTTATAAACTGACGGCTAGAAAACCGCCGCATAGATGCCCGGTTTATTGCTTTCAAAATGGCGACGACCGATGCAACATGATTTTGGCGAAAGTGACCGAAAATAGGCGCTGACCGAAAACTGGCGACTTTACCATATGCATTTTAATCAAGTTGTTAAGTGACCAACCCCGGGTACCAACCCTTCAGAATCCTGAAATCAAACATATTAAAAAGTGCCTCCTCCATTTTCTGGTTAGCAAAGTTTATCGCTAATTAGGGCAATTTTTCACTTAAAGTGGGAAAAATAAAAATAAATAAAAAGGGCCTCCTCCTTCCTCTTTTGGAAAAAGTCAGGACGCTTAACATGGTGGTTTTTTTTTTGCCTTATAGGTCTTACACATGTATATATAGGCTTATCTGCTTATAGTACCTTATACAGTCAATGAAAGTACTTATACTTAGCCTACTTGAAACTTTGCAAGATCAAGGCTCTTTTGACGTTCTTGATCGAAGTTTTGCTAAAACAACCATCACATGTCCCATCTGCGTATTATATTTATAGTCTATTAGCAGACGAGATGTTGATAAATCTATAATCAATGACTACAAGATAGATCCATGAGCGTCTTGTCAAGTTCTCCGTCTCTTTGCAAATCCGTCAAGCAAAAGGTATTTTGTCATGGAAACATGAAATCTATAACATGTTTCATCAATTACTTGAGCTTGAATTGTCAATAGTTGACCTGGAGCTTTTAGTTGCTGATAATGATCCAGTTTAAGCAATATTGCTAGTTTTATTCTGCCTATTTTCACGGAAGAGGGTGAAAATGAGACTCTTCAGCTTTATTGTTTACTGATTACTGAATAAGATCAATTTGGTAAGCTTGTGTCTAACTGATGTCCCTTGCGACTCTATTGTATCATGCTTACCCCTGTGATACAACTTGGTACGTACGTAGATACCAACAATACCCTTTATTAGTTGGGTTAGGTGGTCATCTTCAACTTGGAATTGGTGATCAAAGTGGTTGATCAGAGATGGAAAGAGTCGATCACGCTGGGCAATTAGGCTGCGATTGACACTGATCTCAACTCGTTGGTCGACCTTTCTGTTTTCTCCGGACTTGACAAGCGCTCTGAAAACAACAAACCCCTTCATTTATTTATATGCTATTGGTTTAGACTGTAACATCACATAGTTCATTATTGGTCTATAAAAGCTTTAGGCCTATACTAATAGGCAAAGGCTAAGATGTGGTGGAGGCAGCGCCCTCAATTACATCATATAATAATAAAAACTGGGATTTGTATATTTTCACAATTGTATTACATGTATGAACTTACACGGATTAAGAAAAATCAGCCCTCTTTGTACAACAAAACGTCGATTCAAAAATGTTGATCTAGACGATCAGCATTTTACAAGGTTAAGGGTGGTATTCCAACATATTTAAAACATTGTTTTATTCAAGTTTTGCTGGTGGGTTTTTTCTTTTAGTAGAGAAACAACAATAATGGCAAATGTTAATGTTCATCTTGAATCCTGAAGTAAATTAATTTTAAAAAAATAAATAAAAAAATCAACATGACATTGTGTCCCTTTAAAGCCAGTCAAGCATTCTTTTGAAATTGGACACTATTTACTGTTTTGGATTTCTTACCGATAGGCGCGATCTGCCGTGAAAACAACTTTTACTACTCCAGCAGATGGGCGCAGAAGGCCTCCTCTGTTTTTTCTTTGGGTCAAGGTAGAACAGGATGGGAAGACAAACTCCTCGCTTTCTTCATAAAGTGCAGATTCGCACAACTCGCATTGTGTATGGATACCCAACTTCTTTGCGATACATCCTACAAGCATAAAGTACAATTACAAATATTATACTTGATGGAAAGAAAACTTATTTTATCATACGTTTAACTTTGTTTTCAATTCTGCACATACGTCATGTCATCAACCCCTATGAAAGAGGCATAGGCCTAGTATCCAAGATCAAAACTTCGAGATAATTGCTTTCAGTTATTTTTTATTTTAGCAACGTTCCTAAGATTGGCTGCGCTTAAAGAGGTCAGCATAAGTTTCTGGTTATGCCAAAGAAAATGCCAAGAGGTTCAAAACATGGGAACATTTAAGTTTTGACTGCTGCTGCTCTATAAAGAAATCAAGACGACTTTGTCTATAGCTGAAACACTAACATACCTGCGATATAATAGAGGGCGTTGTCATAGATGAAGTTGTCATCAGACGATACGACTTCAAAACTGGAATCCAGTACAGTGGGGTCTACCGTCTCATCGTCATCCTCCAATACATCATGTAGTGCACGCACTTCATCGGCATCTTCTGTTACGTCCTCCATAGCTCGTCGACGATGTAGCCTTGGAGCGAAGAGGGTCAGAGAAGGAGCATCCAGCGATAAACAGTTGCCACCCTTAGTTAAGGTCTGGATTGTGTTTCTGGCAAGTATCCTGCGCATGGCATACCGAAACTGCTGGACATTAGGGTTGTTGTTCCAGCCACCTCTTCTGCGGACTTTGCAGAAGAAGAGCTCGATCAAATCTTGAGACCATCTATATGTTAACACGTAACTGTAGGGGCTCTCCTCTCGGGTCAAAAGCTTACATGCCAAGCGTTGTGTGCTTACCATCGTCACGATGAATCCAACGATTCCGGTTTTGCGTCTGCCTTCGTAGATATATTTGTTGCTTGAAGTGTCTCTTAGCGACAACAGGTACTGCTTGATTTCTTCAAACCTGGCTGTCCATGTTTGCTGATTAGACAATCGCAACGGACTTTTGCCTTCCCCGCCGTAAGCCGTTCGACTGTTTAACATGTCGAAAACCCGATCACATTGTCGCATGAACTCAGTCGTCGCTGAACTACCTCTGAAGTCGGGATGCTTTGCGTCGATTCTGAGATAGTCGATGGCATCTGCGACGGACCGACTGAGAGTTTGAGCAGCAACTTTAACGTTCATTTTTCTTTTGTCCCATTCGATGTGTTTTTTTGACAGCCTGTTTCCTAGTTTTACCCCTTCTTCAACCTGTAGTTGATGTAAGCGTTCAACATAATACCATCGTATTATCCCGGAGCTCGATTGTATGGTCTTCATTGCCGCCAACATGTTGCGCATTAACTTCAGCATGTGACAAGCATCCATGATGACGAACACTTTCTCTCCAACTCTGGATGGATGTGGAAACCAGGGTTGAGGATCCGTGACTTGAAGTTTTGCTCCAAGAATTTGAGCCGTTGATTGGTTGGCATAACAGCCGTCAAAGATGATTGCATTTACGTTCATTCCTTGATCTGCTACCAGTTGGATGCAATCCTTGATCAGCTGCGCTTGGACCTTGCCCGTTGGATGGTCAACTAGGAAATATCCTATAGGATGTTTCCAATGCCGATGGCTTCCAGCTAGCATGAAAACAAGGGCCTCTTTTGCCATGGTTTCGTTGTCTTCAGGGCATGCGGCTCCATAATCTACGAAACCCTCAAACCTATGTAGATGCCTGTTCCAAATCTTTTCCTTGCGTATAGCCATGGCATCTATGAGGAGTGCGCAATCTTGAAGCAGAGGATTTCCTTTAGCGTTTTCTCCAATACTCGCGATAACCTGTGTAAGGAATCCCGGGGAGCATTCTATAGAAGAGCACCATGAACGAATCGTGTCAGGATGAGGAAGACATAACTCTGTTCTCATAAAATCATAAGCTTTGGGTGAATAGTAGTGTAGGGTGAGACTAAACTCTTTCACTTTCTCACTGTATCTGCGGTTGGTAGGTGACGACTCTTTATTAGATAATTCATTAGCGAATAAATCCAGCGGAACACCATCGAAATTCTTCTTCAAGATTTCCATTTGTTCATCTTCCAGCATTCCCTCTGTGTCCGGTGCATTCATCATCTTAGTTACTCTATCGTTTAGTGTCTCCAACTTCTTTTCTTGAAAGATTATCCGTCTCCTGAGAGATCTAACCTCAGCTTTGATGTCACGTACAGATTTGGTCTCGGGTGTCATTGCATAAGTGTGATCGGGGCGGGAATTGGGCGGGGAATTGGGGTCATCATATGCATATTTCTTTGCAGGTGTTTTGTTGGGCGTTCCAAACTCATTCCACGATGGGATCGTATTTGAGGCCATACGCTTACGACCACAAGCTGTGACATGGACACTGTGCATGCTGAAATGTTTGCTACATATTCTATGGTGAGCTGTAGGTACCCACGATGACCCTCGATTGGTTACAGCTATCCATTGAGTAAATGCCGATGTGTTTGTTTTTGGAAATCTGAAACATTAAACCGATAATTGAAAAAATATAAATAGCCTAAAACGCTTTCCGCCATGCAATGCAAGCATATTCCTTTATACATTTGTATCTTAACAGCGATACGGTATCGCTGTATCGCCGATACCAATCATGACGTAAACTATTCCAAGTACCAAACTAGAAAAACTTGGTCCTAATTTTGGACAAGTAAATTTGAGATCAAAAATGTATCGTTCACCGTGACCGCGCTGGTCTGGCTGTGAGTAAGGCTGGCTTTGATACCCTGTAAAAAAGCGCCCTCAAATGTTTCCGCGTTTTCGTATGACTGTAATTCTTGCTTTTTTAATGGACAAATCTTTAAATCAGCCACAAATCATGAGATTGTAGGCTATAGGAATTATGTTAATAAACAATTTGCGTTTGTCTACAAACCGATACCGCATTTTGTAAATGTATAAAGATGAAACGTTTATCAAACGCAAACACCATTGATAGTACGTGGCAATTCGGAAATAAATACAGGATAACTTTCACAAACAAAAACCCTTGCTCAAAAATATAAAATGTAAAAAGAAAAATCCAACTAAAGATGTTCTAGTACAGGGCATAATCTCTATTGAAATGTCGAATAATAATAATGTATTTATTATTTAACATTCACCAAATATATAGGTATGGTCACAGTCAAAGTACGTACAAAGATAAGGAAACAAACAAACAAACAAACAAATAAAATTACAAAACAGAAATGTACATAAGTATAAAAAAACCAAGAAAAAACCCAATTACTTCATATGGGCGATTCCATGAAAATGTGACGGAGCAAAAAAACTAAAAAATGCTCCAAAAGATTTAATTTTACATTTATGTTGTGCAAAGCCTATGCAAACGTTCAGGGAAAAAATATTGCAACCATTGACCGTTGTTAACTAAAACGGTAACACGTGCTACCGAAGCAACACTTTTTTGAAAATATTTCCTAATTGATGAACCCTTTTAGAACCTTTTTTGGTTCTAAAAGGAACCCAATGAAATTTCTATAGGGTTCCTTTTAGAACCAAAAAAGGTTCTAAAAGGGTTCTTTAGCCAAGAAAATGGTTCCTCAAGCTTCAAGAACCTTTTGGGAAAAAATTATGGAGAACCCTCAATGGTTCTTGGTAAAACGGTAAAAAATGTTTTTAGCCAAGAAGAAATGATTTTTAACAGTTGAAAAGGATTAAATTTGTTTACATTTCTCTTGAATTTGCATATTACATAAAAACAAAAAAGTAAATATACCTTTAGGTCTTATTTAAAATTTGAAAGTTCTTCAAAGAACCATTCTAAGGTTCTTTTTAGAACCTTTTAGGCCAAAAGGTGCTCCCCGCGGGACAAAAAAGGGTTCTTAAACGAACCATTTTTTCTAAGAGTGTAAGAACTTTAAAGATAAGAAGAACTAAGGTGTAAAAAGGTGGTAATGTTAATCCAAACAATGGGAACTCGTGTCTAATTATTTACCTCATCAGTCATCACTCCGAAGAATTGGAAGTGACTTGAGTATAATGATAAAATTGACTTAATTTACAATTGTAGGACCTTTTGAAATATTTTTTGAACACTTAACTAGCGATATCTTTTGTTATAAATATAATATTTCAGCAAAACAACCCCAGATATTTAACTTACCGGTGAAATGACAGATGCTTGTCCAATGTACTATTGCTACTACACCCTGAATATGCACAAACGTTGACCATGTTGAATTTCTGTAACAAAATGTAAATTTCAATTGTGCATAAATATTTCTATAAATTTGATTACGGAAACCCAATTACCCACCATGTAAGAGGATAATATTATAACGTTCACTAGTTAACAACAGTTTCAACATGGCAACAGAATCTCAGTGACAATCATGCCGATACCCACAATGCCCAGGGTTACCAACAAGGAGACAAATAAGCGGGCTCTGGGAGATTTTTACCCAACAGTTGCCAAGATTTAGCTCCTGGCGTTTTCAGTTTTTGCACAGTATAAAGTATAGGACCGGGGAGCTACTTTTGTCCAAAAAGGGAAAAAGTAGACGGATAATCTTTCAAGAAAAGAAGCTTCCAGTTCATGAATGCTTATTTTTTTTCCTTGGTTACCAAAAGGGGTTGCTTCGGAACTGAACTGAGTGGATTTTATGAAATTTGACAACAGTGAACGAAATTTGGGGTTTTAGAACGCAAGGCTCGAAGACCTCTCTTTCAGTTATAGCCTTACCAAATAGCCCTTATTGTAAATGTTGCTACCATACTCTCTATGTAAAAGAGCTAAAACTCACTCTTTTGAGAGCTCTAGGAGGGACAGCTCACTCTGAAAAGAGTGAACTTCACTCCAGAAACGAGTGAACTTCACTCCAAAAGAGAGTTGTCCCTCCTACTGAGCTCTCAAAAGAGTGAGTTTTAGCTCTTTTACATTTAGAGAGTACGGCGTACACCCCGTCTGTCTCATATATGAGCGTTCCCCTTTCCCCTGCTTTCCCTACTGCAACATACCCGCACAGATCATTCGCAACCGATCATGCCGATGGGGCCGTTATTTTTTAGGTCCGTCTACGCGTCTGAGGCTCGAAAGATTGGAAGTCAAAAGATCTTTAGGTGCAATCACAAACTTGACTGGAGATGCCGGATTGTATCGAGTCGCTGAAAGAAAAAAAATTAATAATAATATATAGGATTGTTTAGTTGTATTTATAGGCCTATATACAAATTTGATCTTGTATTGTGTATTTAAAAAATCCCAATCCTATGTCATGTTAGGTCTGCAGGCCTTATCAACAGGGAAAACTTCTGCATTTCCCCAAGTTTTGTTGAATCCTTCTTGTGCTTTATTAACACGTTCTTTCTCTGGTATATTTCATCAAGTTAAAGGTAGATGTTCCGATTTTCAACTTGAAGTTTTCTATTCTACATGAAAGGTCATCCTTAAAAAAGTCGTGTTCCAAAGTTTGAGTTGCATAGCTCTAATGGTTCTTATTTTAGACGCACAAGATGCTGTGAACTGTACCCATTGAGTAGTACACAAACTATATCGGTGGTTACCACCATTCGCGGTAATTCGACGTTATTTCATCAATTTCTCCGTGATTATACCGATTTAGCCCGTCAAATTTCAGTATGATGATGAGAAAATACGAGCTTTCATATGATATGAAAATCTCCGTATGTTTGAAATAATTCTGTGTTACGAAAATGTGATCGGGTCATCTACCTTTAATTAATTTCCAAACTTTATTTTAGACCGTTTTTTATATTGATTTTTAATTGTGGTAATGGGTAGAATTGTGTGGTCTTAGGTTGTACATCGCTTTTATGCCGCTGATGCGCTATATTAAGTATTATTATATTAGTTAATGAAACTTCCCTGAATTTATATTCACTTTATTAAATGTTATAACTTATGTAGGCCTATTTCAATAAACAGCTTATGCATTGAAGCCGTAATAGACGCGTGTGCAATATTTTATGCATGAAATCTTGCATGCCTCAATTAAAAAACATTAACATACATATTACGACTTACGTACCTCTCAACAGCCCAGATCTGCGAGAATAAAGACGAGATAGGAAAGGGTCCACTGCTCAACTCAGAGGGTGATAGCCTGAAGACGCATAAAGCGAATTACTGAAAATAATAAGAGTTTAGTTAAAATAGTTCGTTATGATAAATATGTATATTGTATGTTTATTTTTGAGGCACTAAAGCTGTTCAATTCCATCAAGTTGACAGATGGTACAATTCTTTTCTAACGTACATGTAGTAGGCCTACCCATTCTACCGTACCTCAAAACTTTGCTATAATGAGCCAGTCTTATTCTATTAACATGATTAATACAATAATAGGCCGAGTATTTTTGGCCTGAGTAAATAGTTGTGCTTTTCTTAAGTCGCTGCGGTAAAAGCCGAAACATTCAATTTTATGTCAAACTTAATCGCCTTAATTAATGGCTTTCAAAATGCCGATGGTTTGATTGTCATTGGTATTCAAAAGGGTATGCTTGATCAATTTAGGCACGTAAGGTAACTGAGACCATGAAGACGGGGGTGCTACTTTTCAGAAAATATGCTCGTAAAAATAGTAGTGACTTTGTTCATAAAAACATTAACCAAATGTAGGCCTTTATAAGTAAACGTTTGTTTTGTCTCGTTTGCATCATATAGGCCTACTATCATAAGGAAAGTTGATTACTTGAGTCATAGTTGTACTTTATTATGTAGAAATGTTTGAAATATTTAATACAGGCTTAGCGGCAATATATTTTAAAATATACGGCCGCAAACAATGGTTGATCCAATTTACATGATTCATGGGTAGGCCTAAGTTGTTGGTAATAGGAAGATTGAACCTAATACGGTCGGTATCTTGAAGAAAAGTAGTCACTTGAGTCAAATTGTGCTTCATTCTGGTTTTGTTTCGTTAAACATAGGCCGCGGCAATTAATTAGGCCTACACCGTGAATCATTTCTTCACAAAAACCGCTGTTTGCAGCCGTATATTTTTTAAGTGATCATTGTCAGTTGTTTGTAAGAAGATTTAACAAAATACGGTATCATATATTTAAAATAAATCTTACCTTTTGATTAAATCAGCATGATAATCGGTCACCGTCCGTGTAGCGCGGTATTTTATACGGTTCAAATATGGCGGCACCTTTCGATTAGCGTGACGATCGTGAAAACTGCACTGGCGTTTGAATAGTGCGCGCCATTGCGCCCACGCAACCATACACGCAACGACTGCGTTTTACGCGGAGAGAGACACGGCTCAAGTGTGCGCACGCTGCTGCATTCGTTCTTTTCTGTGCAGTTCCGAAAATTACCGACATACCTCCAATTTGCCCCCCATAGTGGGAATCCAAAATGGCGCCCGTTACACGTAAAGAGATAGGGCAAAAAAATCGTCCGTATTCTCCTTTATAATTCTGTGGGCTGTACACACATCAGTCCTAGGTTAGGGATGTTCATATCATTGACTATAGAGGGCGACATTTTTTTTGAAAAAAGTTGACCAAAATATGTAGAAAACTCCTAAATCCAGCGAAAAAGTACGAAACAAGCTGGGTGTATTCACGGATGTCTAAATAACCCCACACAAGCAACTGGACATCATGAAAGTAAACCCTTCTTTACCTAAAATGATTTAAAATGTGCATGACTTGCCCAGTTTTCAGCAATATGAGGCAAACTACTTTTGGTTATAACTTTTTTATTATTCAGCCTGCAGACAAGGTTGAACCATCATTTTTTATTGTAAAGTACTTTGTTTCAAAGAGATAGTTTTATTTTCAAAATTTTATGAACATGCCTACCTAGGTCACAGGGCAGGGGTTGCACAGTTAACACGTCCTGTGTATTTAAAGGTAGATGTTCCGATTTTCAACTTGAAGTTTTCTATTCTACATGAAAGATCATCCTTAAAAGAGTTGTATTCCAAAGTTTGAGTTGCATAACTCCAGTGGTTCTTATTTTAGATGCACAAGAATGCCGTGAAATGTGCCCATTGAGTTGTACACAAACTATATTGGTGGTTACCACCTTTCGCGGTAATTCGATGTTATTTCACCGATTTCTTTGTAATCATACTGATTTGGACCGTCAAATTTCAGTATGTTGCGAAGTATTCAATCAGATTCAGATACTTCGTTTCCATGTAGACAAGCGTCTAGCGAACGACCTTGGTAGCACGCCAATCAAATGCTTCAGCTATTGTGTCTTCAACACAATAGATCCAGTGATCGATGCAATATCGACTTATTCCCAATCGACTTTTCCCCAATGGAAGATTGATGATATGATGCATCCACACACACACGGTCGGCCAAAGCTCTGAATCGATCACCGATTCTGTTGCGCAGGCGCATAATTAACACTAGGTCCCTGGCTGTTTTGTGCTGAAGCATTTGATTGGCGTGCTACCAAGGTCGTTCGCTAGACGCTTGTCCATGTAGGCCCTATTCCATTTTCAAAGAGATATTTTTATTTTCAAAATTTTATGAACATGCCTACCATAGATACGATCGCGGCCAATCGGATTACAGGGGACGCTGTTGTTACGCTGTTCTACAACGCACTTCCGTGTTTACGCTGTACGCAGTTGTCACAGAAAAAAGTGCCGAAGTATTCGGACAATACCAGGGAGCTTATATAATGGGAGGGGACATTCGAATCGCAAAATTGAAGCCTCCCCATATATGGGCATGTGGGCGTGAGTACGCGCGATGTAACTCTTGAGATGACGGCGCACTCTCATTAGCATACTTTAGACGCGTGATGTAACTCTTGTTACTTATTAGCATAATTTAGACGCGCGATGTAACTCTTGGAACGGGGGCGCTGTCACGCTAGAGCCCGGGGTGCTCAGTCAGGCTGCGACAATTATGCTGCCCGAATGCCCGGGGCAAGTGCTATTCATTTCGGGCTACTACATTTTCAAGTAGCAGTGCCCGTTCGGGCAATCACATTTTTTCAGTATGCTGCAATGGGTTGACTATTGACTCTAGAGCTAAGCTTCAGATTTCATTCTTACCACAATAAAGTTCATCAAATTGTCGCTGACTTTGTTTAAAAACAGAAATAAAACTGTCCGTAGACTGTAGTAAACAAATACAAACATGTACAATCTTGCATTTCAACCTGGCATAGTCAGCACTCGGCATACCTCATGACCTGACGATGACCCCGGCTCAGTTTCCAGTCAAAAATATTTCGGGCAAGGTTCGGGCAAGTTATTTTGCTCAACAGCTTGCCCGATCGGGCTATTAAAAAATAAAAATTCATCGCGGCCTGTGCTCAGTGGTTATTGAAAGTAGGGTATCATGCGCGTCCAAGAAATCACGTAATTAGGGTGGTTTTTGAAGCCGGGGCACGATACGTACGTAACGTGTTTAGGGTATCAAAACAAGGAAAATCAGGAAAAAGGGTATACTTTTCATACAATGGTCTTACGTATTTAGGGTCCTTATTTTCTTCAATCTATGAGAATTTTTGAATAGCCGCGATATTCCTCAATCTGTTTCCGTCGCAATTCAATTCAAGTCTCGCCAATTTATAGTCTTCATCGCAACAAAAGGGGTATCGTGCGTATGTAAAAGTAGAATACGGCTTGCTCCCCGGACTTGTTAAAGACCAAGCTTATTTGGCGTTGCCAGAAATATTGACCGTTCTGGCCAATAATAAAGCGCCCAATATATTCATTTGGCTTTAATGAATATGGAGGAATGGAGAAATATTATGTATTTGGGCGAGATTAGTAGTTTATCTTTGTGTCTTATCGCCCAGATGATCCGCGCAGCAGCACATGTATCCAGTGTAATGTTTGACCATAAATACTGGAGAGCCATATTGGAGAGCCAGTCGGGGAGCCAGTATTTATGGTTTGACGCGTACGGAGAGTAAACAGAGAAAACATTATTTTGTTTCATTCGTCTTGGATTATATTCTTTCAGGTTATGTTCAAGAGCGGGTTCAAGAGATCTGATCTTGAACACCTTTTGTTTCATACTACCAAAACGGGAAGAAAAATCAGTGTTTAGAGTGCATCGTTCTTTGTTAGGATTCAAAATATACAAATTACGTGCTTAGGGTACGTTAGGGTATCAAAGTATTTGGATTACTTGTTTAGGGTATGAAAATACTGAAATTACTTGCTTAAAGCCTTAGGGTATGTAAAACACTGTCCTTACTTGTTTAGGGGGTACTTTTTCACATTTATGCAATTACTTATTTAGGGTACTTTTTGAAAGTCCTTGGACGCGCATGATACCCCCCTTGTAATGACCACTGAGCACCCCATGCGCTAGAGGCTTCAATTTCGGCAATGGGAGTCTGTGTACAGTGGCACCCGCCTGACAATACCTTTTTAAACTAATTTATCGTAAAGAATTAACACTGTTGAATTCGGCAAGGTTGCACTTGCATTTTGCAGCAAAAACGTGTCTAGAAAACTGTTTACAATTTTGGGGAAAATCAACACTGCGGCGTCGATGACCGCCGCAATTGCGGTCATCGACCGTGAGTTTTTAACATGTAATATCATGATATCTTACGATTATAATCAGCCGATTCCAGATTTCAGCAAAATGAATACGAAAACTTACTTGGTATTTAGTTAACCTGAGTCAGTCAGTCAACCTAGGCTAAAATGATGGAGCCACCTACGTTCGTGACTAGGTTTTTAAATGGTTTTTGAAATAGTGTTATTATCGGCTTCTTATCGGCAGATGGCGCTATACATGAAAAAAATACGGGCGTAAAAATAGCTCAAGAGACATGGTTATGGTAGAAAATTGGACCATAACCGTGTCAATCGACCACAACCTGAAAAAATCGACGATAACCATGTCTCCTGCGCATTTTTCGACCATAACCGTGTGTATATAAAACTATATATATATATATATATATATATATATATATATATATATATATATATATATATATGCAGCGATGGAAATACCCACATGACTTTCCACCCGGGGTAGAGCGACCCGGGGTAGACCGACCCGGGGTTGATCAACCCTAAGTCGACCAACCCTGGGTGGACTACAATAGCGCCCTCACGGAATAAACCATAATACTGTTTAAAAAACACATTGGAAACTATATTCATTCTAAATTATATGTTTTAAAAAACTTAGGGGGTTGGCGGTCGGGGAGGTAAAACAAGGACGGATCATTCTAAAACAACCCCGGGACTGTCCAGCCCCAGGACTGTCCACCCAGGGACTAACCCTAACCCTAACCCTAACCCTAACCCTAACCCTAACCCTAACCCTAACCCTAACCCTAACCCTAACCCTAACCCTAACCCTAGTCCACCCAGGGTTGGTCGACTTAGGGTTGGTCGACTTAGGGTTGGTCTACCCCGGGTCGCTCTACCCCGGGTGGAAAGTCATGTGGGTATTTCCATTGCTGCATATAGCTATATATATATATTTAAAAAAAATTATAAGCTCTACCGTTTACGGTATTGAGCACTCTATTCAAATGTCGTAGTCTAACCAGAAATGGTTGTCAATAATATATATATATATATATCATCATATTACGCTCTTCTTAGGAATTGAGCACTTTTGATACGGGCAGTGCATCATTTTGATAATTTATTATATATATATATATATATATATATATATATATATATATTATAGTCACATTATAAGCTTGATAAAACAAATGATTAAAAATGCTTCTCCAGCAAAATGAACATAATGTTACTTCAACGTTCTTGCATTTCCCATAATGATATACTTTGCTACAAAACCTCTCCTTTCATTCCCTAGGTTTTTTTTGTGTAGAACCACCCCAACACTTCCTTAGAACTACAAACCCTTCCCAATTGTAATCAAGAAACCGCTTTTATTCCCTAGATTTTGCAAGAAGCCCTTCCCTTTTTCACAGTTCCGCAAAAACCTAGATTTTGCAAGAACCCTGTCCAATTTCCAAAGTTTGGCTTTTAAACAAATCACTTTGCACCGTGTCCCCTTTTTGGTTTGTATTTAATCATCACTTACATCTGTCACAATTTGGATATCGCTTTTCATTAGCGTATTTAAAATTTAAATCTTAACTTTCCTATGATGATTTAGCTATTGGTCATCACCCTCAATCAATATAATATAAGTTTCAATGTTATTTTATTTTACAGATTGGCATTCTGACGTTTCTATTGAACCCAACAATTGCATTGTTATGTCCGTGGATGCAAATGAAGGCACATATCGTACTTCCGATTATTGTGATATGGAACTTACATATATTTGCGAGTTGGATCATACTTTATTATATAATTATGATGAGCATCTCACAGGTAAAATCAGCTATCAGTTTAACTGAACCGTACGCAGTGGTGTTAATCTACACACGGTCAAAACACCGACCACCAGTCTGAGATTCTGAATAGTTTTGACTTTCTAATCTTTCTTTCGGACTAATTCAGATAATACATCTTGGCTTTTGGTTATGTTTTGAAACGACGGTAAAGCTCCATGTCTTTTAAAAATAAGGTGTAAAGATTATTCTAACTCTTTAAAAATATTTGATTATCATTGATGTAGTCGTATTTATAATGTAATGTGCATTTTTCAAATAAGTACAGTAATAGTGAATGGCATGCGTATATATTGTTGCGTAATCCCGGGTATTGGAGAACGAGATAGCAAACGGAATAATAGAATATCGTAACAGTTGCATGGATTAATATGGGTAGACTTATATCTGCGTGTTGACGGATAATAGCTCTTGTCAGTAATTAGAACATTTTTTGGTTGGGCATTAATTATATGATCGTGATGCTTTGCGTCGGGGTGTGTTCTTTTGAACAACAACGGAATAACTACAATCTCCCAAGGCACGCCATGTCCGAAGTCAAAACCCATATTCCTTTGTTACAGATCGGTTATGTTTACTATTATATACTATTTCTTTTACTTTTCCTTTGCTTGTTTTGCAAATCATGGGGGAGGGGGGGGGGGGGGGGAACGTAGCGCCGCACCTGATATCATGTTGTAAGGACTTACACAGAGAAAACACTATGTAAAAAAAGTACACAAATTATGTACAAAATACACAATCTGTGTAAAAATAGAACTCCATAATACTATGTAAACAGTTGTGTAAAGCTTTTGCATAGGAATTTACACAAGCTTGGGCATATATTACATGTTTTATGTAAACTCTTACATAATAATTATGGAGTTCTATATTTACATAATTTTTTACATAGTGTTTTCTGTGTGTAGTTTGAATGGCTTACCATAAGCAAGGACATGGTTTAGCAGTTGAAGAGAGTCAATAACAACGAACTAGTTCTAAGTAGGGTAAATCCTATTAGGAATTATGATAACAAAGATTCTCGAGGATTTATGTGATTTAATTATAGTTATCTCTCTAACATAAACAAGTGTAAAAAAAAAAGATCAAGGAACAGTTAGAAGGTTAATTGGTACTAAATAAAAATAAACGGGATCAAAACAATATTATTGTTGTTATCAATTACTGCGGTTGTGTGGTGTATTAACGTGGGAGTAATCTGGTTTTCAACACACCTTACTTTCCAGTTGCCTTTAAAGTTTGAGCCCAAGTTTGACAGGTTGAACTGGCCATGACGCTAGTATTAGTAAGTTCCATCCAAGATCCAACGACACCATTGACCGTATGCTGAGTGTAGCAGCAGTGGAACTGCTAACAAGACCGCAGGCGCTGCATCTTGCGACACGACTTGGCACACATTGTGACTTTCAGCCAGATTTGGGCTATTTTTAAAACTAAAATCTGCTCTTCGGATAATATAATGTGACTTTTTCTTCGAAATTTGAACTTTCGTTTTTACAAAATATGATATGGCACTATAGTTTCTATGACAAATTGATGTTAAAAGTTGGAATTTCTTAACATAACAACATTTTTCAAAAGTAATATATGGGGCTTATAGTTACACTCAGACTAAAGAGCATTGAGCCATGCTTAGGACAGCGGTGAAAATGAAACGCTGGCAAGACACAGGTGGTGTGAAATAAATCAGATAAATGGTGTACGAGGGGATGATTTATTTATCCTGGATAAAGTATCAAAGCCGTGGTCAAGACAGTTGGCTAACATACAGGGAATGGAACCGTAATGACATATGAAGAGCTTTTTTCAAAAGGGCTTACCTCCACTTCTACATGTCACTCGATTTGCAGTATGGAATTAATCAATTTCAAACAATTTCTTCCTATTGTAAATTACTTTTATTTGAGGTATTCCACAGTTAAAACTAACATTATTTGAAAAATTGATAATTCCATGGACATGTCAAAGCAAATTCAATAATGCAAACTCAGTAACATGTCATGCATGTAGAAGTGAATGGAAGCCTTTTTTGCAGAAAAAGCTCTTCGTATACAGGATATAGAACTAAAAACGGGGACGGACGAACATAAAGCAAAAGACATTTTCGTTGGCACTTCGTATTTGGCACCCAGATACCATTAATACTATCCAACACGCAGCCCGGGCCGCGATACTTTTTTACCGTAAACAACATTTGGATTGAAACTGATATACATATGTATACAAGTGTTTTGCACTTGTACTTACATTACATTATATCCTATCTCGAAAAGAAGAATGTTATCAGGATTATCATAAAACTAGTGTGACAAAATTTAACAAAATATATTTTGAGTTATCTTTTCCAAACCTCAAATGGGTCAAAAAACGTTGTTTTTTATAATGTTTTCCAAAATGGTCAATTTCATTATCATGGTTGGATTCATTGAACCCTTTCTGCAAAAAACTGTTTACGTTTATAAAGATTAAATGAATATTGAAGAAGGAACGGCAGTTTTACGGAGGCTGTACCTGAGAGTCCACACACCCCTTAAGCGATTCTTCACTGTAAATCATTTCTGACAATTTCACATTCATACGGGCTTTCCTTTGTATGAATACGAATGTGCCTTGTCATGTCACTATTCCGTGTAAAGCATTTCTGACAATATTTACATTTATAAGGTTTTTCTTTTGTATGAATACGAATGTGTGTAGTCAGGGCACTCTTCTCTGTAAAGTATTTCTTACAATATTCACACTCTAACAGCCTTTCCTTTGTATGAATACGAATGTGACTCGTCAGCAGAGACTTCAATGCAAAGCATTTCTGACAATGTGCACACTTATACGGTCTTTCCCTTGGATGATGAATACGAATGTGACTTGTAAGGTAACTCTTCACTGTAAAGCATTTCTGACAATGTGCACACTTATACGGTCTTTCTCCTGTATGATTACGACTGTGTGTTGTCAGGTGACTCTTCGTTGTAAAGCATTTCCCACAATATTCACATTGATACGGTCTTTCCTTTGCATGACTTCGAATGTGACCTGTAAGGCAACTCATTGTTGTAAAGCATTTCTGACAATATTCACATTTATAAGGTTTTTCCTTTGTATGAATGCGGATGTGTGTAGTCAGGGCACTCTTCACTGTAAAGTATTTCTTACAATATTCACACTCTAACAGGTTTTCCTTTGTATGAATACGAATATGACTCGTCAGCTGAGACTTTGATGCAAAGCATTTCTGACAATGTGCACACTTATACGGTCTTTCCCCTGTATGAATACGAATGTGTGTTGTCAGGTCACTCTTCCGTGTAAAGCATTTCTGACAATATTCACATTTATAAGGTTTTTCCTTTGTATGAATACGGATGTGTGTAGTCAGGGCACTCTTCGCTGTAAAGTATTTCTTACAATATTCACACTCTAACAGGTTTTCCTTTGTATGAATACGAATATGACTCGTCAGCTGAGACTTTAATGCAAAGCATTTCTGACAATGTGCACACTTATACGGTCTTTCCCTTGGATGATGAATACGAATGTGACTTGTCAGGTCACTATTCCGTGTAAAGCATTCCTGACAATATTCACACTTATACGGTCTTTCCCTTGTATGAAAACGAATGTGTGTAGTCAGGTATCTCTTCCGTGCACGCCAATCACACTCCGACACCGGCATTCCTTCCTGTTCCTTTGTATGTACTAGTTTACAGTTGTGTGCAGCGTGGGTACTCTTCGTTTCACAGGATGCACAATTATAACTGTGTGGTTTTTCCGATGGTTTTTCCTTGGTGTGAAACAGAAGATGCCTTGTCAAGTCACTTATAACTCTAAAGCATCTATCATAATGAGGACAATGATACCCCCATGCTCCTCTACCATGTCTTTCAACAAGTCTTCTGAATCTATCTATTGAGTAGAAATATCTCTTACAATACAAGCAAGTAAAAGGTCGACATTGATTCATACTGCTCGCGATGGCAATATTAAATGGATAGGTATATAATACTGAAGATATTATTACTGACCAACCAACAAATCATGACATGAACGATCTGGTATAATTCTTGATCTTCTGTATCGTGTGCTAGTCTAATTGAGTGTTGCTTGCTCGAGAGCCTGAATCTTGTGAACCTGTGAATGATACAAATTGTTCAAAACCACGTTTACATATTGGGTGCCCAGGATTATCTGATGTGCGTACAGTGTGTGTGGGGGTGGGGGGGGGGGGGGGGTGGTGGGACTCCGTGACTTTACACCAGGACAACACATCGGGCACTATGTGATCCTTTAGTAAAAACATTTATAAGCATGTAGCGCACAGATTTTGTTAGTTCCATATTTTTGCATGAATTTGGTCAAATGAACGAACGTGTACATACGCTTTGGTTTACATACATTGTGAATCATACCATTTTAGTCCTTGGTCGCACTATAATTTCAATGGCATATTTAGTTTTCTCATGCAGTTTCCCTTCAGAAAATGTATACTTTTAGTACTACCTCAGGCATGTCAGGGGGTATACAAGCAAATATAAATGTGTTAAGTTAAAATCATGTCGCGAAAGCCAAAATCCGTGTGTAAACGCGAAAGGAGGCGAGCTTTTAACACATGACCATAGTCATTCTCTTTCTAAATCAGGTCGACGGTGTCACGTCATTAGAAAGGCAAGAAAATGGTTTCTCGGTCGGCGCCTTTTTAATGACGTACGGTGACAAATTTATTTTTGAGCGGTTGATCACAGCCTAGAAACTCTCTGATCATAAGATAATATAACAGAGTCGTTCACAGCTTAAGTCATGACTACTACTATAATAGCGGGTCTCAATTAAATTCGAATAAGCTTAATAATACCCCGAAGCTTACCACACCAAGTACAATCGTCGTCCTCTACCTCAGGGATTCCAACTAAAAGCTTCAGTGACATATTTCGATTGATGCTTTTGTAAAGTGTGATGTTGCGTCTCCTTGCCTTCAATTATTAATTATTAATTTAGTATTCTAAGTAATGTTACTTACTTTCCCTGAGAACTCATCTAACTTGGTCTTGTACCAGGAACGGTGAGAGAAGGTCTTACTCCATGTTACTAGTAAAAGCGTCTGTGGCGTGACGCGTGGCGGGAGGCTTTTTGGTCATATCGGTCACTGGTGGCGTTTGCGATGTTCTCATCTGCTCCAGACGATAGCTGTCACGGAAAAATCATTGTGGCAAAACCCCTGGTCACGGGAGGCATGGTATCGTATAAAGGATACACCAGCATCACGAGAAATGTCATTTAATGGAATGAGGACGGTCCAAATTGTCAATGATACGCGATAGCACGCAGCACATATACTTTTGTGTGTCGTTTTTGCGAGCGTTTTTGCTCTCATTCTTAGAGCCTGGGCAAATGTGAATCCATTATTCAAATACATGTACTTCATTTTTGAAAATCAATTACGTAAATAGGTAAATACAATAAAATCAACTTAATGATGAATTGAATAATTGATAAGTAATTTATGCACTAATTAATTAACTAATTAACCAAATTGTTAATTATTTAAAAATTGCTTAAAGTAATTGATGTTGACTGTTATTTAATTAATTGAATAAATTACATATTCCAACAGTTTTTTCATTAAAATTATAATAAACACATATATCTATCACTCGCATTCGTATCGTATTTATTTAATCTTTGATCAACTATTTCATTTGATTAATTACAAATATAAAATAGATGAATCTAGATTGGATTGTGAGATTATTATAATTTGGTCCTGAAGAAGTCAGAGCTAATCCTGACGATAGTTTGACAGTCTGAAACTGAACCCATTAAACTCTAATAAATGTTTACATTATTTATCATATATTTATAGGTTTTCCCGTGCAGCTGCAGTAAGCTCACCACAACAACTTGTCAAGTTAACTCTATGTTTCTGGGTACTAGTATTTTGCTGGTGTAACGCCCTCAATGGATATACAAACTAAGCATATCAGCCAAAAGTAGATAGTTTTTACTACTACCGTACTGTAAAACAACTTAATTTCGCTAGCAATTTAATTTCGCTAATTTCGCGAGGAGATCCGATTCGCCTAATTAAATTGCCGCCAAATTATATAAATTATAATGGTTATATATTTGTAGGGGTGTTTTTGTGCTAGCTATCGCGATAGCTGGCTCTTATAGCCTGAATTCAGAATCAATATCGCAAGTACGCGTTATTTATAATGACTTCGAGTCACTTGGTTCAGGAAACCGTGACCAAATCGGTATAATTATCAAACGGGTCCAGCCAAATGACACTCTCATACGGGTATATTGGTTGAACGAGAAGTGTGACGCTTGGATGCTATTGTGTATTGCATCAGGGTCACTTACAAGCGCCGCCGATCTCTGTGTCCATGGCTTTGATTGGACAAGAGATGTGTTCAGTTGTTTAGCGCCCGGGGTGAAATTTTGAGATGTTGTCCGCAGTTGTTTGCCTAGCCTGTGTAAAGTATATTTACTCCGATAGGTAAACAAAGCGATAAATATCCACTAGCTTGTGGCAATGTAAAGAAATGGAGGGGGAAGCAAACTGAGAATTTTAGGCAAATATAGAATAGATTAACGCTGTCCATGCGCGCGGTTATGCACACGCAAAATACAATTCACAAAATGTTTCACAAACGTATTTAATTTATTGGCTTTCATCATCATATATTTCGAATCACCATGAGAAATTAATTAACATAAGTACAAGCACGTCTAGTATTAGGTCAGTTATTCTTGAGATAAGACTTTGAAAGTTTAGAAAAGGTTTTTGCAAAATCTTTTTTATATGGCAAAACCAGGGAGGTGTAATAGGTAATATCACTCTGGTAAAACTAGCCGCATAGAAAGTGTTAAGGAAAGGCCCAAGAAAGGCTAGAAAATGGTTGACTTAATACATGATTAAGAATTCCTATTTATTATTATTATTCATTAGTTGTCCACACTGTATTAAAATACAAGTCTCACTCATAAATTTAAGGTTAGGATTGCTATCGCGCTTGAAGCAAACAAACTGATGAATAAATCATCAAATTTCAAAATATATAATGCAGTTCTCATAAAATTAACTTATATAATTACTAGGTAATAAATACACTCTCAAAATAATGGGGGGGGGGGGGGGGCTCAAGGAAGTAACCTTAGGAATTTTGTGAGTGCTGTAATTATTGAACTATGACTCAAATGTCTATAAAAGTACATTAGGAACACACCATTAGATACTCAGGGGTGGGGGGGGGGGGCGTTGCATGGAAGTTTAAAAAAAAACCACTTTGCCCACTATCCAGGAAAAAACAACAACTTTGCCCACCAACCAGGAAAAGGAAAAAAAGATGACTCACCCAACTCACCCAACTCAATGTAAAGAAAAACAGTAAAGCCTAAAAAAAAAAACCACTGTGCCGCCTTTGCTAAAAATTAAAAATAATTAAAAATAATTCGCCTACTTCGGTGGCCAAAAAAAAAAATCCGATCGACCCCAACTTCCATGCCCCCCTCCTCCGAAAATCAAATGGTGCGTCCCTTATGTCTGTTATTTTGTTATTCAACGAAAGCCGTTTAAAAACTATTGTACTTTTTAATTCACTATTGAGCAAATATACCTCTGACAATCTGTGTTGATTTTTACAACACTTATACCAATAAAGCCTATGGAGAGGGTGGTTCTAAAATGTTTACTCTCGTGTTTGCCAAAGATGGAGATATCGTTTATAACTGCACAAACAAATCATACTGGGTAGTTAATTTCCATTCTTTGGTAGGCTTAATGAAATAAATACAAAATTGGCGGTCGTTTTATGAGTTTTGAAGTCAATTGATTTCATGGACTGTTTGCGACATATGGGCGTAGCCAGGAGGCTTGTCATCCCGGGGGCACGAGAGTGGCGTGGGGTCCAGGGCCCACATTACATAAGGGCCCCGGCCCGGTAGGTCCTGGGACAAAGCCTCTGCTGCAGGTGATTAGGATTGGTATTGATTCCCCACGACGAGAAACGCCATGAAATTGGAGATAAGTATATAAAACCCTTTAACTCCCCTGAATTGTTAATTGCACCCCCCCCCCCCCCCCCCCCCCGAATGACCCTTGGTGGGTTACCTGTAGCTACGCCGCCAATGAATGCACACAACAAGATCAAATGACCGTTTCATTTCTTCCAAATTTCTTTTTAATTCACGAATTGGGCAGAGCTCCAAACTGAGTAATAGCCCAAACCCTAATTGGAGGTGATTCTTGTAAATAATTAATTTTCAGAGTGTTTATAACATTAATGTGAAAGTTTCAGATTAAAAATTCAAACCAAAAAATAAAAAAATAAAAAAATACAAATAAAAGTACATCGTTAGTACATTATAAGTACATCTTTAAAGGATGATATCTCAGTTTGGAGTTTTCATAAAGACTATAACTGAAAAATTATATAACTCCGCTTAAAAAAAGAGTACCATTGTTAAGCGGAAGATCTCTACTACAATAATCAAATACAAGCTCAATGTTGATATCTTGCCTAATTGTGTCTGATTTTCACATATATACAGTACGGACAACTACTGCAAATTTGTCTTCATATTCATTACTTGATATCATGCCCAAATTTGCCAATACGTCCACTGCCTGTTCTTGTGCCAATACTGATTACCCAATTACATGTCATTATTCTACCAAATGCTTTCCTAAAAAATATCAAAGTCTTTCATTTGTACTAGCACTTCCCCTTTAAAGGGTTTTTTATTCAATGCTGATCTGCATAGCTTTAATAGTGTGGGATGGCAATGGGACTATAGTCTAAGTGTGTGACTTTCATGCAAGGCATAACAAGTACTTGCAAAGATTTTAAAAAATCAAAAAAAAATCCAGGTGTAGAATAATCACCAAACTTCAGATTCAGTGAAGAGTGTACCTTCTTAAATCATTTAGTTTTTTCAAACCAGTCCATTAAGTTTTGCCTGAAAACAAGTAAATTCACCGGAGTGTGCACACACTCTGTGTGGCAGACTCTAGTGTCGCGAAGGTGCTAAACCATGATCGCGGAATGCCATTTGTAATTAGTATAGCAATTCCTTGACCAACGTATTAGACCAAGTACAATGTCATATACCCAGATTGTTCTTCAGACGGTATCCTCCCCCCTCCCCCCTCCATGCACACAAATAAACTTTATTGGTATCCTGTACTATTTTGAGACTGCGGTGTTTTGATTTGTTTTGTTTTGTTTGAATTATGGAAAATACATAGGCCTACACCATTTCCCTGGTATTTTAGTATGAAACAGAATGCTTCAGAAAATGTTTACAAAACATGCTTCTTTTTTGGACCGCCCCCATTTCATTTCAATGGATTTTTTATATCAACTAATTTCAAACTGCCCACGTTGATGCAGAGCTAGATTTCAGTTAACAGTAGCCTTTCATCAAGGCTCGCTCGGCGCTCGACAGATAATTTTGCAAGGTGTCTTTAAAAAAGACTATAGTTAACCGTGCCCTCGCCTGATGCAATCCGCGACCGCTCTGTCGCCATTCGTTAGCACTCTGTCGACGGAGAACGAATGAAAAGTTCCGTCGTCTCAAATGAGGACGCTTTTCAATTAAAATTATTGAACAGACGATGGCGGTCACGAAAGAATCATTGTGGCAAGACCCCTGGTCACGTGCTAGTATCATAAGAACACACCAGTAACACGAACAAAATAAACCGTCGACGCCGTGCTTTTATATTATATTGCAATTCAAATGTCATATTTCAGAAGTAGAGAAAAAAGGCATTTGTATAGTATACAATTAAATTTCCAATGTTTAACTGATAAATCAACGTCATTTTTACAAAAATATAGACAAAAAAATAATTCACGTGTACAAATATTATTTGCTTATACAACGCCTTAGGCCACAGAGGAAGTTAGTGATGTTGGTTGTGAGGAATTGACAAATACCTAATATTTATTTAAATTATCGTTATTTCCCCAATTATCATAAAACTGTAATATAAGACCAGAATATCGTCAAGTATTATATTATTTCCTATGACGATCCCTTTTCTACCATTTTAAAATTGATGTGCATGATACGAAATTTCGAGCTAAATACGTGACTAGTTTCAATGTTCAATAACTGTTATTTAACTTGCAAAAATGAAAAGAAATGACACTTACAGTTGGGTTGGTTCCAACTCCATTAGTTTTGGGATTATATAATTTAGTTGTACCTAGGTAGGAGGAATGTGATATTAAGAATTTGTCGATGGGCATTCGCGATTACATGTTGAACCAATACGAATTGCAACTTTAGGCAAATCGTGACCGGCGTTGTCTTTCCAACTCTTCAGAGTATGTTGGCTGGCTAAGCTCTCTCGATGTAAATGATTTCCAGATATTATTTATCTTCTCTTGGGTTGTTGATGTTGATCTCTATGTTTGGGTTTTTATCTTATTCCTGTCCCACGCCACTTTCATTGGCTTTTTTACTAGCCCAATTGTGTTAACTGTATTTTGATTATTTTCTGAGTTGCAGTGAACCAATTGATTGGCCCATCAGAGCTCTCTGTAGAGAGTTAACAGATTGATTTGTAATCACTCAGTTCATTGACTTTGTTAATGTTTGTGGGCTATTGTTCACATTTGGTCTTTAATTATATACACACCAAAACAAGCTATCTGCTGAGGAAAGCAATGTAATCCCTACAAAATAAGGTACAAAATAAGGAAATCTGTAAACTGTTAGAAGTTCGGCTAATCTTCCTAAATGTAGGCCTCAACAATATCACACAATAAATGGCCGCATTTATATTTGTCTAATCATTGATATTTGCCACAAGAATTTCCTAAAACTTATAAATATACCCACCTGTAGGACTTGGAACCGTAAATTATCATCATAACGACAGTGTTATGGCATAGTTTTAAGCAAATTCGCTCAACGTTTTTATACTGACATTTTCCCCATCCCGAGTCCGTTGTTTAGGTTCTCTTGATTTAATTGACCTCCAGAAATGTATTTTTTTAATATTTAGATCGGATATTGTTCTCTATGTCAGGTTTTTTCAAATCTTATTCTTATGTCACTTTCAATATCACTTTTAACTCATCATTATTTGTGTTTCTTGTATATTTTATTTTTCATGTATCCTTAGTTGTATGCACTTGAACCATATAATAGATTGGCCCATCAGACTCTTTGTTGGGTTACCAGATTGATTTCTACAATCACTCAGTTCATTAACCTCGTAGATGTCTGTTAAGCTATAATTGTTCACGTTTGCGCTTTTTATACATAAAATACCAAACAAAAACAAGCAAAGTTAAATCACGTTATTATATAGGCCTGGGTGGATTTCCGATATCCTACTATAAGATCCCCTATTCAATTCCCAAGGGCGTATTTCAATAAATAGCGATGATATTGTTTTAATCAAATTTTGCTGTGTTTTTGTTTAGTAGAAAACAACAATAATGGCAATGTTTAATGTTCATCTTGAATTCTGAAGTAAATTTTTAAATATTGGGGTCTGGGGAGGGGTGGTGGTGGCCGTGGTGGGGCGAGCATTATTTTAATATTTTCAAAAGTGAAACCAAGAGGGATGCGCGCTAGCGCGGACATGGGGAGTATGAGGGGGGGGGGGGGGAGGGGGGGGGGGGGGCAATTCATTTGGTGCAATCTGGTGTATACACCTAGCACATAAAGTCCCTGCTCAGGTGCTTTGAGGTTGACTAATTCAAAATATATAATCGGTACCAAGAATCTGAGATAAACATTAAATTAGCAAATTTCTTCTCCGCAGTTTGATACCTCATTCAACAAAATCGAATGGATACTTTTAAAGTTATGTCGATTTCAATGACCGCGCATGCAACAGAAATGTTGCACTAGGTATAGGAAATCATTGATTTGTGTGTGATTTACCATAGACGGTAAAAATCAATGTTTTACCCGTCTATGGATTTACGCACTGAAAAACTCACAGCTTATCAGCTAAGACTTGTATTCTTCACAGCCAGATACACCCTTTGTCCCGCACATTGCGGTTATTACTAAAGACCCATTCATCTGTCTCGTTCAGATAGCACACAGTTATGACAGTAATCACACACAAATCAATGATTCCTATACCTAGTGCAACATTTCTGTTGCATGCGCGGTCATTGAAATCGCCATAACTTTAAAAGTATCCATTCGATTTTGTTGAATGAGGTATCAAACTGCGGAGAAGAAATTTGCTAATCGGTGATTAACTAGAAACCTCTCTACTTATCTGCACTCTTAGAAAAGATTACGCAATGTTGGGTAAAATACTACACTTCATGATGGTAAAAAGGGAACATGGTTGTTTGTTGGGTAAAACTGTACACAACAGTGGCTGTGTACAGTCTTACACAACACATTGTGAACAATTTACCCATCAAATAGCTAAATTTTACCCAACAAAGGTGAAAACTTTGACACTATATCGTTGGGTAAAGGTTTACCCCAAAACGACCATGTTCCCTATTTTGACCCAATTTTGTGTAACACTTTACCCAACAAATGACACAATATCGTTGGGTAAATGTTTACCCCAAAACGACCATGTTCCCTATTTTGACCCAGTTAAGTGTAACACTTTACCCAACAAATGACACAATATCGTTGGGTAAATGTTTACCCCAAAACGACCATGTTCCCTATTTTGACCCAGTTATGTGTAACACTTTACCCAACAAATGACACAATATCGTTGGGTAAATGTTTACCCCAAAACGACCATGTTCCCTATTTTGACCCAATTTTGTGTAACACTTTACCCAACAAATGACACAATATCGTTGGGTAAATGTTTACCCCAAAACGACCATGTTCCCTATTTTGACCCAATTTTGTGTAACACTTTACCCAACAAATGACACAATATCGTTGGGTAAATGTTTACCCCAAAACGACCATGTTCCCTATTTTGACCCAATTATGTGTAACACTTTACACAACAGGTTTTACCCAACACTTGTGTCATTTTGGTACACATAAATTAATTTTAAAAAATACAGGAATATATTTTAAGCCATTTTGGGTGTCATATTTGTATCCTAATCTTCTTTCGCAATTTTAATATCCACGGAATTAAAGATTTTTAGAAGAATTTACCTTAACTTGACCGGAACGGGGCTCGAACCCACAATCTTTGCATTCGAAGACTGACGCCATACCCACTGTGCTAACGAAGTAGTTGACATGTGGAAGTGTTTTGTGTTAATATAAACTATTTTATATGACTGAATATGACAAGATAGAAAGAAATTGCTGAAATTAGTTGGTAAATGTCCCCAGTAAATGTTGAGATTGGCATGAAAAAAGTATAAATATAATGAAACTAGTAAATTATAAAGCTATATTATCTTAAGGGAGACCGATGTGTGAAGGTCAGGTTGCCGGCAAACTGTTGAAAAATCGCCTTGATAATATTAATGTGCTCCCGCAACACTACACGCATAGTTTACTTTACCTTGGACAATAGTTACATCAATCGGTAACGCGGCTTTCTACATAGATATTTTACCCAACAAAGTTTAAAACTACAATATCGTTGGGTAAATGTTTACCCCAAAACGACCATGTTCCCTATTTTGACCCACTTATGTGTAACACTTTACACAACCGGGGTTGTGAAGAGGTTTTACTCAACACTTGTGTCATTTTTGGTACACATAAATTGGGTAAATTTCCTTTACCCAATAATTCTTACACTTTCATGGTGTCAAATCATGTTTTACCCAATTACGGGCACTTTTCTACACATCCAGAGTGTAAAACTCGTTGGGTAAATCTTTACCCCAAAACGACCGTGTTCCCTATTTTGACCCACTTATGTGTAACATAGTGGGTCAAAGTGTAAAAAAATGTAAAAAATCGTTGGGTAAATGTTTACCCCAAAACGACCATGTTCCCTATTTTGACCCACTTATGTGTAACACTTTACACAACCGGGGTTGTGAAGATGTTTTACTCAACACTTGTGTCATTTTTGGTACACATAAATTGGGTAAATTTCCTTTACCCAATAATTCTTACACTTTCATGGTTTCAAATCATGTTTTACCCAATTACGGGCACTTTTCTACACTTCCAGAGTGTAAAACTCGTTGGGTAAATGTTTACCCAAAATCGACCATGTTCCCTATTTTGACCCACTTATGTGTAACAAAGTGGGTCAAAGTGTAAAAAAATGTAAAAAATTGTTGGGTAAATGTTTACCCCAAAACGACCATGTTCCCTTTTTTGACCCACTTATGTGTAACACTTTACACAACCGGGGTTGTGAAGAGGTTTTACTCAACACTTGTGTCATTTTTGGTACACATAAATTGGGTAAATTTCCTTTACCCAATAATTCTTACACTTTCATGGTGTCAAATCATGTTTTACCCAATTACGGGCACTTTTCTACACATCCAGAGTGTAAAACTCGTTGGGTAAATGTTTACCCCAAAACGACCGTGTTCCCTATTTTGACCCACTTATGTGTAACATAGTGGGTCAAAGTGTAAAAAAATGTAAAAAATCGTTGGGTAAATGTTTACCCCAAAACGACCATGTTCCCTATTTTGACCCACTTATGTGTAACACTTTACACAACCGGGGTTGTGAAGATGTTTTACTCAACACTTGTGTCATTTTTGGTACACATAAATTGGGTAAATTTCCTTTACCCAATAATTCTTACACTTTCATGGTTTCAAATCATGTTTTACCCAATTACGGGCACTTTTCTACACTTCCAGAGTGTAAAACTCGTTGGGTAAATGTTTACCCAAAATCGACCATGTTCCCTATTTTGACCCACTTATGTGTAACAAAGTGGGTCAAAGTGTAAAAAAATGTAAAAAATCGTTGGGTAAATGTTTACCCCAAAACGACCATGTTCCCTTTTTTGACCCACTTATGTGTAACACTTTACACAACCGGGGTTGTGAAGAGGTTTTACTCAACACTTGTGTCATTTTTGGTACACATAAATTGGGTAAATTTCCTTTACCCAATAATTCTTACACTTTCATGGTGTCAAATCATGTTTTACCCAATTACGGGCACTTTTCTACACTTCCAGAGTGTAAAACTCGGAATCCAATAGTAAACTATTGCATGTGTAAAAAGTTATTTTACGAAATTGATGTTTAGCACAATATTGGGTAAAAAACTACACATTTCTTTTTTACCCAACAACATTTGACACTCATTTCTAAGCGTGTGGCGTTAACAATATAACTATTGTAGTACTCTCGATGGCTGCATTAGTGAAACAGACAGATCAAAGGCGCAAGGAAGGTTGTGTTATATTCTTTAAGAAATACTATATTATTTATATTGTTAACGCCAGATAAGTAGAGAGGTTTCTAGTTAATCACCGATCTTTTTCCGATGCTTTTAACAATAGAACGAAATACCGTTGGAATATCGTTGTAAAATCGCTAGAAAAAATGCTTTAAAATCACTGTAGAGTTTGGATATCGCCCCTAAATAATTGGAATCAAACTCATCATTATGAGAAGAAAATGACATGTTAAACTTATCAAATGTCTGGCTATTACAGTATCATATTAATATTAATTAAATCTGGCAATAAATTAGTTGATAGTTAATGACACAATTTGAAAATCCAGATTACAAAGTCTGTTTGCAAATCCTCTCTCTTTTTCTCTCGTTAAGGGGGGGTTGGGGGGGGGGGGTCTATGTTATTTTCACCAATTTTGGAAACAGATTTTCTCAATGTTACCGTGGGTTTACCCCTTAGAGTCATATATCAAATTGAAGCTTAGGTAACAGCGTTTCAAAAAATTTGCGTTATTTTGATCTGGTTGTTATGGTAACCAGTCAAGGCCTCTGATTGGCTAAACACGGGATCCAACATTACTAGAAAACGAAACCTCGTATCAGGGTGATATTTGGAATGGATAATAAGCTTGAATAGAGGAATGAACCAATGCAGCCGGATTTTCAATTTATCCAACATTTAATTAACTTGACTTGAAACTGAGTGCGAGGGCAATACATTTGTTTTAGGAAATTCTTTCGAAAATAGCCCTGCAATTTCAATGGGTCACTTTCTTGAGGGTGAAAAAACACAACTATGGCCAAAACCTGTGTTCGCGGAGTGTTTTGGGCAGTAAAACAATGGAGTTTTCAATGTCATTTTTCAGTCTTGAAAATTTTAAAGGGTGAAAATCAAAAATGAAAGGTATTTCACCTAATGTCAATATACACCCTTCGTGTACATGTAGGTGATTGAAAGCATTCATGAGTCATCATAGTATTCTTTAAAAAAACCACCTTTATTATCATATTAAATGGCTTTATTGTTGTAACTATTACTATATCACCCTTGGCAACGAGGCGGGGAGGGGAGGCTGCAATTCAATTGGCCCCACCCATCCATTTCTAAAATATATTGTGGGGAAATGATTGAACATGTTGTAATTGTTTTTGAGATCGTCGAATGCTGTTGAACTTCAGATTTTAAAATACTCATCGTGTCAAGTGTTGGAGTTAAGCTCATATATTATGACGTTGCACCGACCATTTATGGGGAAAACGTCGGCAGGCAGGACGTTGGGCAGACGTATACATTAGTGACGTTTAGCTGACATTGATCCGACTTTATGGGAAATGTGTTGGTGGTTTGAAGAAAAAATGAAGGGAAATAAAGTAAAAAATGAAAAACAATCGCCCAGAAAAACGTCAAACTTGCAGAATATTAAAGATGAGTACGATAACGTTTCTAAATAAAATAAATGTTGAATTCCTAAGTAAACCAGGCAGAAACAGCCCCGTAATTGCCGCCTCTGTATCCTAGGCTATTATTATATCTATATTGTTACACGACTGAATATTTAGACTACAACAAAAGACCATTTCTTTTCTGGGCATTAGTTTGCAGATATATATAAATGTCTGTTTGTGAAATGCACTGGTGGCACTGGCAGTACCTATGAATAACAAAATGTGGTTTTATTATTATCATTATTTTGCAGATTACACAGTGGCTAATTATGAAAAAAGAGGATACCACTCAAAATTGAAATGCACACTTTTAATCCAAATTATGTATAATTGCAGATGATACTAAAAGTAATATCATGATGAATAGATAACAAAAAATCTCCAAATAAGAGTGATTTTAGAGGTATTTTTGCCCAAAAATGTCTATTTTTGATGGTTTCCATGGTAACAAGTAGTAACCAACGTACAACTGACACAAGCAATCCATCTAAAATTATGCACCATGTTATAGAGAACATATTGGTGAAATCTGGGGGTATAAATCTCAAAGTATTTGATTTAGAGCAATTTTACTAAATCTCCTATATTTTTATGGCGGCCATTTTGAAATTCAAGATGGCCGCCGCACCATTGCTCAAAAAATGTGGTTCCGTGGTTTTTTGAAATCAGCGCATCAAAACACCCCTATGTGCCAATGTTCATGCTTCCTGCCAAAAGTGAACATCTTTTTCATATATCCGCTCCACTAATAAATGAACGCCGATGATGGCGTTGACAAACTCAATAATCTTTTCAAATGAAGCTGGACTCGTTCGACTGAATGTTAATATTTTTTAAAAAGACTGAGAATGAGAACTCCATTTATTTGTGTGAATCAAATAGAAAGATATAACAACAACAAAAAATACTGAGAAGGTTAAGGTTGAGAGCAAATTTGCGGCGGACTAGCAAAACAAAATCGGGGGAGGGGGGGGGGGGTCGAGCCTAACATTTGCTTCATAATGTTGAAACACAATATAGAAACAAAATACGCACGAACAAGCGAGCAAATATTTTCAGTTGATGAACTAAAACGGCATCGAAAACGTTCCAGAAAGCCATCTTGTATGAGAAATTAAGTTTATCCAAGCTTAAATTGATGAAATATTGCTGTAATTGACGCGAAGCACGCACACTTTGGCAAGTTTAACACTAAGATGGTCCAGGTGACGTCAAGAACACGTCTCCTATGGGAAATGTTTGCAGCCTTGGATTAATTACAATCATAATTAAAACATAAAATGCAAATGGCATCATGCAAATGGCATCATGCAAATGGCATCATACTTATGTGGTACATGAATTATGTATAGGGTAATAACACGGCGGAAGATGGCACTCTCGGATCATTATTATTATTATTAAACAGTATTTATGACGCGCCTTATCTAAAAAAGACCACAGCGCTGTACAGAGATAAAATACACACACGATACAAAAGTACCAAGTAATATAAAATATAAAAATTGGACATGAAAAATAAGTAAGAATACAATAGATGATATACGTATATCCACATACACAATATAAAAAAGGGATACAAAATACAATGGTAAAACAATAATATAGACAGAATTGCACAACAGATTCAACGTAAACAAGACATGACTGCAGAATGACGCAAGATAAAGCGGTGGATCTACGCAGGTGGAAACAAGTAAGTCTTTAGGCGCTTCCAGAAAATCATGACGGAGATGCTATTGCGAATATCAGAGGGCAGAGAGTTCCAGAGTCGTGGGGCATCAGCATGGAAAGACATGTCACCATATATTCTGATAGTGCGTGGAGTGTGGAAACATAGCTTGTCATCACCAGGACGTAGATTTGGCCTTCCAGGTATGGTACAAGAAGGTTGGGGATGTAAGGAGGAGCAAGTCCATGTACTCCTTGATCATGTTTATATGTGTATATATAGCAGCACATTAAATGTTATTCTCTGTTTTACTGGTAACCAGTGGAGAGTTCTCAAGAAAAGAGGACCAATTGTTAACATGGTTAACACACACACAATGTCGTTCGACCCAACGCATTTGATCTTTCTTCTCGTGCTGTGTATTGGCAATGAGACTTTTGAAAATGGGAATTTTTTCTTTAAATGGTGTTAATCATGGTTTATCTTTGTTGTTAGGGGGAAAATTTGGTATCAAATTATGCCTAAAAGATTCATATAAATGCCTATCTAGCCTGTTTGGTCAATAGAAAATTGAATGTTACTCAAAATGACATAAACAAAGTGGTATACTTTCTTTTGTTGAACCCTTTATAACAATGCAGGGCAGCAACAGCCTTGTGCACGTCGTGTTCTTATCGTGACGTGTGACGCAACATGGCGGGCAATGAGGTGAGAAGGTGCTTACCATTTATATAGCGCTGCTACATCGAGATCGTAGCGCTGAACAAAGAAAATGGCAAAAGCCTTACAAAGCATAATCAATGATAATACAAAACAACAGCAAAAAAAGGTTAATTATCAGAGGAAGTGCACAAATACGAGCCCGTGTGTTTTAAGATATTTCTTAAACTTGGCAACTGTGTTGCATATATGGTGACCGGCAAATTGTTCCACACACTCATATCTGAGTACCCTTTTTACTGGGTATCGCGGTTGCAAGTATATGATGAACTAAGTACAGCCTTGTTTTCTGCTCCAGCTCGTCACATATATCCACCGTAACCTGCATTATATGAAGCTGCAAAGAGGATGAACAATTGAAATAGGTCAAAATCAAATTAAATCACGCAATGAGAAAAAGATTTTAAAAAATACCCTGTTAAGAAATGTCAGTGAGTGAAATATTCCGGGATTTTGTCCTCAAAAATACGGAATCGTTCTGTAAAGTATCTATTTAAAATGCTAATTAGTGTGATTTTTACCAACAACACCCACCCTAACACTTACCCATAATACTGATAGGACACATCAATATATAATAATGTACATTATTGTTATCCCACCCACAATTAACCGTGTACACCTATCAAACTCATCTTATGTTTACGGAATACATTTTCGGAATAATTGTTAGAGTAAAGCATTACGTTAGGCAACCGGGTTGACCCTTATTATTGATAATGCGACAGGCAACCCACATGTATATACCACTCCACCATGGTTTGGGTCATTCGGTGTATATATATACTTTTCGCTCGTTGGTTTTATTGATATAAATCCTTATAGACAACCATTACAATTTACAAAGGAAATGGGCGGAGTATTTTTTTCGAGATCTGTCACCTTAAACGATCCATAAAGGTGAGAATCAATGACCTCATTCATGGTGCCTGGTACTGACATGACATGGAGTATGGAAGGGTTTCATTTTCGCTTGTAGGAACAACATTCGGAGAAAAACTTCTTTTTTTTAAATATCAAAAATATAATTTTAAAAGAATTGCGCTCTAATGAGAAAAAACAAATTGAATTCAAGTTTTTGAATTGTGCTGTGAAACGTGTCACGCTGGGTTATACACATTGTGAAGAAATCTATTTTAGGTGAGGTGGCATTGTTTGGTATTACAAAAAGTCAAATGTAGTGGCCCATCGACTAGGATCGATAAACTTAGCGGTAACTTTTCGCGAGTAAAAATAGGGGGGATTAAAAACTGACCGATTAATCTTAGCGTTTAATCTTAGCGTTTACTTTGCAGTGATCCAGTAGAAACACGCTCAATGTGTCTATAAACATCACAATTAGCGTTACGTGTGTATTAAATTAATATGTTTCAAATTAAAATGTTTCATATATTAGAAGTATTTTAACTTTCACCGTTGCTTTTTTATCTTGCAGCTAGATTTCCAAAATGTTCAAACTAATTGCAACACAAATTGTATGTATGTTAAAGCAAACTAATTGTATGTATCCTGTTAGCTATTATTGGATACTGTACTTGCCGCAATACGGTAGACTATCAATACTCATTCTGTTTACCGGGCTTTTCAAACATGCTAGACATACAGGTGTGTGCGAAACACACATACACCTAGCGCTTTGATGTTGGCTAATTCAAAATAGATAATCGCGGTACCAACAATCTGAGATATACATTAAATGAGCAAATTTCTTCTCCGCAGTTTGATTCCTCATTCAAAACATTCGAATGGATAGTTATGGCGATTTCGATGACCGCGCATAACAACAGCAAAGTTGCACTAGAAATGGTTTCCTATGGGATATCATTGATTTGTGTGTGATTACTGTCATAACTGTGTGCTATCTGAACCAGCCACTTAGGTATCTGGATGAATGGGTCTGGAGTGATTGCGGTATAAAGGGTGTGACTAGCTGTACAATATTTGTATAGAGATAATCCGGGAGATAATCATCCTCTCTATTGACGATCAATGTTTAGACAGCACAGTCCATAATACAAATCCATGATATCCCATAGGAAGCCAGCCAATTCTAATGCCATTTTTTGTCGTTAGTCGTGTTATAAAATCAAATTTTCGTAGAGCAATACTTTTTGTAGAGCTGATGGCAAGTTTTTTGCACAATAGAAGAGATAAACCAGGTTTTTTTCTCGGAAAAAAGAAGAAGTTTATCGGTCAAGAAACATGTTTTTTCGAGAGAAAAAAACTATGACAATCGACGATAAACTCGGTTTTTCGATTTGATAAAGCTGGGTTTTCATTGGGGTTTTTCTCGAAAAACCAGGTTTCTCGACCGTTGAACTTAGTTTTCAAAAACTATGACAATCGAATCGAAAAACTAGGTTTATCAAATCAATAAACCTGGGTTTTTTTCTCGAAAACTATCACATTGAATCGATTGTCATAGTTTTCGAGGTGATGTTGCGGTCGGAAATTGCGGTCAATACAGCAAATTTCACTCTCTAAATTATCTTTTCTAAACAAAGAAATTCTTCTTCAACCCTAGTTCTACTAAAAATATGTTATTAAATATGATTACAATCGTAAATAGCAATAAATTCGCAAAGAAACCTGGTCATAGTATTGTATTTTTTGTTCTAACCGTGGTATGTGATACGACCTGAATGGTGAAATGGTTCGATTGAAAGACGATTCCGAACTTGTTCGAGGAGTTTTTATTGCAGGTTTCATGTTACCACACATAAATGGTTTTAAAGGTATATGACCCGATCACTTTTTTGGGGCTATGATTTTTTTTCACATCAAGATATTTTGGTATCAGAAGAATCCCCATCTTTTTCTCATTATGCCAGAAATGTTTCATTTGGAAATTATAGGCAAAAATGTGGTGAATTACTGCCAAAGGTGGTTAAACACCAACCGGTCTGTGTACTACTCAATGGGCACATGTCTTTTGACCTTGCGCTTCTAAACATAGAACCATTGGAGTTCAAACCTTGCAATGCCACAATTTTAAGGATGACCTTTCATGTAAAATAGAAAACATCAAGTTGAAAATCGGGCCATCTACCTTTAATGGATTGTTCATATTATGTTTGTACTAACCTCCCTGGTCGTTATAGGACACATATGGGCTAGGGCGTTGTGCCTGGGCCATTTGACCGTTATATCCCGGTCCCCCAGCATAGGCTGTCTGTTGTGATATGCTTGTTGGTGTCTGTAATGACCCATGTCTCAGGCCTCCTGTAGACGGTGCATCTGATGGAGAGTGTGATGATCCGACAACCTACAGTGCAACAGAGCATATAAGTGCCCATTGAATTATAAATATAGTCCGTGCCTCCTGATTGTTGTACAACCATGACAATTTCAATCCTAAGTATTTTTTATCATACTATATCAAAACAGTTTTGTTTTTAAGGGCTCTTTGTTGTCCTTGTGTGATTGTCAGCATTGTCAAAATTCTTATTAAACCTGATTTCAGATTGGCCTATACTTGAGTAACCATACACGCTAATCCAACCAGGTTACGGCTACTTGCTTTTATGGCCTTGACTCGACTATTTAGACTTTATACAGGCCTTTATATGTTACCTGTATGTAAAGGCTCTCATGTCGGGTCCTCATGTCAGCCTATGGTCACCTAAAGGTAATTTACACCCTATGCATAAAACCTGGCATATGACTCTCATATCTGCCCATTGCTGAGATTTGGTTCAGTATAGCGCACTCTATAAAACCTTCACCCGGAAGTTAAAGCGTAAACTGTCAATCATTCGTTGTGAATGAATATTCAGTCATGACTATTCATGACCTCACACCATGTGATCGTCGCGATCCGGCGTTCTTCCTAACTGATCTGATTACAATATTCATAAAATGCAAATAACGCCACGCCCCTCCTCTGTCACTGCCAGACGAAGCCATCCGCAATTTAAAATTCGTATTTTGTTCTACGTAAATTAATTTCAAATAACCAATTCTGAATGTTTCGTGTCATACAAGAACTAATTTCTGCCATCATCAAAGCAAATTAGTTCTACTCCAAATCACAATCAGCTTTTTGTTACCATTGATGTACTATTTTTGTGCCACAAATCATGTTTTGAGCCGATAAAATCAACCACATCTTATGTCGTCTGGTTTGCTACGACCATGATAGTGCGCCCCCTACAAAACCTTCACCCGTGAATTATGTTTTAGTAGGCGGAATTTTGTCTGAGGAGTGACCTCTCCCATAATTATAGACTCCCTGATAAAACCCTGTACTGCACACTACTGAATGGCATTTCCAAGTTTCTTGTACCGCGAATTTCATTGGTCCCGTAGCGTGGGTATGTCCTTGAATATTCCTTCCATTGTGTACGTGTGTGACACGCCTATAGAGTCTTTTTACTCCTATAGAGTCCACACAGCGCCCTCAACGGAATAAATCACAATAACACTAGTTTAAGATTACGTACAAACAGTATACGTATTTTAGATTAGACACCTTGGAAATCATATTGATACATAATTGTATGCCAAAACACTCAGGGGGTTGGTGGTCGGGGAGGTAAAAACAAGGATTTCATGGCACGTAAAAACAAGGATTTCATGGCACGTAAAAACAAGGATGGCACAAGCTCGGGGAGGTAAAAACAAGGATGGCACAAGCTAAAACTATAAATAGGATATCCTACAATCTTAAACTATAAATTGGATATCCTACAATCTTAAACTAGTGTTATTGTGATTTATTCCGTTGAGGGCGCTAACGGAATAAATCTAAATACAGAATGCTGTGTGGACTCTATAGGAGTAAAAAGACTCTATAGGCGTGTCACATACGTGCATGGCTAGACAAATATTAATAGACTGTTGCCAATTCTGTTCACAGTAGTATGAAATACATTGTTATTGTAAACAACTGTTGCAAAGTTAATGTATCTAAAGTTTTGATTAATATTACAGAAAAAGAAGAAAAAAATGACACAATTGTGTAAATTTTCCCACAACTTCTTGTAAACTTTCACAAGGTTGTGCAACATTTTACACACGTTGTGTACTTTTTTTAAACAACCGGTTGCTAGGTTCATATGTTAAACAGTGTGGTTGTGTAACGTCTTTTTTACACAACTGTTTACACAACCGGATTAACAGTGTTTTAAGCATAATTTAAGGATTAATGTGAAACCTTAAATAACTTAATAGGGCATACAAAAAGTGGTTCAAAATTATTCCATTAAACGCCTAATGAATTCATTCAGTACGCGCTTAAAATATATTACACAGCAAACATGTTAACGAAAGGCTTATCAGATTTGTGTGGCTAACCATACAAATCAGCCTCTCTGATTTCAGTGTTTATTGCAAGTTTAATTCATGAAATGGTGTTTTTGTATTTTTTTAAATATACCAAATGTTTGGAGGAAACTATTTTAAATACTTATTGAATTACCGTTAAACTTCATCTATAAGCACTCATTGACTAATAGTTAATAAGCAGAGAATAGATAAAAAGGTATGAGCGCCCTCTATTGATCTAGAGAAATTATCACGAATTTGTTTAGTGTATTCGATATTCAATAATATAAAGTTGTATTACTCTCTAAATAATTTCATGGACAGACGAATTGCTCAATTGGTAAAGCGCCCGGTAAAGCGTCAACTTCAGTATCACGAGGTTGGTGGATCAATTCTCAACTACACCTTTTGCAATTTCTTTTGAAATCCAAGTGATATAGAAATTAATGCAAACTTGAATGTAAAATGATTACTCAATTATACTAGCTTTATTGTTATTTTTCAAAAAACAAGCGCATAATTAATTTGATTGTATAAAGTAATGATCTTAATAGTCCAACCTTTTTATAAGCTAAAACACATTTATACTACAAATTAACCACAGCAAAATGTATTCATTGGCTTATTTTAAATGTTTCACACAGTAATCTTAAACGTTTCCTTCACCATGATTTAAGGGCAAATTATGATGATGCATATTAGGTTGGTAGATCAAGTTAAGCAACACAATGAAATGCAAACCACTATAATCCTGGTCTCACAATGAATGAATAGGTGAATGAATGGATGGCTATTAAATCAATTTATTTCCAATAAGATAGAGGGCCGTCCATTTATACCGACCCATCAATCATACATGTAGTTATAAAACAGTATCTGACACAGCAGTCTCGTTTAGATCAATTGGTTAAGCCGGCAGTTAGGGCAATTGTAATCGCAGGTTCCAGATGACAATTCCTGGTTCGAATCTCACTTCAAGACTTCTTCTTTTGGAAAGTTTATAAATATTTACGGTGTATATCAAATTCTTAACTTTGTTTTTACCATGAATAAATAGTGAATCTATCTTTGTCTTTAATGTGGGTTTTCCCTTTTTTTCCCTCTCTTTCTACTATTTTTAATTTTAATTTTAATGTTATCACAATCGTTTATAAATAGTACAAACATTTAAATCAACCTCATCGACTTAGTATTTTTGTGAAGACATGCATGGATGGAGTACAATGAGACAATACGTTGATTACAATTCACTGCTTTTCAGTTCTGCTACTTATGGTTTTGGCCATTGTTGGTTCTAGATGACAATTCCTGATTGAGTTTATAGAGAAACATACATGTACATGTACATGTACATGTATATGGTTCACAGATCGATACAAGCATGTAGCATGTCTATCGAATTTGGGGCAGAGGACTTCTTTAGTGATATAGACACAGTTTCGTAATTCTAAAACTAATCCGTTATAAATCAATAACACGTGGCCACTATACTACCATTTACATGAATGTAATGCATGACCTTCAATACCACATGAGCTGCTCAAACTATGACATGTTCATTAGGCGTGCAATTTAAAGGCAATCCATCAAACGTGTGTATTATAGTTCCGAAAAACTTAAACAGACTTAAAAAGATGGATGGTGCCGTAAATAAGTCCTTCGCGTGATTTCTTTTATTATTTCCACTCAGTTTTGTTTTATTTGTTTTGTGCTTTGTGTTTCTCCAAGAATAGGTATGGCACAAACGTGTAATATCGCGTTTCGAATCAACAGGCAAACAGTCAAAACGGTATTGACTGGCCATGGCTTGCGTGTCCAGTTTGATTAAATTTTGTTTCATTAACAAAAATATATATATAAAAAAACCAACGAAAAAGATAGATTCCTTGTTCATTCATGATAAAAATAAAACACTGTCAAGAATTTGAAAATTATGACCTTTCCAAAAGAAGAAGTCTTGAAGTGAGATTCGAACCAGGAATTGTCATCTGGAACCCGCTATCACAATTGCCCTAACTGCCGGCTTAACCAATTGATCTAAACGAGACTGCTGTGTCAGATACTGTTTTATAACTACATGTATGATTGATGGGTCGGTATAAATGGACGGCCCTCTATCTTATTGGAAATAAATTGATTTAATAGCCATCCATTCATTCACCTATTCATTCATTGTGAGACCAGGATTATAGTGGTTTGCATAGTTACTTTCATTTTGTTGCTTAACTTGATCTACCAACCTAATATGCATCATCATAATTTGCCCTTAAATCATGATGAAGGAAACGTTTAAGATTACTGTGTGAAACATTTAAAATAAGCCAATGAATACATTTTGCTGTGGTTAATTTGTAGTATAAATGTGTTTTAGCTTATAAAAAGGTTGGACTATTAAGATCATTACTTTATACAATCAAATTAATTATGCGCTTGTTTTTTGAAAAATAACAATAAAGCTAGTATAATTGAGTAATCATTTTACATTCAAGTTTGCATTAATTTCTATATTACTTGGATTTCAAAAGAAATTGCAAAAGGTGTAGTTGAGAATTGATCCACCAACCTCGTGATACTGAAGTTGACGCTTTACCGGGCGCTTTACCAATTGAGCAATTCGTCTGTCCATGAAATTATTTAGAGAGTAATACAACTTTATATTATTGAATATCGAATACACTAAACAAATTCGTGATAATTTCTCTAGATCAATAGAGGGCGCTCATACCTTTTTATCTATTCTCTGCTTATTAACTATTAGTCAATGAGTGCTTATAGATGAAGTTTAACGGTATCTGCTCAGACCATTTTTTTAAGCACTTCTTTCCTTTAATTTGATATTTTGCAAGTCTGGTTTGGATACAAATTACTACTTAATAATTTCACCGAGTTTCTGTCATTAAAAAAAGTAAAGATAAATTTGTACTTTTTCTCAGAACGAATTGTTGACAATGATGGGAAGTTCATTTCCGGTACTAATTTGGTGTTAATAGCTTATATGTAGTTTTGATGGAAATTAAAATAGGCCATTTAAAAATATGAAAAATTCTGATAAGCTAATTATATGCAAATAAGGTCAAACCACCTTTTTTCTATGATGTTAAATAACTAAGTTGTATTCTATGTTATAATACTGTCTCCTTGTCTTACATATGTTTACTCTTTGCATTGCATCATGATTTCAATTACATTTTTGAGAATGTTGCACGGTAGGAATAAACAAAATGTCAGATATTACATTGGTTAATTTTTTTTTTTTGTGAATTGAAAAACTACTTCTGCGTGTTCAGTAAGGTGGTTACTTAATTTAATCAAGTCAAAATCATTAAAATTAAGTAGTATTTTTGGCTCTGCCCGAAATAAATATAGTGAGCCTCAGTCAGGTTAAGAGATTTAATACTTACTTGGAATACATCCGGATATTCATCATCATCACGTTCTCCTCTACTCCATCGCCGGATCTTAACACAGACTGATATAACAGTAGCTAATCCAACGATAAATTCAAATGCGGTAATCACAAACAGCGCTATTGCTATATTCCGATAATCACCCTTTTCAGGCTCCTTTACTATTTCCCGGTATTGGTCTATGTCATATTTGAGTAAAGCTATGGCCAACATCACTACAATTGCTGCAATAATAAAATCTAGTGCAAGCTGAAAAGAGATAGGCAACATAGAAATACAAAAGTTGGCAGAATGATGATTATACGAGTTGGGAATCGAATTTTTAAGTCAGATATATTGGTTTTTGTGTTAGACACAATGCACAGTTTATAGTGATCCAGGCCAGGTATACATGTTTGAATTGGATTTTGGGTTTCATTATAAATTGTTTTCTTTCATATACACATATATAATATTGAAATAAAACTAAAAAAGGGTAGTTTCATTGACATAACCGTTAATTAACCATCGGGACTTTCTCACTGAGAAACAACGTAACTTGAAATAGAGCGGCTGTAAATAAGCGGCTGTAATAAAAAAAAATCGACCTGTTGCCAAGGAAACAACCAAAAACCAATTTTGGCCATTTTTGTAATGGTAAATTTCAGGGCAAATTTGGTCCAAAATGGTAAATTTCAGGGCAAATTTGGTCCAAAATGGTAAAAATGGTCGCTTAGGTAACACTGTTCATGAAATGAATAATTCGACGTCATGCGCCGAATGTAGTATAGACGTGGCAGTGGCGTAACTAGGGTCTCGATATTTCTTCTTTTTTGTTTGGGGGGGGGGGAGCATCAGGGGGACAGGCCTCTGATCAGGGGGCATAAGCCACTACTTTTATTAATATACATAAGAGTTTGTAATATCATTTTGGACCATCAGGAGGTAAGCCTTTTGGCAGCGGGGAAGCCCTCTGACCTCTAGTTACGCATGGCTACATGGATAACCTTAGATGTAAAAAGTACATCCTCCTGACTAGCCTAAAAATGGCTTATATTTATCCATTAGATCACAGATCATAATGTATCTGCTAGTACACCACTGTGAAATATTGCATGATGGACATGCATTGGGCCTAGACTATAGCCTAGAGTTAGTTGGTCCTGTCACTGGGTGGTTTTAAATTAGGATCGCATCGGCAATCATTTGTGGGGAAACATTTTCTAGCACTAGTTCCATGCTGCTATCTGCAAATCCAGATGTTGGGTACATTGAATACTCATTAGGTCAATATCTTCAGCGCACTCTGCAGTGGTTGTACTCATACACCCATCAAAATATGTAAGTTCCCCCCTAGCATATACTAGAATATTTCCAAAAATATTTGATGGATTTAAATAATTGTCAGCTAGAAAGATGCACCCAATTGTTAGGCACATTTTGATACCACATTTGTTGGCCTTGAGACAATGCAACGATAATAAATTGTGCCATTTACCAATTTGTATACAGAAAAAAAAAGTGGCACTAAATCTCACTGGCTATGGCTGGTTTTGTCCATAAAATTAACAAACAAGATTATGATCTGCTTATTGATTATGATCTGCTTATTAATGTATGGACAATCTAGCCATAGCCGGTGCGATTTAGTGTCACTTTTTTCTGTATAAACATTGGTAAATGGCACAATTTCTTATCGTTGCATTGTCTCAAGCCCAACAAATTTGGTATCAAAATGTGCCTAACAATTGGGTGCATCTTTCTAGCTGACAATTATTTAAATTCATCAAATATTTTTGGAAATATTCTAGTATATGCTAGGGGGGAACTTACATATTTTGATAGGTGTATCTACAATACCAGGCATGCAAGCTCCCACTGACGCCCACAATCAAATGTAGATAATGACTAATTGACAAACCATTATGTGGCTAATGAAGAAGAAAAAAATGTTTCTCCGACCTAATACAGACATTATGGGATTCTTTATTATAAATTGTTGATAATGCAGTTGAAATTTTTATTATTTTTGTGATGAAATTATATGTTGTTGTTGTATTATGAAATTACATGACATGCGAATGATTTGACTAGTAATTTTGAATGTGTTCAAACCATTTCCTTCGTTGTTCATCAACAGAATATAACATAAACAAGGTCTTCTAAAAAAACCTGGGTGGACGAGTGTTTTAAGGGTGGCAAAAGGATGAGAAGACTTGGAATGGATCTGTTGAATTTTGTGGAAGTTGGCAAGGGGATCACTAGTGTATAGTGTTGTTCCGGGAAGGAAATCACCGAGACGTTATGTGAGCTATATGTGGTGAAGTTATGGAAGAAAAAAAATTGAAAGAAAAAATATCATTATTTATAATTTAATTTAGATTCCAATGTTTAATTACGAGAAAAACGTAATTTATGACAAATTTAAAAGTGCAACAAAATAACTTGGATTTCCCGGGGGCGCGCACTGGGGACCGTTTCGCCATGAACAAGTAGTCTGAAAGCAACGTACATGCAATGCAAATGGTTTATATCCACTCAATAAACTATAGTACTGCTAAATCGAAAATGAAAACCATTTTATTCCCAAAAAATATTTGATCTGTATCGAAAAAAAGAATATGAAATTAAAATACTAATTTCGCACTAAAAATCTGAATTTGACGATATTTTAGCATTTTTATACCAAACTACTGTACTGGTTAGTAGTACTGCCGACTATTAAAAAGCTCAAATTGCCTGAAACCACAGATAAAGTTCGTTTTCCTATCAATACTTCTTCCTTTATGTATAATACAATTTATATTATTAGTAAATACAATAATTGTAACGTTTCACGTCACCACTAGCTAATTGAAACAATAATAATGACCCATGACCTTTCATTTGAAAACTAAGGTGTCCGAGTTAACTCGTCCACCAAAAATAATGTCACTTTTGTTCCATGACTTTATAGAATCTTAAAATAGTATAGACACACCTCTATTAGATCCGATAGAGCAATATACATTTCTGTTGAACACGTTAGATCCCCCGGCAGCAAGCCGGGGGATGGACACTGGATTGGGGCAAACCGAGGATCTAAATTTAGATCTAGGATAACATGTCTTTGCTTACCAAGCAACCTCTACACTTATCATCTGCCCGTCTACAACAACAACAACAGCATGGCAAGCAGCAACCGCCGAGGATTCCAGCAAACACAGACTATACATAAATAACAAACAAGAAGATCGACTGATGTATAAAAGGCAATGGAAACGAAATAATGTTCAACTCACGTGTTTTTTTCGAGAACATAATACTCAATAAACAAAAATTTAAACATTTTGATTTTTAAGCGTGGAAATTGGTACTACTAACCAACATGTTAGAAACCCCTTTGCTGATGATAAAGCGTTTCCTGAATTTTGACCCACAGTTGACAATTGACATCATTTGAACTTTGACCCTGTTGTATGCTCATGTATGAGAATAAATGGTCCACTGGTTCAGATTTCTGAATGTGATCGAAATCCAATATTAGTTACCGAATGTGTTAGTAGTTATCCACCCTTTACACGATAATGTTTCGTTCTGTTGGTACAAAAATGATGCGAATTACTATAGTATTGTAATAACTCGTCTGTTGTACTAAAGCATTTAGCAACGGCTTTATGGTAAAATATAAAGACACGACATTAATTCGTCGCTGTTCTGACATACCGGCACATCACAACAGAATTAAGTAAATTGCAGTACGCAAAGCCTCAATGCGCTTTACATGAATAAAATAACAAAAAAATAGTCACCATCATTTAATACATAGGCCTACATATTAAAAAACGAATCATTAAAAAGACCAAAAAATATGTAAAAAAATGCATAACAATTACAAAAATAGATACAATGATATACTACAATATAAATATATGAAGAAAGCAGATAAAAACAAAAATATTATAGTCAAAAATGTCGAACATAATTATCAGGAATATGGTTATGTGACCTGCACATGACAATTGCACTGCAATAATATCGAGATGATGTTGAGTGACCGGCACAATAAGAAAAACGGTGATAAACGGAGAAACAATAGGACTGAGGGGAGACGTCGCCAGCACTTTACACCCTCAGCCACGTAACACGAAAATCACAAAAAGAAAATGCTATTACATCACAACTGGTTAGCGAGATGAGAAAATCATAGGTCAGACACAGCCCAGCCAACACGTATGCATGGGCGCCATGTGGGCCCTTTATGAGCCACTTTGTGGGCCCACATAGGACCCTTAATATTTTGGCCACTTTGTCCTTAAGGGGCCATGCGAGTTGGCCCTCATTGGTCCCATCTGGGCAGGCCCACATGGGACCCTTACTAATTTGGTCACTTTGTCCGAAATGGGCCCATGCAAGTTGGCCCCCATGGGTCCAATGGGGGGGGGGGGGGGGGGGGGGGGGGTTAATAGGGTCAAATCAGGGTTTTAAATGGGCTTGCCCTTATAAAACAGCCTATATTAGGTAATTGTTAATTGAATTATTTACATATCCGAATAAATGACTGGCAATTGCAAGAAAAATTCAGTCATTTGGCTTTTTATTAACATTCTCCAACAAAATTGTTCATGTGTTAACAGTTTTGTGTGAAGTTATGTTCTTACTTGACATTAAATTATGATATAGTGCATGATGTGGATTAAATTATTTATCAAAATTTATAAATATGAAATCCATAGTGTTACAAAACCAATATAACCAGGGTCAGTGCGCATGCGTGGAATTGCCCTGATGTAACCCACATGGGGCCCATATGTAGTCAGCCTATAAGGGACCCTGATAGGTTTACCTAAACGTAGCCCATTATGGCCCTTGTAAAACCCACATAGGACCCATGTGGTCAGCCTATATGGGACCCTGATAGATTTACCCAAACGTAGCCCAGTATGGCCCTTGTTAAACCCATATGGGACCCATGTGGTCAGCCTATATAGGACCCTGATAGGTTTACCCAAACGTAGCCCATTATGACCCTTGTAAAACCCATATGGGACCCATGTGGTTTGCCCGCACATAGCCCTTGCCCTCATTAGCCCTGATTGCCCACATGTAGCCCACGTGGGGCCCATGCATACGTGTTGGTTGGGAGTAATATTGCTTGAATATGTGTGTTTTTATTTTGCGACTTGAAGATATTTAGAGATGGAGCTTGACGGACTTTGATAGGAAGACTGTTCCACAAAACCGCGACAGCGGATGCGTATGCTCGATCTCTATAAGTCTTTGTAGTTGACCTGGGAACAACGAGGCGCGTTTCTGAAGCAAATCTTAAGGCTCTGGCAGGAACATAAGGACGTATCAGATCATAGAAATAAAATCAGGTGCCATACCATGTATAGTCACCAAAAGAAATATTTTTAATTCACCATACGTACAACCAAACCTTTAAAACACTTTCCACGCGGCCATTGGTTTGAGCATACATGTACAAAACATACTCTTCAGAAATCTGTCCCAAATTTCAAAGTCTTATCTCAAGAATTCCTGAACCAATGCGAGGCATATTTGTACTTATTTGAATGCATTCATCATTTTGATTTCAAATATTGTAATGAATTCAACAATCTTGACATTTAAACATTTTATGAAAATAAATTGAATGTCGTCTGCAGACACCTGCCGCGGGGAAAGTGTTAACACTAACATAACAAACATTTCAATAAATCGATAAATAACAATACCCACCCAGCATCCTCCAACTATAGCCAACCAAAACGGCGCGGCATTTGTTAGCTCCATGAAATTCCCACTCATATCATATTGCTATATATGCTATATTATTATAGAATGAAAGTCACTAAAAGTATGACTAATACGTGCTAGCTTTGCACACTAAGGGAGTGTTCATAAATACCTTTGGTGGGCGAGGTTGGACAACAACAACAAAAAATTATCCCCCCCCCCCCCTCCCCCAGAAGAAGATACGGTGTTTTTCTTGATCCCCCTTTTAAGAACCTTCTTTTTTACCGCCCCCCCCCCCCCCCCACCTCATTTTTCCAACCCCCACCAAAGTCGAACACTCCCTAACAGATGAAACATTTGAATAAATCAATAAATGCTAATACCCACCCAGCATCCTCCAACTATAGCCAACCAAAACGGCGCGGCATTTGTTAGCTCCTTGCTTATATCACCCTTATTAAGGATTGAAATAAGTATGCCACTAACGAGAGAAAGAAGTCCGAGAAAGAAAATAATTATCCCGAGAATAATTCGACAGCATTGTTTACGGCATGCCTTTAGTGAACAGCACATGGTGGGCAACCTATAAAGAGAATAGATACGTTGTACAGGGTGTCCCAAAAGTTGTGCCACCATTCAAATGCTTCCATGTGTCATATCTACATCTAGCACAAAAAATTCCTGACCAGGTGGTTTTGATGTTGGCTAATTCAAAATCAATAATCGGTACGACAAATCTGAGAGATACATTTAATGAGCAAATGTCTTCTCCGTAGTTTGGTAACTCATTCATAAAATTCGAGTGTTTAGTCTTGAATTAATGATTTTTGTCAATGACCATAACTACCACGTGCACTAAAATTGGGTTTCTATGGGATATCATTGCTTAGTGCGTGAGATTTACGCATTGAAAATGTGTGTATACAGACTCGCTTTCAATACCTCTTACCCATTCATCGAGAGACCCGACTGGTTCAGATAGCACACAGTTGACAATACAAATCAATGGTATCCCATAGGAAACCAATTCTAGAGCAACTTTTTTTGTCGTTAGTCGTGGTCATTGAAACAATCATAACTTCAAAACTATCCACTTGGTTTTTGTGAATGAGGTATCAAACTTCAGAGAAGAAAATTGATCGTTAAATGTATATGCAGTATGTCCCAATTTTTGTACCTATTATTGATTTTGGATTAGGCAACATCAAAGCACCTGGCCAGGTACTTTTGTGTTATGTGTTATGTGTTATGTGTTATGTAAATTGCGTTGCGACAACGTTCGCATGTGTAGATAAGAGCAATCTTTTAGAAATATTTTGATATCAAACTTAACCCCCAACGACGATCCCTATACTGTAGTATCAATCTTGACAAACGTTGCTGCAAAATACATTACTAGCATACTGGAGTTCTTCCAAAACTGATTTCTTCTTCACGTAAGATCCTAACGATTGTCATGTAATTTCTCAAACGAATAATGCGTAAAATCATGCATGATACAATAAAAGGACAGTCACCGGTATAGGATGCAATTGATGAATATTAATTGCACATAATGCCGTTGTGGTCAGTTTTAAATCTAATGTTTATAAGCACACTTTGCACGCAGCAACATTTGTAAACTCGGGTAATTAGGTTAAGTGATCATCGATGGGGGGATCAAGTTTGGTACACATTAATTCTAAAAGATCGCTATTTAGGCTAAAACATGCTAACATTGTCGCCATGGAATTGATATAATACATGTATGTGAAGAATTTAAATGGTGGCACGATTTTCCAGACACAATTTATAATGTAAAATAACTTCTGATAAGAGAAATACAATAATCATATTAACAGGACATAATAAACTTTGCCTATGGGAAGGTATTTTTGTAACGAATCCCCTCATATTTTTAATTTCTGCCTCAAAAAAACCCTAATACAATGGAGTCGAATGACTAAAGGACGTCGTACGACCACCGATTGCACTCATCTTAGCAAAACAATTACAAAACTCACTTCCTATTTTTATATGTACCCGGAGTATGGTGAACCATCACAGTTTGGGTATAGATGGTATAGGGGTTGATACAAGTTGTTGACATATCCCATAAAAGCTACACTTTTTTATTATGAGTGCTATCAACCTAACATAGTACTTTCATGATGTTAATAATAGTTTAATTAATTAATTAATTAAAAGCAAATATTATAATGATGAAAATTAGGTATTTTGGTGGATTTTCACACCGCCTCTAAATTTGATTTGTGCATTTCCAAGTGAAGTTGTACATAAATCAAACAGCAACCGACCGCTGGTGACCAAATAAATTTTGAGGGTTCGGCACAGACTCGAAGGGAGATCTTTTGTATCAATTCAGACTAAGATATGAAAATATACTAGGTTTTAAATGTAATCAATATTATAAATAAATAATTAAGATTTCCTACCTGTGTCCTGAATATGTAGCAGAATCTAGCAGCCTTAATAATTACGAATGGAAGAGCATATAACAAACACTATGTATAATTGTATTGTTCGCTTCTCTACCGTGTAGGATTCCTTAGGCAAAATCCCGTAGTGACTACATTGTTCAACAAATCCGTTCAGTCAACCATTGGAATATTCCAAGGTCAACCGCAAAGTTCAATAGACAAGAATGGCTTGTTGATCCATTACCGGTACCTTTTAGTATAATAGTAATAGATATAGATGACTAATATAAATTGCACTAGCTAAATTGATGTGGGCAAATTAACGATACTTTAGTATATTTTAATTGCATATCATTATTTCAGTAAAACAGCTTTTTGATTGATACAGGATGAACTGAAAGCATCGTTATGTCGTTGAAATAACTGAAATTCACATTTACCATTTCATGATCTATATTGAAAATCGCAGTGTGTGACTATTTCGTTAAGCATTATTAAACGCATATCCCTATCTATGTAATCAGGCGGTTTTAAAAACTCGGTGATCCTTCCAGTGCTATGGCCACTGTCTCGAACTTGTTTGTTACTATAGTAGATTCACAGACTTTGCCTGGTTTACCATTTCAGTACTATTATAGTAAGATCGTCCAATTGAGGGGGTAGGCAATAATATAAAAAGTTAATTTAATCGGCATTGACTATGAGAGTTGCTGTAGCCGAGCTATGATTTACAACTGGTTTATTTCAATTACACTAAGTGTTATAGAATTAATGTGATGAACAATATTACGAGCAACACCATAGCTCGTCAGCTGATTACATATCGATAACCAATAAATCTGTGCAGATAACTTACACGTTTATTGTCACGCATATCATTACATGGTTAGCAGCGGTGAAAATGACATTTTTTAGCCGTTAGAGAACTCTTAGCTTAATAATTCCTCAAGTAGCGAATCGTATACGCATCATAGAAGGTTTCTAAGGTAAATTGAGTTCCATTATCGAAAATAATGAGTGAAAACGGGGATGACGCGTCTCACCACCCGGATGAAAATAGCGACGAAGAAGTTCCATGGCATTGGACTGAGGTTCAACAGAAGGCTTAAGACAAAATGAAGACCTTAATAACGGAAGCTCCAGTATTGGTATATTATAACCCTACAGATGACTTAACCATACAATGTGACGCCAGTGGTAAAGGTTTGGGAGCCGCCCTCCTTCAGAATGGACGTCCAATAGCATATTTTAGTCGCGCTCTCACCGACACCGAGACAAGATACGCTTCCATTGAGAGAGAGATGTTAGCAGTCGTCAGTGCTTTGGAACGCTTCCATCAATACACCTTTGGGAGATTCACACAAGTCGTCAGTGACCACAAACCTCTTGAAATGATAGTGAAGAAAAACCTCAGCAAAGCACCAAAGAGACTTCAGGGCATGTTATTACGCATCCAAAAATACAACTATGACATCAAATACAGTCCCGGGAAGACCATGGTAATTGCCGATACACTATCAAGAGCGTACCAACCAAGACAACCAGGCAATATTGAAGGATATAAAGAAGTCAATATGGTCAATTTTTTACCAATCAGAGACGAAAGATTAGAGCAACTCAATCTTGAGACAGACCAAGATGAGACTCTACAAATGCTGAAGAGACGCATCATAAAGGGATGGAATGATGAGAGAAAGCAACTTCCGGAACAGCTAACTCCGTATTACAGCTATCGCGATGAGCTCGCAGTGCAAGATGGACTCATTTTCAAAGGAAATCGCGTAGTGGTACCACAAAAGCTAAGGAAGGAAATGATGACCAAAGTTCACTCCTCTCATCTAGGAACAGATGGATGTTTAAGAAGAGCGAGAGAATGCTTATTCTGGCCTTTGATGAGCGCAGACATCAAGCATTACATAGCAGCATGTGACGTGTGTAGGACCTACGAGACAAGTCAACAAAAGGAGACTCTCATGAGCCACGAGCTTCCCTCCAGACCTTAGGAAAGAGTGGGAGCAGATCTTTTCACATGGAATCACTGTGATTATCTTGTCACCGTAGACTACTACAGCAACTTCTGGGAAGTGGATTGTCTTGAAGATACTTCCAGCACCTCAGTCATTGACAAGCTGAAGAATCACTTCGCGCGGTACGGTTCCCCATCACAACTTATTTCCGATAATGGTCCGCAATTTACCGCCGAAACCTTCTCGCGATTCGCGTCACAATGGGATTTCGAGCACCTCTGCAGCAGTCCCGGCCACAGTCAAGCTAATGGCAAAGCAGAAAGCGCTGTTAAAACAGCGAAGAGAATCCTCACTAAATCCAAGAAAGCTAACACGGACTATAACATTTCTAGACCACCGAAACACACCAACGCAGGGTTTGGACACTACACCAGCTCAAAGATTGATGAATCGCAGAACAAGAACTCTTCTGCCAACCAATGCAGAGCTCTTGAAACCAAGAGTTATCGATGAACTGAACAATATGAAACAAAAAGCATCGAACCAGGCTAAGAACTTTGATAAAAATGCCAAAGATCTGAAACCGTTGGAGGAAGAAACCGTTGGAGGAAGGAGATGTGGTTCGCATGAAACTCCTTGTCCAGGGTCAAAAAGCATGGCGAAAGGCGCTAGTAAACCGAAGACTAGATGAACGCTCTTACGTAGTTAAAACTGCTACGGAGTCTACCGCCGCAACCGAGTAGACCTGAAGAAAACCCAAGAACCACCTCCATGGTTCCCATGACTCAAAAGAACACTGAGCCAAAGGCTAAACAAAAGATGCTGAACATTCCAAACAGAAAACAGCAAGAAACCACCAACAAGAGACCAGATCCACCCGAGAAGAAACGTAATGAGACATCCAGAAACAACCAAGATCAAGGACTAGAGCTACATGACCAGGTACAGAGGCAAGGACCAGAACTACAAGACCAGGTACAGAGACAAGGACCAGAACTACCGAACCAACAACAGAGACAAGAACCAGAACTCTCTACCAAGTCTGGAAGAAGAATCAAACGTCCAAGCTATCTGAAGGAATACGTCACCTCCTAGATTGTTTTCTGGGATTCCTCATTCCTGTTTGTTTAACCCAATCACATTTGTTTTGTTCCTCGCTAGATTAGAGGCAAATAATTTTGTTTGTTTGAAAAATGTTGCTTGTTTGGAAATCAAGCCAGATGAAACAGTTGTTTCAGATAATTGTTTTACAAAATTAAACAAAACAAAAAAGAAGGTGATCGTGGACACTATAGTGACATTAAAGACAGTGACTTCTAAATAGCAATGATCATAAAATAAATGATCAAAGGTATCGTCTGTCATTATTTGATCTAACAAAAATATAGATCAACCATCAATGTGTAGCTTTTAATTTGATCTCATAAAAGTAAAATAGATCAAGAGCTACTTCCCATAATTACAAAATTAGTCACAACAACAAACCGTTAGACTGAGCAACAGTTTATTAACTCTTCATAAGAAGGGGGATGTTATAGTATTAATGTGATGAACAATATTACGAGCAACACCATAGCTAGTCAGCTGATTACATATCGATAACCAATAAATCTGTGCAGATCACTTACACGTTTATCGTCACGCATAATATCATTACACTAAGCTTGAGTCGAACCATAGATCCTTGAGAAGATCAAGATCAAGGATCTATGGTCGAACTCAAAAGCAACAGTTTCATAGAAAATATTGAAACAGTTAACGTTGAAGAATATGGGGTGTATAAATGCATGGCGTACTTTATGTATACATCATTTAGAGCATAGACGTAGGGCGTCTAGGTGATTTCTGTCACATCCTTTGCGCTCATTTTGAGGGTACCACCTTAAACCAGGGGTATGGTAAGCCATCAAAGTCCGAGGGTAGGTGGTGGTTGCCACCTTACAATATTTAAAAAATCCCACTTTGATATAGTATCTTATAGCATAAGTTGAAAACATCATTTCACTTACTTATATAAGCAAAACACCGGTGATATTTGGAACTTTTTTGGCAAAAATGTCAATTTTGTCCTATACTTCACTGTACAGATGAATACACCGGCATTTTGAGGTCGGCCATGTTTAGTGACGTCATTGTGACCTCGTGAATGCGATTTTTGTACTTATCTTTGTATGTATGGAAAGAGGAGACCTCTAGCTATCATCTACATCTACATCTATGCTGGTACTCGACAACGCCTTTCAGCAACTAAACGAGGGTTGTGTGGTGTGTTGTGTCTCAAAGGTCGGCCATGTTTAGTGACGTCATTGTGACCTCGTGAATGCGAATTTTGTACTTATCTTTGTATAACTAAACGAGGGTTGTGTGGTGTGTTGTGTCTCAAAGGTCGGCCATGTTTAGTGACGTCATTGTGACCTCGTGAATGCGATTTTTTTACTTATCTTTGTATGTATGGAAAGAGGAGACCTTTAGCTATCATCTACATCTACATCTATGCTGGTACTCGACAACGCCTTTCAGCAACTAAACGAGGGTTGTGTGGTGTGTTGTGTCTCAATTGGTTTGCACATGCGCTGTGTGCTCTCATATTTACAGTATTTACAAATTGTTGCAAGTAACGCATATACAAATTGGTGCAATTAAAAATATATATATATATCAGCTATAGGCCTACGACTCAGCCACGGATGGCTCCTTGAACCGCTCAATCGTGGGCAGCCCAGTGATGTTATGAGGAAGCGCATCCCAGTCCCGCAGAGCAAAGTTCTGCCACACAGAGATTCGAACCAGTAACCTTTCGTTCATAAGTCTAATTCGCTAACCACTAGGCCATGAGGCGTTGGCTAACAGCGATTGGAATTTTAATTGATATAATTTTTCAAAGGGATAAAGCTAATAATATATATAATACATTAAAACGCTCGCAGGTCGAATATGGTATAGCGTGCAGCGAGCTTTCTGTAAACTGCGCCCGAGCTACGATGTTATTATTGAACATTTTTACTAGCTTATCCAAATGTTGTTTACGGTAATTTATTCCGCGGCCCGGCAGACAAGGTGTCTAATGCAACATAGTCATTATATATAAGGGAGCACTGTACCAAATCAATGCGCAATTCGTGTAATCCTATAATAGTTCCGGAAAAGCACGAAGACAAGGCTTGTAAATGTGAGGTTTTCGGGCAATTTGTTTCTCCGGGGATGGTATGTTTGTATTTAAATGAACGAATGGGACCTACCCGTTGCACCTACAATGATAAAATACGATATTTTTAATTTATCGACCTAAATAGTGCCCAGGCGTAAGCACCTGCCTAAATGGTGAACAGGCATGCCAGAAAACGTGAAAAAGTGAGGGCGCTATGTGCAGGTCCGTAGCGGAAAATTTAGCTTAATAACCCCTCATGAAACAAGGCTTAAATTAAAGTTGAGCTGTTACTGAAAATGGTCATAGGTGACAAGTATGCCATAAATGTAACCGGAGGGTAGAAAAGGTGTCTTGAAATATGGCACTTTTACACGTATTTCAATGAGAGAGATATTTGGTGTGGTGCTCCCATAATGACGAAGTCAACTATTTAATAGCCAGATGAAACAACAGAGAAAGTTGTACAAGGACCCAATAATTATTTGCTTTATTCCCTTATCATTCCATGCGAGCATTTGACTTTCATTGCGTTTCTATACAAAGAGTTTAGTGCACTAGTCTAGTGCATACCTTTTTAGCATAATGAATATAAACATGACACACACAATTGCATATACTTGTAATATAAGCTTTTGAAGCAAAACGTATAATTTATTCCTAACATCAGTATCTCCAGTAAATGAACTACAGTACGTCAAAAATTGTGTTGTAACCAAATTGTGTTTCGTTAAATCGAAATGCACTCCACCAATTCACACAGCTGAGTACTATAAATCATTCCTGTACCTGAAATAGCTATATACATCTTTATTTCTACACTGCGAAAAGGTTGATTAAATATTTACTCAACATTTTACACAACGTTGTTCAAGTACCCTTATAAAAAAGACGCGATCATATTATGATCGTAACGATCATAATTATGGTCGTAACGATCTAATTTAGATCGTTACGACCATAATTATGATCGCTTATGATCGCGTGTTTCGATACGACCATATTATGGTCGTAATTTTACGACCATATTTCATGATTTATGGTCGTATTTTTGATCGTTTTCAAAACGACCATATTATGGTCGTAATATTACGACCATAATTCACAATTATGATCGTATTTTTTGATCGTTTTCAAAACGACCATATTATGGTCGTAATATTACGACCATAATTCACAATTATGATCGTATTTTTTGATCGTTTTTCAAAACGACCATATTATGGTCGTAATATTACGACCATAATTCACAATTATGATCGTATTTTTTGATCGTTTTTCAAAACGACCATATTATGGTCGTAATTTTAGAATACGATCATAATCGTGAAAATATGGTCGTAAAATTACGACCATAATATGATCGTTTTAAAAACCATTTTCAAAACGACCATAATTATGCTTGTAATTTTACAATCATATTTCAGGATTATGATCGTATTTTGGAGAGTTTTCAAAACGATCTTATTATGCATGCTTGTAATTTTGCGATCATATTGCCCAATTATTGGTTAGGTTAACCCTGTGGCCCATCCCTATTCAGCTGCATTTGTTAGCCAAATTGATGAAAAAGTCAGACTCTGACAGAGACAGAGATATATAGATATCCAAATTGATGAAAAATCTTGAAGGATGGAGGATGTCCTACCCGTAATTAACTCGGACGCGATGTAAGATTAAAGATGGATGAGAACGCCATGCTTGAAGATGTTTGACGGGAAAGATGTACTTGTTAAAATCGGGGTGAATTCCCTTGAAGTATATAATAACTTTCTTAATTTACAACTCACAAAGACGCAATGGTTCATAGTCTAGATCCGATGTGGGTTTAGAACCTTTTGAACAGATATATTTTTAATTTGCACAGAATCTGAGAATATTCACATTTATTTCAATAATTTGTAGGCCTAAAAAATAGATCATTTATTTATCATGTATGACATGTTTATTTATTAATTTCAATTTGAATTTCTTACTTTGATTTGATTGATCGGGATTATGTCATGATTCCATGAAATGATGAAAATAGTAAGTTGAGCCCTGATTCTTCACTTGACGTAAGTGCGTGATCAACATGAATTAATAACAAAGCCGTATATCATTATGAAAATACACACGAACTTTGAATTTATTTCAGGCCAGTCACACATGACACACGATGCAGAACTGTCGAATTCCTCGGTCATCCATGGACCATCGATGCCTGCGTAACTACTTCATACTTTTTTCGCAATAATATCTCATCTTGATCTTCTACCATCTAAGCTATCGTTTCAGGAGGTCATCTTTTTCCTATTTTTGCAATTTTATCTGTCGTAACTGTCATCAAAAAGGTTCAAAAATCCATCTAATTTTTACCACGAATATGATGATCTAGCAGTACAGTGCAGCTAGAGCAGCGATTATATTGTTGACAGTGTTTCTAGAAGTTATTCCAACTTTTAATTTATAGTTTTTACATCTTTTCATTTGAAACCGTGGTCTTAATAATCCAAAAGAAAGGTAGGAGTATAATATAATGTAACCAACTAGTTTTATTTTTATTTTTAATGTTAAATTGTTAGTTTGGCAACCAAATATGAGAGTTGAAATTAAAAACCATGTACTTTTTCTAGCTCTGCTTTTTACCCAGAGTGCAACATACACACTTCCTGTTACACAATTTTGAAATTTATCAACTCGACTGTTGTCAGTTGTTACGATTTGTCAGATGAAAATTCAAAATTGGCAGTTAAATAAAAGGAACCCAGGTAGTTATCATTTGTATGGAAAAAACATGTTGTTCAGGAATTACACTGCAACTTTTCTGTTTCTAGAATGACTGCAGAGTTTGTTAAAAATGTGTAATTAATTTTGGCTCTGTGTTGTGCAGTGCATGGACTGGAGTGTGTGTCATGTAATGTGTGTTTGGTAGTAGAATTCTGAACACATTTACAAAATCCGACTAACTTCACAACAGCCACACTAGTGCAATCTACAAACAAGGACTGCTGAGTGTAAACAATGGATCATGGAAGGCCTTAGATGTATATTGTAAGGAAGTGTATATGCTTTTCACAAGAATTGTGCATCATATAATAATTAATATTGGCATTGTTTCTGTTGATTTGAAATCAATTGATTTCTTTTATAAAATTAAAAAATAAAATTAATTGTACAAAATTTAAAAAAGCTTTTCATTTCACAATCAGGCCTGTACGTTACTACTAGTAGTAGTACTATCGTAAATAGTTTCCACACAGACACAGATAAACAATTCAACTGTGCTGTGGATGTGCTCAACAATGGTAGGCCTATACTGGATATTATATATCTGGATAGCTTTATGATTTATCAGAAAATTATCATGTTTTTGAAGTTATGAGGACCTAAAAGGCTAATTATAATAAAGTATATATTTGAATAATAAATAAATGAGACCTGATCACTTATTATCATGATCCATGACATTATAATGATTGGGTTGCAGATATTCATTTATTTCCAACCAATGCACTACTATTTTATTACTAAAGTAAATAGCTCTATTTCCTCACTGTAGTGTAGTATATCACATGCCTGCTAACACATTCTAAGTCAACATTCACGTCATATTGCTATCAAGGCACACACATTTGTACACGCATGTGTGTACGCATACACTGTTGTACAGACAGCAGACCTCTCTCATCTAGGTTGATCAATCGGTTGGGCCTTTTTTATTCTTATTTTTTCCTTGAAAATGACCGGGTATAAATAATGAACTAATCTGTATTTTCGCCAATTCTAAAACAAGGTCGGTTGGGTCTGCATTTTAACTAGGTTTTTGGTTTCGTGTGTTGGGATTTATAGTTCATAAATTTAATTTTTGTTTTATAAATATCATCTTATTTACAGCAGGATGCAACTGAGTCTGACTGATGGGGAGATGGATCATCTATAAAAGGTCAAAGGGAATGCAGAATTACAAGAATTAACACACCAAAAACGTACAACTGCTTAGGACTGAAATGGATGACCTACACATACTTACAATAAGGTACATACTACATACAAATAGTTATAGTTTAGACATAATTGCGATATTCTCAACACCATTACCGAAACACCAATTTCAAATTATCCCTAACCTTCCCAGAGGCCACAAAAGGCTACAGCAAATAATCTTGTGGCACACAAAAGGCTACAGCAAATAATCTTGTGGCACAATTACAGCGAGCTGTCAAATGGTCTTGAAAAAGTTACAAGCTCCCCCGTTAGCGCAGTGAGTTAGACGCGGGCAGCCCGGGTTCGATCCCCTGCGTGTGCGAACAGTGATCTCCCCCCCCCCCCCCCCCAAAATTTGACCCGTTTTCTCCCCTGCCCTGCCGCTGAGAGTTAGGGTTATAAATATAACTAGGTGTTATATCAGAACAGGAAGTGTGGAATAGTTGGTTTGTAAGGGTTTATAATATTTATTAATACATTTTGTGATTGATACTAATTTGTAAATATTTGATTTTTATTTACCATGCAGGTTGATGTTGATGTATACTGAAAGATGAGTGGTGAACTGCAGGTTTCCTTCCCAAAAAGATTCTGGAATATACAGCGCCTCTATCAGATTCTAACAGTAACAATCATTTAATCATGACCCAACCTGTCCTGCGCCATTACAAATGTAGTAAAGAACAATGTTTTATTCTGAATTTGCAGACTTACTGCTCATGCTCACTTCACAATTCACATTTGTAATGTTTATTAATAATGAACTGTGAAAAGAAAGGATTGATGATGATAGATTGATATTATGGTGTAAGGTCAAATAAATGTGTTCCTATGCAAATAATTGTGCGATCAAATTTATTCGTTCATTTATTTTATTTATCCTGCATTGATGAAAAACCTCAAAGCTCATATCACTGCATGTTTTGATATGATCTTTGAGGATGGTGTCCTGTCGTTCCTAGTATTATGCTTTTGTGATTTATCCATGGAACCACCATAATGTGCTAAATGAATACAAGCAGCATGAAGAAAAACCAAAATTGCGATCATAATTGCGTTCATAATTGCGATCAATCTTGATCGTATTATATTGCGATCATAATTTTGATCGTATTATATTGCGATCATAAATTTGATCGTATTATATTGCGACCATAAATTCAATACGATCATAATTGCGATCAATCTTGATCGTATAATTATTATGGTCGCTGGGGTTCCAAATACGATCATAATTTTGATCGTATTATATATTGCGATCATAATTGTGATCGTATTATATTGCGATCATAATTTTGATCGTATTATTTGCAATCATAATTTTGATCGTATTATATTGCGATCATAATTTTGATCGTATTATATTGCGATCATAATTTTAATACGACCATAATTGCGATCAATCTTGATCGTATTATTATGGTCGCTGGGGTTCCAAATACGATCATAATTGCGATCATAAAAAACGACCATATTTTATGGTCGTTTTTTATGATCGCAATTTATGATCGTTCTTTCTATAAGGGTATGCAACCGCTCAACTGTTGAGTACAATTTGCCCAACGCCTTGGATAACAGTTGAACAATTCTAGTTACTCAAAGGTTGGGCAATTATATTCACCCAACAGTTTTTCAAGTATGCAACAGCTCAACTGTTGAGCATTTTTTAACCATTTGTTGAGTATTTTATTGTTTATTGGTTGTGGGCTTTTTTTTAGTGATTTGTTGGGTATTTCAAACCTATACGAACATGACGAAATAAGCTTATTACATGGACGACCACAGAGATTTAGACCGATCTATCACATCATCTTCTTAACAGACCAAGCTTCAAACATTCAAAACCGGACTCACAAAACGCCTGTCAGATGTCACAAACTCTGATGTTGATGCGGATTCACCGTTTTATTTACCAGATTATAATTTATCGATAACCAGAGATCTCAGCTCGTGCAAACAGTTGCTCGTGCACAAGACGCCATAATGATTGAATGACGCAATCACGAAATTGGCTTTTTTGGACAACAGTTGCATAAAATCCACATGTGCGTAACTTGCATCAACTGTTGCGTGATTTTCCTCAATTCTCATGCAACAGCTGCCAAAGTGGAATATTTTTACGCAACATATTTTAGCAACAGAAACAGTTTCCACCAACATTTTAAGGACATTGTTTTCGACGAATTGCTCAACGCTGGGGATTTTTTACTTTTATACAACGCCTAACTTTCTATACATATTGAATACATTTTAATCAACACGTCAACCAACGGATGATAAAAGTACTTTTAGCAACGTATTGTAAGCAACCTTTTTGCAGTGTAACATAGTCATTCACACAAACATGACAAATTATTATATACTTATATTTCTGTACATTTCTAGGACAGCAGATTCCATTGAGAGACAGAAAATCAACGGTAAGGCCATGAAAAACCCTGTTCTACTGGTAAAGGGCATAAGTTCAAATCAAAAATCGAGATTGTTCAAAACTGTTCCCAACATTTTCCTAAACTCTTCACATTTCTTTTTTATTTGAAAATGAAATTGGGTTGGTCGGGCCCGTAAAACAGGGTGTTGGAAACACGGACATAAGCGACAGCTGTAATTACCAGGATACACCCTGCCCGGGGGGGGGGGGGGGGGCACTCATGTATAAAAGTTGTAATCATCCGTGTGAATCCCATTTCAAAAACTACCTTTAACGCGGATTCACAAAGAAGGAAAAAATGACCCTTAACAAGGATATAGCTCTACGAATCATACTCATAGTACGGGATATAGGTCCTCAAGACAGTGTTAAGACTGGAAAAACTTATGAAGTATTTTAAATTCAGTTCTGTTGTTAAATTTGTGTGAGGCCTAACATTTTTTTTGCGGCTATTTTACAATGATGACACATGACTATCGGCACAAGCAACCCTTAGCGCGGATTCAGGTTGAAAAAGGCACCCTTATTCCTCGTTTTCGTTCACGCGGATGATTAAAACATTATACATGACATTTTTATCATGTAATTTCAGTACTATAAACATCATGGTCTCTGGCAACTGAAAATTGACAAGAATCAGCATTATAAATCAAGCGCCAATATTAACACTGTTAACGCATATATCTTTATGCATGCCATAAACTTGTCTTTCAAATTTCCCGCCATTGTAACATTTAATTCCTAACCAGTGCCCTGAGATCACGGTATTCACAGCGCTGAAATGTAATGATAAAAATGACCTACGTGTTCGACATTTTCTGTGAGAAAAGAGTAAGACTAACAGTTTAAGTATCATAAGTTTATCTTACTGACACGTGTCACGGTTCAGAGATTTGTAATGGTTGCAGGTTTTTATTGAATGCCCCTCGTATTGAAACTTGACAATATTGTTGTGTTTAAATCTAATTTGCTTCATTAAATATGAAATAAATCTACTGAACAGTAACCAAATTCGGTAACTTTTGTAACCTAACCCACTTTTCACCATTCAGATGCGATTTTATCGTTGACACTGTTTTTGTAAAAATGGCCAATATCATCGCATCGATTATCATTTTGTTACCCCCGATAAGCAATGATTCTCCTGATACACACGAAGAATGCAAATTATTGTTTGAGCATTGCCTCACTGTTTCTAATAATAATGTCAGTTTAACTATTAATACAAATACAATGTTGTAGACTGAACCCTTATTCATATGACAATAACCGTAATGTCTTAAGTGTGTCAATATCCCATTAGAACGGAGAAAAAGTGGTCAGCTTACAAAACCTATCACAATTTGCTTTTTTTCAGTCGATTACTTTTTTCTGGAAAATAAACTGTATTGAATTCGCTTTATACTATACAATACTAAATAAACAACAGATTGTTAGGGTTCAATGCACACACACATCCAAGGTCAAAGGGCAGTTTCATCCCCAACTTGTCATTCGCATATATTTCAGTTGTCTTTAGTCTGAAGATGAAGTAAATTGTAAACGCTTTACACAAAACAACATCAATGTCATGGCTCACTGCGAACATGGAGGGAAAGTGTACTTTAGGTCCCAGATACTGGTATACCAGTATCGTTCAATACTTGAACATAAGAGTTACCAGTATCGGTCAATACAATATATGATTTGCTGTTCCCGTATCGGGCGATACTGGAACACCAAATTGTGTTCCAGTATCGAACGATACTCGAACGTTTTTATGTTCCAGTATCGGGCGATAGTAGTACATGTGATACCAGTGTAATTTGTTCCGGTATTGTATGATACTGGTACATAATAATGTTCCAGTATCGCCCGACACAGGAACATTTTATATGTGCCAGTATATCGGCCGCTACTGGAACACTGACTTTGTACCAGTATCGAACGATACTGGGTGTTCCAGTATCGAACGATACTGGGTGTTCCAGTATCGAACGATACTGGGTGTTCCAGTATCTGACGATACTACATTAGTACAGTCCAGAATATGGAACCTAAAGTACTCTTATTCCACACGAGGTCAATGACCATTACATTCTATGTACACATGTCTTCACTCTGCCTAGTCCGGATATGTGTCCGGTTTTTTTTATTGGACGTAAGGTAGGAAGTATTCCAAAACATAATCGTATGCCGTTCGACAGCTAAGTTTTGTAAACATTATTATTTTCTATCTAGAATAAGGCTGTGGGAGGCGAACATCAAATGCTATATACCTTGGTACAGAAGATGCCGGACACGGGCTCGTTCATGAATATTCAAAGTTAAATTCAATGGTTAAATTATGCGTACGATGTTACGTTATCAACCGGATTCGACGAACGGCCACTGTGAGAACGTTGGGCAAACAATTTACCCAACGTTGGTTCAACTATGAACAACCCCGTTGTTGGGTAAATAATTACCAACGTTTGGTAAAATGTTGGCTAATTACCCAACGGTTGGGTACAGTTTTGGCTAATTACCCAACCGTTGGGTAAAATTTCAGGAAGCAATAATTTAGTTCCAAAATGTGATGAATTATCTGGAATCGGCCTTGGTAAATTATTAAATAATATCACATGTACTCGACTTTTTCTCAGCGGGTTTGTTTGACGTTTTAGTAGTGGTCTGTATATCTGCTTTAGTATGATTAGTTTGCTGTTTCTCATCACACGACCTAGTAAAAATGGAACAGAAATTGTGTTGAATCAAATGCTCAGATAAAGTTCCAACTAAGTAGAAGTTATGAATCATCTGAAATTAAAATTTGGCTTGTAACTTTATACATTAATAAAATGCAAGAGATATAGAATACAAATTGACAAACGTCCACAATGCAGTGGTCCATACCAGTGACATAACATCAGAATCTACAGCCGAGTTGAGCAGGGGGGGGGGGGGGGAGTGGTTGGTGGTAGAAACAGTTCCTTCTTCCCAAGAAGCCTCAACTCTTACACAGAATCAATGACTTCCTCCCAAAGGGCCCCAACTCTTACACAGGCGTTGTTCAATCACTCATTTTCGGTCGTACCTTGCCATCCTATTAATATTATGTCTAACGTTTGACCACAACAAATATTCCTTTAGGAGCTCTGCGGGAATATTATCATCTCCAGGAGATTTACCAATCTTTAATTTCTTCATAGCTTGTTCCATTGTTGCGAGTGTTATCGTCAACTTGAATCCCATCTTGTGATGCATATAACTTTTGGCAGTACTGTTTCCATCTGGCTTTGATTTCGGAATCTTCAGTAAGAATTTTACCATCTGCATCCTTCAAGACATTAAGTCTGGGAACTGGTTTCTTTGTCAGGAGTTTGATGTTCTCGTACACGTCCTTGGTGTTGTTGGCTGTACTGTCTTTTTCAACTTGAGAACAAATTTGGGTGATGAAAGTTGTTTTGTCGTTTCTAAGTTGTAGTTGGACTTTCCTGTTCAGTTCCCGGCATTCTTTCAGGTTGTTCTTATTTTCCAGACCTTTCGTTTTAATCTTTCGACGTTGATCTGCCCGATTGAAAACTTGCTCTGTGATCCAGGGTTTCTTCTTATCTTCTTATGCCTGCACTTGGGAATTGATTTTTGTGCTGTTTCTGTCACTGCCTTTTTAATCTCCTGCCATATAGGTCTTCGGGTGAGGACTCCTCTGGGTCATTTTCAAACAGTATCTGGAATTGATTTTTTTATTTCCACTCTGTATTTTTCACTGATTTGAGTCATATCAAGTCTGGCTGGCTTACTTTGGCGATTAATTCTTCTTAGCTTCAACCTCATGCATGATACTAGAAGTTGGCGGTCAGATCCGCAATCCTCCCCTGGATAGGTCTTTGCGTACATAAAGCTAGATTTCCATCGTTTCTTCACAAGAATGTAATCAATCTGATTTCTGATCTTCTGATTTGGTGAAGACCAGGTACAAAGTCTCCTTGGTGTTGCTTGAATAGGGTATTCATGATCATAAATCCATTTTCGTCACAGAATTCAATGAGACGTTCTCCTCTTTCGTTTTGCTCACCTAGACCGTTGTTTCCCATCACATTGCTATTGGTACTTTTATCTCCAACTTTGGCATTTAAATCGCCTGTTATAACAAGAATGTCTCTTTTAGGGATGTTGTCTATGGTCTGTTGCAAATCTTCATAGAAGTTTTTGCCCTAGTCTGTTTTCCTTTTTCTTTCCTCTTTTCTTTCCCTTTCTTTCCCTTCTCTTTTATTTCCCTTTTTTCCCTTCTTTCTTTCTTTTTCCCCCATCCTTTTTAGGGGACTTTTGCCCCTCCCCTGCCCCCTGTGGCGCCATCGCTGACTGTAGGAATAAAATGTCACATGTATATGATCAATCAGGGAAAACTGCTAACAACGGCAACCTGTGAAATTATTCCTAATCTGGAAACATATTGCCGAATAATATTGCTTTTTTTGACATTGGTTATTTTTGTGAATTGAAAAACTACTTCTGCGTGTTCAGTAAAGTGGTTACTTAAATTAATCAAGTCAAAATCATTAAAATTAAGTAGTATTTTTGGCTCTGCCCGAAATAAATAGAACGTGAGCCTCAGGTCAAGAGATTTACTTACTACATCCGGATATTCATCATCATCTCGTTCTCCTCTACACAATCGCCGGATCTTAAAACATACTGATATAACAGTAGCTAATCCAATGATAAATTCAAAACCGGTTATCACAAACAGCGCTATTGCTATATTCAGATAAGAATCCCTCAAGTACTCATCAGGCTCCTTTATTATTTCCCGGTACTGGTCTATGTCATATTTGAGTAAAGCTATGGCCAATATCACTACAATTGCAGCAATAATAAAATCTAGTGCAAGCTGAAAAGAGATAGGCAACATAGAAATACAAAAGTTAGCAAAGGGATGATTATCCACGAGTTGGGAATCGAATTTTATATATATATATATTGGTTCTTGTGTTTGACACAATGCACAGTTTATAGTAGGGGAATATGGGGCAACTTGTCCATGGGGTATGTGGTCCGAAATGAAGGATTTTGTAATTGTATGGGCATACTGCTTTCTTTTGAACAGTACGACTTTTGTTGAAACTTGACATATATCCCTACCTTCTACAATCCAAAACATTTGGAACTTTAGGGTATTTACACATGTGATATTCTCCAGATCTTTGAAGCCACCTCCTTGAGTAACTGATTGAAAATTCACGGATAGTATGGGCGATATATCAAGATGTGTTTAGATCATGTTTAATGTACTTTATATGATTGATAGATATGCAACAGTAATGCAGTACAGTCGTCTTAAGATGCTAGGTGCATATTGCATTTGATGGGTGCTATATTGTAGTGTGCTTAGGGACTTTCCGAAATACGATTAAAACCATATAGGTTGTGGTTGAAATGACCGTAAAATGGCGTATATTGCTAAAGTTTTTTTCTTCTTTTTTCTGAAATGTATCGGAGTTATTGATTATTATGATAAATGGTGGTATGTTTTAAAACATTTTGGCGTAAAATTTATTACGTCACAGGCGTGTTTGAATAATGTTTCATCTCGACAAAGTGCTAAGTCATTTGTTGGAGCAAGTGGTCCGAAAGGGTATGGGGCAAGTGGTCCGCCTGCAAAAATTAATCAAAATTGTAAAATTTATTTTGAAAATGAGTTGTTTGTGTCAATAAAACATGACTCGGTATTGAAATGTGAATAGAATATGAAACAATTCACATTCTTTATAGTTCTTAGACATTTTGGGGCATTTCGGGTCTAATACCACTATTTCTGCTATTGATGGATTACAATATGACATGAAATTGCTTTAGAATGGTTCAAAACCTCGGTATTATGAATTACATCTTCATTATATTTTGAATGGTATTTGCGATGACGAAATATCATGATTTATGTATTTTATCCACTGCTTTTTGTGTATATTATCCTTTGGGTCATCATTGTCATATTGACTAACTTCCCCTGTAACGTGAAAAGCTGGCTAAATATCAAGATGGTTTATTATAAGTACTAAATGATGATTGTATGAAGTAAATAAAATCATTAAAGTAAGGGATATATATATATATATATATAGAAAAATGTATGGGGCATCTGAATATCACAACCATGTAACCATTTAACTAGGTTCATACCACCATTTTACCTAATAAATGTGCAGTCGAAAATTTCGCTTGCTTTGTACACTATTAGTAGGGGAGAGCGGGGCGAGTCCGCCCACCGCGTGTTTCGCCCACCGCGTGTTTCTCATCACGTGACTGTTGAAAAAGTATAGTCATTCAAAAGGTATAAGGGCTTTGCCTAACATATTATGCAGTTAAAAACTTCCCATTCCGTGTTTAGTAGGTATACCATGAGATTGAAGAAAAAAAATAGCCCTGGGGTGAGTTCGCCCCATTTCGCCGGGGCGAGTCCGCCCATGCCCTATTACAGGCTAAGAAGGGGGCGGACTCGCCCCAACATAATAATTGGACACACAATGTGTCCATTTCATATGTTGGGGCCACATGGCCTAATTTGTCATAGTTGTGTTTAGTTGACCTTTGATCAATCTTTACATGGAATAACTGATAGTTTCTGCAATATTTAACTTGCCTATGAAGCCGGACGAGCTTGCACATCATGAGGGCGAACTCGCCCCGGCGTGAGTAGTATGGGGTAAGTCCGCCCTGTTGGTTATTCCTGCACTTACTAAAAGTTATAGAGTGCTGAAAATATGGGGGTATGTAGCTAAGAAACGTAGCTTTCATTTGGAAGTAGGATAAATGTCTAACTTGTAAAATGAGTCCAATAGGCAAGCCTGAAAATTAGAGGGCGGACTCGCCCCGCTCTCCCCTATACTGCTATTTACACGTTAACCACGCAAACTGTATAAAACATGGGTTTCATGAGACATGTATCCTTTTAACATGTTAAATAATATGGAAATGTGTTTGTAAAGAAAATACTGCCTAGTTTCCGTGTTGCCATTCACTGATTTATGTGTATTCTAACCGTTGGAACATATATGACCAGTTGCCCCAATGACCAATGATGGGGTAACTGGTCCGTGCCAAGTAAAGTTTTCAGTGGTAATTGGCCTTTTCTTTAGAAATTTTTTAACATTGATTATATGTTATATGTAAAGAGTTACATGGGTGATATTTCTATAGCAATTCCATAAATATTTACACGAGCTTTAATCTTTTATATCAAGCGTGTGAAACCTGCGGCCCGCGGGCCGCATGCGGCCCGCCAGCCTCTAATCTGCGGCCCGCGAAGCAATCCCAAAATTCCCATTGATGCGGCCCGTTTTAACTGGATACACAAATGGCGAATTGATTTAGTGGGGTGACACAGTGGCGTAGCCAGAGGGAGGGGCGAGGGGCAATTTCCCCCAATATTGACTGTCGTGTCGGTTGGGAATGGCACTGTCGGTTTATTCATCATGGAATTATGATGGTCAAAAGTACACAGACCTAAATGTTTCGCGGGCTATGCGCGCATAATGCACCCCAAATGGAATATTTTTTAGTAGAAACTTGTTTAAAGCAGAAATGTACCGCAATCATAGCAAATATAAGTGTAAAGTCAAAAAAAATTGCGCGCTACGCGCTAATTTCTTTGGTTGGAACAATCTTGTGATTGCGTGTTAAAATACCTGGTTAAAAGGGCTCTTGCAGCAGTAACAGCGAGTAAAAAGAGGAAATTACACGAACAGAAGCGGGTATCAGGACGTGTTTTTGAATGTTTGACAATCGCTGCGGCCCGTGAATGGATCTCATAATCACAATGCGGCCCGGGTGGTGGAAAAGGTTGCACATGCTTGTTTTATATCATGAAATATGCTTAACCGGACCAGTTGCCCCATCCTCCCCTACATGTTTGAATTGGATTTTGGGGTTTCATTATCAATTGTTTTCTTTCATATACACATATATAATATTGAAATGAAGAAGAAAAAAGTGTAGTTGCATTGATATAACCGTTAAATAACCATCGGGACTTTCTTACTGAAAAACAACGTTGGTTTGGTTGTTTGGGTGAAAATATTGCCAGTTTTTTAAATTGTCTAACATTTTTATGCAAGTAAAACATACGCAAACAATGTTGTTATGTCTTAAAAATTAAATGTACACATACCCATACACACCCCATACATATAATTTCCATTTATAAAGGTTTTCCGTGTTTCGGATTAATAGTAATGTATCAATAACAATAGCATTGATTAGTTTGGTATCCTTTTTAATCCTGGCACTCATTAATAGCCACGTAATCCACACATTTTATGCATGAATATTCCTGTGCAATGTTGCTCAATTGACTTCTGCCAAAAGCATAATATGATAAGAAGAATTTTAGTTTTTAGCCTATTTAAGAGTCAGTTTGCCTTAATTTTTAAGAATTGATTCTATCCTTAAAATTTTTTCTTTTTCTTATAGCTTGTGTCTGGGAGGCCCTTGGGCACTCACAACCAGACATCGACCTGTTGCCATGGAAACAACCAAAACCAATTTTGGCCATTTTTGTAATGGTAAATTTCAGGGCAAATCTGGTCCAAAATGGTGAAAAATGGTCGCTTAGGTAACACTATTCATGCAATGCCGGATGTAGAATAGACGGGGCAGTGGCGTAACTAGGGTCTCGATATTTCTTCTTTTTGGTCGGGGGGGGGGGGGGGGGGGGTCAGGGGACGGGTCTGGTTTTGTCCATAAAATTAACAAACAAGATTATGATCTTCTTATTGATTATGATCTGCTTATTAATGTATGGACAATCTAGCCATAGCCGGTGCGATTTAGTGCCACTTTTTGTTCTGTATAAACATTGGTAAATGGCACAATTTCGTATCGTTGCATTGTCTCAAGGCCAACAAATTTGGTATCAAAATGTGCCTAACAATTGGGTGCATCTTTCTAGCTGACAATTATTTAAATTCATCAAATATTTTTGGAAATATTCTAGTATATGCTAGGGGGGAACTTACATATTTTGATAGGTGTATCTACAATACCAGGCATGCAAGCTCCCACAGACGCCCACAATCAAATGTAAATAATGACTAATTGACAAACCATTATGTAGCTAATGAAGAAGAAAAAATTGTTTCTCCGACCTAATACAGAAATTATGGGATTCTTTATTATAAATTGTTGATAATGCAGTTGAAATTTTTATTATTTTTGTGATGAAATTATATGTTGTTGTTGTATTATGAAATTACATGACATGCGAATGATTTGACTAGTAATTTTGAATGTGTTCAAACCATTTCCTTCGTTGTTCATCAACAGAATATAACATAAACAAGGTCTTCTAAAAAAAACTGGGTGGACGAGTGTTTTAAGGGTGGCAAAAGGATGAGAAGACTTGGAATGGATCTGTTGAATTTTGTGGAAGTTGGCAAGGGGATCACTAGTGTATAGTGTTGTTCCGGGAAGGAAATCACCGAGACGTTATGTGAGCTATATGTGGTGAAATTATGGAAGAAAAAGAATTGAAAGAAAAAATATCATTATTTATAATTTAATTTAGATTCCAATGTTTAATTACGAGAAAAACGTAATTTATGACAAATTTAAAAGTGCAACAAAATAACTTGGATTTCCCGGGGGCGCGCACTGGGGACCGTTTCGCCATGAACAAGTAGTCTGAAAGCAACGTACATGCAATGCAAATGGTTTATATCCACTCAATAAACTAGTACTGCTAAATCGAAAATGAAAACCATTTTATCCCAAAAAATATTTGATCTGTATTGAAAAAAAGAATATGAAATGTGCAAACTAGAGTATTATAATTATGTCTTTTTAATTTGAGAGTTAAAAAAAGTTAATGTTAGATGACACAAAAAATATCATCCCCGCCGTGACTCGAACCCGTAACTTTGAATGCCATCTGCGATGGAGGCAGTATAAGAAGTCCAACGCGCTAATCCATTGCGCCAAGAGACGTCCTGAATATAGCGAAGTTTTTTGTATTACATATAGTGTCGTTACAGGGTTATCGAAAATTAAAATGTGATATTTAAACTACATATTGTTCATTAAAGCCATTTGTTTACGGTAATAGACACATTTAATATAAAATATAATTAAAATACTAATTTCGCACTAAAAATCTGAATTTGACGATATTTTAGCATTTTTATACCAAACTACTGTACTGGTTAGTAGTACTGCCGACTATTAAAAAGCTCAAATTGCCTGAAACCACAGATAAAGTTCGTTTTCCTATCAATACTTCTTCCTTTATGTATAATACAATTTATATTATTAGTAAATACAATAATTGTAACGTTTCACGTCACCACTAGCTAATTGAAACAATAATAATGACCCATGACCTTTCATTTGAAAACTAAGGTGTCCGAGTTAACTCGTCCACCAAAAATAATGTCACTTTCGTTCCATGACTTTATAGAATCTTAAAATAGTATAGACACACCTCTATTAGATCCGATAGAGCAATATACATTTCAGTTGGACACGTTAGATCCCCCGGCAGCAAGCCGGGGGATGGACACCTGGATTGGGGCAAACCGAGGATCTAAATTTAGATCTAGGATAACATGTCTGTGCTTACCAAGCAACCTCTACACTTATCATCTGCCCGTCTACAACAACAACAACAGCATGGCAAGCAGCAACCGCCGAGGATTCCGGCAAACACAGACTACATAAATAACAAACAAGAAGATCGACTGATGTATAAAAGGCAATGGAAAAGAAATATGTTCAACTCACGTGGTTTTTTTCGAGAACATAATACTCAATAAACAAAAATGTAAACATTTTGATTTTTAAGCGTGGAAATTGGTACTACTAACCAACATGTTAGAAACCCCTTTGCTGATGATAAAGCGTTTCCTGAATTTTGACCCACAGTTGACAATTGACATCATTTGAACTTTGACCCTGTTGTATGCTCATGTATGAGAATAAATGGTCCACTGGTTCAGATTTCTAAATGTGATCGAAATCCAATATTAGTTACCGAATGTGGTAGTAGTTATCCACCCTTTACACGATAATGTTTCGTTCTGTTGGTACAAAAATGATGCAAATTACTATAGTATTGTAATGACTCGTCTATTGTACTAAAGCATTTAGCAACGGCTTTATGGTAAAATATAAAGACACGACATTAATTCGTCGCTGTTCTGACATACCGGCACATCACAACAGAATTAAGTAAAGTGCAGTACGCAAAGCCTCAATGCGCTTTACATGAATAAAATGACAAAAAAATAGTCACCATCATTTAATACATAGGCCTACATATTAAAAAACGAATCATTAAAAAGACCAAAAAATATGTAAAAAAATGCATAGCAATTACAAAAATAGATACAATGATATACTACAATATAAATACATGTATATGAAGAAAGCAGATAAAAACAAAAATATTATAGTCAAAAATGTCGAACATAATTATCAGGAATATGTTTATGTGACCTGCACATGACAATTGCACTGCAATAATATCGAGATGATTTTGAGTGACCGGCACAATAAGAAAAACGGTGATAAACGGAGAAACAATAGGACTGAGGGGAGACGTCGCCAGCACTTTACACCCTCAGCCACGTAACACGAAAATCACAAAAAGAAAATGCTATTACATCACAACTGGTTAGCGAGATGAGAAAATCATAGGTCAGACACAGCCCAGCCAACACGTATGCATGGGCGCCATGTGGGCCCTTTATGGGCCACTTTGTGGGCCCCATTTGGGTGGCCCACATAGGACCCTTAATATTTTGGCCACTTTGTCCTTAAGGGGCCATGCGAGTTGGCCCTCATGGGTCCCATCTGGGCAGGCCCACATGGGACCCTTACTAATTTGGTCACTTTGTCCGAAAGGGGCCCATGCGAGTTGGCCCCCATGGGTCCAATGGGGGGGGGGGGGGTTAACAGGGTCAAATCAGGGTTTTAAATGGGCTTGCCTTATAAAACAGCCTATATTAGGTAATTGTTAATTGAATTATTTACATATCCGAATAAATGACTGGCAATTGCAAGAACAATTCAGTCATTTGGCTTTTTATTAACATTCTCCAACAAAATTGTTCATGTGTTAACAGTTTTGTGTGAAGTTATGTTCTTACTTGCCATTAAATTATGATATAGTGCATGATGTGGATTAAATTATTTATCAAAATTTATAAATATGAAATCCATAGTGTTACAAAACCAATATAGTCAGTGCGCATGCGTGGAATTGCCCTGATGTAACCCACATGGGGCCCATATGTGGTCAGCCTATAAGGGACCCTGATAGGTTTACCTAAACGTAGCCCATTATGGCCCTTGTAAAACCCACATGGGACCCATGTGGTCAGCCTATATGGGACCCTGATAGATTTACCCAAACATAGCCCATTATGGCCCTTGTAAAACCCACATGGGGCCCATGTGGTCAGCCTATATGGGACCCTGATAGGTTTACCCAAACGTAGCCCAGTATGGCCCTTGTTAAACCCATATGGGACCCATGTGGTCAGCCTATATAGGACCCTGATAGGTTTACCCAAACGTAGCCCATTATGATCCTTGTAAAACCCATATGGGACCCATGTGGTTTGCCCGCACATAGCACTTGCCCTCATTAGCCCTGATTGCCCACATGTAGCTCACGTGGGGCCCATGCATACGTGTTGGCTGGGAGTAATATTGCTTGAATATGTGTGTTTTTATTCGCGACTTGAAGATATTTAGAGATGGAGCTTGACGGACGTTGATAGGAAGACTGTTCCACAAAACCGCGACAGCGGATGCGTATGCTCGATCTCCATAAGTCTTTGTAGTTGACCTGGGAACAACGAGGCGCGTTTCTGAAGCAGATCTTAAGGCTCTGGCAGGAACATAAGGACGTATCAGATCAGAAATAAAATCAGGTGCCATACCATGTATAGTCACCAAAAGAAATATTTTTAATTCACCATACGTACAACCAAACCTTTAAAACACTTTCCACGCGGCCATTGGTTTGAGCATACATGTACAAAACATACTCTTCAGAAATCTGTCCCAAATTTCAAAGTCTTATGACTCTTATCTCAAGAATTCCTGAACCAATGCGAGGCATATTTGTACTTATTTGAATGCATTTATCATGTTGATTTCAAATATTGTAATGAAATTCAACAATCTTGACATTTAAACATTTTATGAAAATAAATTGAATGTCGTCTGCAGACACCTGCCGCGGGGAAAGTGTTAACACTAACATAACAAACATTTCAATAAATCGATAAATTATAATACCCACCCAGCATCCTCCAACTATAGCCAACCAAAACGGCGCGGCATTTTTTAGCTCCGTGAAATTCCCACTCTGTACACTTATATCACCCTTATTAAGGATTAAAATAAGTATGCCACTAACGAGAGAAAGAAGTCCGAGAAATAAAATAATTATCCCGAGAATAATTCGACAGCATTGTTTACGGCATGCCTTTAGTGAACAGCACATGATGGGCAACCTATAAAGAGAATAGAAACGTTGTACAGGGTGTCCCAAAAGTCGCGCCACCATTGTTATATCTACACCTAACGCAAAAAGTCTTTGACCAGGTGCTTTGATGTTGACTAATCCAAAATCAATAATCGGTACGACAAATCTGAGAGATACATTTAATGAGCAAATGTCTTCTCCGTAGTTTGGTAACTCATTCATAAAATTCGAGTGTTTAGTCTTGAATTAATGATTTTTGTCAATGACCATAACTACCACGTGCACTAAAATTGGGTTTCTATGGGATATCATTGCTTAGTGCGTGAGATTTACGCATTGAAAATGTGTGTGTACAGACTCGCTTTCAATACCACTTACCCATTCATCGAGAGACCCGACTGGTTCAGATAGCACACAGTTGACAATACAAATCAATGGTATCCCATAGGAAACCAATTCTAGAGCAACTTTTTTGTCGTTAGTCGTGGTCATTGAAACAATCATAACTTCAAAGCTATCCACTTGATTTTTGTGAATGAGGTATCAAACTTCAGAGAAGAAAATTGATCGTTAAATGTATATGGCCGTGTGTTTTGAACTCGCCACCCTTACCGTTGCATGTCCAGATTTTTAAATTTTACACCATCTGAGATTCGAATTAGCATATCGCAATAACTATTTGTTCTACCCCATAAAAAGTATATATTTTCTGAACGGTAATCTCACAAGGAATCCAAATATGCTATTGGAATTTAGATAAAACCTGATGGTAACATGTTGTGATTAAGAATATTAAAAAAATATCGATTTTTTTTTCTTCATATTTTGATTTAAGCTCAATAATAATTTTATACCTATCCCAATCATAATTTTACTGTGCATATTTAAGTTCCTCATGCAATTACCCATCAGAACATAATAGTTGTTAATGGTAAACATGTTGAAATATACTATATCGAGAAGTAAATGAGCACAAACGTTTACATTTCATATTTATTAGAGTTTACAAGTATATTTTTTTTGGTATGCACCCTATCCTGATTTAAACGGCATTTTTGAATTCCCCTGTTTGAGAGCTTTCCAAAAATGTATAATTTTGCTATCATCGGTTAAATATTTCTTTTGTTATAGTCATGTATGTAAAACCGATGAATTAGGGCAAGTTCACTGTGTAGCGAATAGGGAAAAAGCCAAGGACAACGCAATCGATTCATGATTACAATTGTTGCACAATAGTTGTCACATTTGTTGAAACTAAATCTTATAGAATATGAAATAATCTATAAAATGAGAGCAAAATCATGTTTGTACCATACAGGGATGAGGAGCTATAGTAAATTGAACGTAGAATTGGGAACATTTTTTATATTCCCCATAGAGATTGCACACAGCGCCGCCGCCGCCGCCACCGCCGCCGCCGCCACCGCCACCACCCCTGACTTTCACAACATAATCAATCATATCTCAGCCAAACATTTATAGAAATACCTGATTTATTAACACAATGTAGCTAGATAAATAGGCTTTCATATGACACCTCAACCATAGCTCTACCACATTTAGTTGTTGAGTTAATAGAGAGAGATGGATGATTCGTCACCAAAAATGCAACGCCACCACCCTTTTTGGGTGGTGAGTTCAAAACACATGGCCATATGCAGTATGTCCCAATTTTTGTACCGATTATTGATTTTGGATTAGGCAACATCAAAGCACCTGGCCAGGTACTTTTGTGTTATGTGTTATGTGTTATGTGTTATGTGTTATGTAAATTGCGTTGCGACAACGTTCACATGTGTAGATAGAGCAATCTTTTAGAAATATGTTGATATCAAACTTAACCCCCACGACGATCCCTATATACCATAGGCGTGCGCAGGATTTTTTTACCCGGGGGGCTTAAATATAAATTGATTGAGTATGCATGTTTGACTAATCAAAGCGGTGCAACGGAAAGGGATGGGGGGGGGGGGGTCTGCGGGGTTGTGTGCCCCCCCCCCTTGGAATTGGATTTTGTGTTCAATTTTCGAAACCATTTGGTGCGATTTGGTATGTACTTTTGACCAATATTTTATTGAAAAACCTTCACTTCATTTCCCATCAATAGGCCTATTGGCTTATTACCAATATCATTCAAAATATGATTTTTTCCCTTCAATTTTGCACAACACGGCATAAGGGTTTGAAATTCGCATAAATTAAAAAGGATTCGCACTGGGCGCGAAAATATTGGCTATTGTAAAAGCAAGGTTTAAAAAAACAGTTCCTGAAGCCATGTTGTTAAGCTTGACTGATAATTAAACAATGAAACGAATTTGCGCGTAACGCGCAAAAACTGTCTATTTTATCACTAAAAAGGTCCAGACAGCGATTCTGAAGCCATCTTGTTCCAATCGTATAATAAATTAGTAAAAATAATTATTGTAAAAAGAAAGGTTTAGAAAAAGGTTCCTGAAGCCATCTTGTTAAGCTTGAATAATAAATAACATTGAAATTAACCCGCGCGTAGCGCGAAAAAATGTCTATTTTAACACTTAAAGGTCCAGAAAACGTTTATGAAGCTATCTTGTTGAAATTGAATAACACAAATTTAAAAATAATTCCCGTGGAGCGTGACAAAATTGGCTTTTATTAAAAAATAAAGGTTTAGAAAACGTTCCTGAAGCCATCTTGTTAAGCTTGACTAATAAAATAATCAGCGAGACTAATTTGCACAATAAAAAGGTCCAGAAAACGTTTCTGAAGCCATCTTGTTCAAATTGAATAACAAAATATTTAAAAAAATGTCTATTGCAAAAAGAAAGGTTAAAAACCCGTTCCTGAAGCCATCTTGTTAAGCATGAATAATAAAACATTGAAAATAATGTGTGCGTAGCGCGCAAAAACTGGTTATTTTAACTCTAAAATAGCCCTGAAAAATGTTCATGAAGCCATTTTGTTTAACCTTGAATATTAAAACAATGACACCAATTCGCTCAAAACGCACTAAAATGTCTAGTTTTCGAACTAAAATGGTCCAGAAAACGTGTCTGAAACATATTTTTATAAATTTTGAATGAACATTGAGAACAGGATATTTTGTCAATCTGGATTCTGAAAAAGTCCACTTTATTTTCTTCAAATTAATTTTCAAATTTTCAAATTTTCCCTCCTCCACAATTTAAAAAAAAAAAAAATTGAGTGCACAAACATACAATTGGATTTGGAAGAGGGAAAATTTGAAGTCCACAGTACTTCCTCAATACAAAACATGTGTAGATAAAATGATTATCATTCATGGTTTTGCCATCATATTTGGGCTTGCATGTTGCCAATGGTTTTGCATTACTAGCCCAATTGTACCAAAACAACAACAATGCAAGGCAAAAAAACCCACATGTTTTACTTCCATTCAATGTTATACTGTTAGCGCACTATTTCAAGCGGTTGACTATTTCAAGTGGTCAACATACAGTTTTGTCATGCAATGTATGTACGCTTTCACGTCTCGTAGACATGCGAGTTTGTGCGTAATGTTGAAATGTCCATGTCAAGTGTCAAGTCTATGCATGCAGTAGTAGTTACACTTAGGATATTGAATGTGCTCCAGCACAGCATTCGATATATCCAACTAATGTTCATAATACGATTACTGTAGATCTTTGATTTTGATCCCATGGTGACCTGGATGGTGACATTGTCAGATCAGCAGAGTGTGCGCGCTAAGATTAAAAAGGGCGCATCGGTCCGAACTCGTCATTCGTCTTTGGTATATGTTCCACATGCCATAACAATCAGAGTAAAAACCAATGTCATCAGCATGATTCTTACAGTCTATGGTACCTACACAGTGCAGCTATGCTATATGTAAGGCAAACAGCAAGTGTTTCCAAAATATAATGCAAATGCACCCAAAAAAGTTCCTGAAATCACACAAAAAGGTAAAATTCAGCCCAAATAATGTGCAAAAAGGGGAATTGCAGCCCAAATATGTGCAACTAAAGATCCAACATGACAAGAATTGGGCTTAGATAATGGTCCAATGAGTGAAGACAACAAGGCATCCTAAAGTTCTGAGTAAACATGTGTGATTAATGGCATACAATACATGGGATGTGTGCGCAAGGTCACCAAGTGAAGTGTTACCAACTATAATAGCCCAATTATGTAATGAACAATAGATTGCCCTATATATTATTTCAATTGACAAACCTTAACTTCACAAATGCACCTCATTGGGCCAAAAAGATCAGCCACAGACAAAAAGTAATCACAACATATACCTGCCATGATATGACAGGGCCTAGCTAGCTTTCTAGAATTAATATTTTTAAACCGTGAAGAGTTTTTTAAGCGATTAAGTTATCGCCTGCCTGCCTTCCTGCTGTCTGAAGCACAGAAAATGAATGCAAAACCATTGCGTGTTTTGTCAGAGCAATTGCTGTACCGACAGATTTTTATGAGCTCAAATTACCCCCCCCCCTCCCCCAATGAGCTCAAATTACCCCCCTCCCCTAATGAGCTCAAATTACCCCCCCCCCCCCCCATTTGTTTTGAGACAAAAAATTGAATTCAGTTTTGTATGGAATATTAGAAATTTGTAACATTTATTTTAAATGTGAGGGTTTTTTTTGGAAAATTATTGAATTTTTTTGAAATGATTTGAAAATGTTAACAAAATATTGCAATTTTGGAATGTTTTGGGGTAAAAAATGTGAAAATTGTGAAAAAAAATGTGAACATTAATGCAATTTTTGAATGTTTTTGGAAAAAAAGTGAAAATTAATGCATTTGTTGAATGTTTTTGAAAAAAATGTGGAAAATAATGCAATTTTTAAAAAAAAATTAAAAAAAGTGAAAATTAATGCATTTGAATGTTTTTGAAAAAATGTGAAAATTAATGCAATTTTTGAATGTTTTTGAAAAAAAGTAAAAATTAATGCATTTTTTGAATGTTTTTGAAAAAAATATGTGAAAATTCACCGAAAATTAATATGACCGACCGACCGACCGACCGACCGATGTAGGCATTGAACCTGGGTCACAGTGGTTTCAGGCAAGCAAGTCGCGCAACGGGGCAACGCTGTGCATGTTACGCGCCAGCCACATGGGACGCTGAGGAATCATCGTCCCGTCGCACATCAGCCGCCATCACGGTGCGCGAGTTGAAACAATGTCAACTATATAATCATCCGTCGACGTCGACCGATGCGCAACGACGGGAGGTATGAACATGCCTTTTTTGGGCTACATACCAACCGATGCATTCTCTATGGGCTCAATGAAAATTGGGCCAATTGGGGTGCACGTCAGTGGGGGAGGGGGTTATTCAGTGCGATCAGTAAGGATGATGCAGTGAAATCACTGTATCGAGGAAGACAAAATAGACTATAGACGCGTGACTACAGGACGCTTTGCATTGCTGATCGAGCGAAAAACAGGGAGGGCGCATGGAAAAGGGCCATGGGAATATTTTTTTGGGTCGGGTCAGCGGAACCATGGAATTGCCCAGGCTTGTCGCAGACCATTTGTATGTGGGGGTTACTGCATGTGTGATGCCAGCACCATGTCAGCGCAGCGGTCAACAGGATCGAGGACTACGTCGCTCAGCATTGTGTTGCAAATGTGTCTAATATACACTAGACTAAGGCCAACAACAAAAACCCTGTTTAGCGTCCCCTCCCGCTTCCTTTTTGCTTGGGGTCCGCTTCAATTTTTTTTTGCTCTCTTAATTTCAGTCATAACTTTTTCAGGTTCCCAAAGTTTATCGCTTTCCAGGCCAATTTGTACTAAAAGTGAGGGGAAAAAAGAAGAAGGAAAAAAGGGCCTCTTCCTTCCAACGCTAAACATGTTTTAATTTTTACTTTGCCTAATTCAAGCTGTACTGCGTGTTTAAATTAATAAAATAAATCCTCAGCGTTGAAAGATATTGAACTTGGGAGAAGATTTCTGATTTGAACCCACTTAGATCAGAGAACATGAGCAACCTCGAGTAGGCCTATTTTGCTGGGCTCGGGAGTGAGTCGGACTCGAGATTTTAGAATAAACAGAAATAAGCTTATTACTCAAATGTGGCAATGTGTGAAATACAATTACGCCTGTAATGCAATGGGTTATTTTAACATAGATTTGGTTAGAAAAAAATAGTATTCGATTTCCAAGATAATTTCCCACCTTATTTCACCAAGTCTCAAAACACTCACTTTCCCTATTCGTCGAAAGTTACAGACTGAAGGGAGCACGCAACTAATTAGCTCCCCATAGGCTTTACACACAAATGTCGGCCTATTAAACCGCTCTATTTCAAAACTTCACCAGTCAATTTTTGTGAAAACTTGCAATCTTATGCCATAAACGCTTATTTATAACATATCTGAATATCAAGGAAAGTTATTCGTCACATTTTTCAGTAAATACCGTTGAATTGGGAAGTATTAATTTCATCACCTAATTTTCAGTCCTCAGGCTGGGATGCAAAAATCGGCGCCTTTCATTATAATGACGTGCCAGAGAGTATGGGACGGGAAGGCAAAATTAATTACTTGATTCAGTCAATTTATTCCTTTCACGTAATCATTTAACTTTTAATATTTTAATTCATGACACTGAGATGGGGCATGCATTGACCCCCCCCCCCCCCCCCCCCCCACTTACACACATCAATGTTTATTTCTGGGGGGGGGGGCAAAACTAGGATGATTACTTTCTTTCACATTTTTTCTTCTTTCTATCTATTCTCAAATGTTCTTGTTTTTTCTTAATTTCTAATTTTTGAAAGAAATCTGGACTTTTCGAGGTCCATTTCGACACGAGAGCCTGTTTGAAACCAATTCGGCTACAAAATGGCTAGTTTAACACTAAAAACCTCCAGAAAAATGTTCCTGAGCCATCATGTTTTAATCTTGAATAATTAACGCGTACAAACTGTCAGTTTTTTAAACTAAAATGGTCCAGAAAAACGTTCCTTAAGCTATCTTTTTATAACTTGAATAAAGAAACATTGAATCTAACTCGCGCGAAGCGCAAAATGGTACTAAAATGGTATAAAAAACTTCCCTTAAACCATGTTGTTAAGCTTGAATAATTAAACATTGAAACTAATTCGCGCACAATATGACTTCTTTCGTCCACATCGTGACAATTATGGGTGCACTACACTAAATGGGGTATCCCCTATCCTTAAGGGCGGTGTTTAAAGCTAGAATCGGAAAATATGCATGGCAAAATCCTCAATTAAAAAAACTTGACGGTAATACAATTGCGTAAATGCCTATGATTTTTGATTAATTATGATTAATGGGATATCACCTACATGCACCCTGACTATAAACTGTGAATATCATCTAGATACATTTTGAGAGATCTTTCCCAATTTGTGTTTTTTACTGGAAACATTGACGATTACGGCGGCATTTCCAAGCTCGTCAGAGAGGTAGTCAACTCCATGGGCGTATTTTGAAAAATCGAGCAGGTTCACCTACCTATTTTTTTCACTTTTTGGTTAGAAAATGTGATCATCTTTCAGAAAAAATCACTCTACAAGGTCCAATTTCGCAATTTAGTGGTCTAACACAGAGTTTTATATCAGTGTTTTTGTACATATCCCTATGGAGCTCTATTTAGTAGTGTGACCCCTTAAGGGAATTCGGCCATATTTGACCCTTGACCCCATTATTAAGTAAAATTAGGTCAGATATCAGCTGTTTTGAATTTTATTCGAGACAAATATTGTAAAACAAGGATTTTTCGACCAGAATGAGATTGTTTCGATCCAATTGTTGCCTTAATTTGACCTATTTTGACGTGTTTTGTAAGTAAGCCTATTGGAAACTGTAATTCTATGCTATTTAGAGAGAAAAGGATGATTTTTAAACAAACCGCTGCCTTTCATCTCATCTGACCGGACAATGTCGGATCAAATGCAGCAGTCCTCCACAGTTTTAAGGTGCACCACTTGGGTAAAATATGTCAAGTAAGCACTTTAATGGGGTACATGAGGGGGGGGGGTGATACGGAGCATAAAAGCAACTTACTATGAAGCCTTGAGTAAAATTTGGCCACATTTGAAATATTTATGAAGTAAGCTTATTTTTTTTTTATTTTTTTTTTTATTATTCCATGCATTGATGATGGATGGAGTAGGCTTAAGCTTATGTTGTGTTACTAAGTTAAGCTCAAGTTGTAAAACTATTTCAAGATGTGAGGGTCACATCCATGAAGGTATTGTGTATAATGCCTGCATTCTGGAGGCAAAACCATTTAATTTAACGGGTAAGTTAAATGATAAACAAAGTCTGACCTGATTAAGTGTACATCTGCTCTGTTATTTTGTAGATTAATTCATCAAATTTGAACATTGGTGGGGAAAGTCACCAACGTTATCATTATGGAATCTATTTTGATTATTTTTGTACAACAACACAGTGCATGTACCCTACCCCTGTCAGTAAAAACACACGTAGACATTCAATACAACAAGAATTTCTTTAAAAAGGATGAACGCTGTCCTGACAAGTATTTCGTTTAAAAAGGATTGTAGCTGTCCTCACAAAATGTAATATTGCTATGTTAATTTTGCTATCTTCAGTAGATAGCAGGTATCCATACATGACAAATTCCACTCATAAATAATTATAACAACATGGAAATATCATTAAAATGATCACAAAATGTTCAAAAGGATTCAAGGTAACTATTCCAATACATTTCAAGTACATTCAGCACAATATAAATTTCCTTAAGGGTGCACTACACTAAATGGGGTATCCCCTAACCTTAAGGGCGGTGTTTAAAGCTAGAATCGGAAAATATGCATGGCAAAATCCTCAATTAAAAAAACTTGACGGTAATACAATTGCGTAAATGCCTATGATTTTTGATTAATTATGATTAATGGGATATCACCTACATGCACCCTGACTATAAACTGTGAATATCATCTAGATACATTTTGAGAGATCTTTCCCAATTTGTGTTTTTTACTGGAAACATTGACGATTACGGCGGCATTTCCAAGCTCGTCAGAGAGGTAGTCAACTCCATGGGCGTATTTTGAAAAATCGAGCAGGTTCACCTACCTATTTTTTTCACTTTTTGGTGAGAAAATGTGATCATCTTTCAGAAAAAATCACTCTACAAGGTCCAATTTCGCAATTTAGTGGTCTAACACAGAGTTTTATATCAGTGTTTTTGTACATATCCCTATGGAGCTCTATTTAGTAGTGTGACCCCTTAAGGGAATTCGGCCATATTTGATCCTTGACCCCATTATTAAGTAAAATTAGGTCAGATATCAGCTGTTTTGAATTTTATTCGAGACAAATATTGTAAAACAAGGATTTTTCGACCAGAATGAGATTGTTTCGATCCAATTGTTGCCTTAATTTGACCTATTTTGACGTGTTTTGTAAGTAAGCCTATTGGAAACTGTAATTCTATGCTATTTAGAGAGAAAAGGATGATTTTTAAACAAACCGCTGCCTTTCATCTCATCTGACCGGACAATGTCGGATCAAATGCAGCAGTCCTCCACAGTTTTAAGGTGCACCACTTGGGTAAAATATGTCAAGTAAGCACTTTAATGGGGTACATGAGGGGGGGGGGGGGTGATACGGAGCATAAAAGCAACTTACTATGAAGCCTTGAGTAAAATTTGGCCACATTTGAAATATTAATGAAGTAAGCTTTTTTTTTTTTTTTTTTTTTTATTATTCCATGCATTGATGATGGATAGAGTAGGCTTAAGCTTATGTTGTGTTACTAAGTTAAGCTCAAGTTGTAAAACTATTTCAAGATGTGAGGGTCACATCCATGAAGGTATTGTGTATAATGCCTGCATTCTGGAGGCAAAACCATTTAATTTAACGGGTAAGTTAAATGATAAACAAAGTCTGACCTGATTAAGTGTACATCTGCTCTGTTATTTTGTAGATTAATTCATCAAATTTGAACATTGGTGGGGAAAGTCACCAACGTTATCATTATGGAATCTATTTTGATTATTTGTGTACAACAACACAGTGCATGTACCCTACCCCTGTCAGTAAAAACACACGTAGACATTCAATACTTCAAGAATTTCTTTAAAAAGGATGAACGCTGTCCTGACAAGTATTTCGTTTAAAAAGGATTGTAGCTGTCCTCACAAAATGTAATATTGCTATGTTAATTTTGCTATCTTCAGTAGATAGCAGGTATCCATACATGACAAATTCCACTCATAAATAATTATAACAACATGGAAATATCATTAAAATGATCACAAAATGTTCAAAAGGATTCAAGGTAACTATTCCAATACATTTCAAGTACATTCAGCACAATATAAATTTCCTTAAGGGAATTCGGCCATATTTGACCCTTGACCCCATTATTAAGTAAAATTAGGTCAGATATCAGCTGTTTTGAATTTTATTCGAGACAAATATTGTAAAACAAGGATTTTTCGACCAGAATGAGATTGTTTCGATCCAATTGTTGCCTTAATTTGACCTATTTTGACGTGTTTTGTAAGTAAGCCTATTGGAAACTGTAATTCTATGCTATTTAGAGAGAAAAGGATGATTTTTAAACAAACCGCTGCCTTTCATCTCATCTGACCGGACAATGTCGGATCAAATGCAGCAGTCCTCCACAGTTTTAAGGTGCACCACTTTGGTAAAATATGTCAAGTAAGCACTTTAATGGGGTACATGAGGGGGGGTGATACGGAGCATAAAAGCAACTTACTATGAAGCCTTGAGTAAAATTTGGCCACATTTGAAATATTTATGAAGTAAGCTTATTTTTATTTTTTTATTTTTTTATTATTCCATGCATTGATGATGGATGGAGTAGGCTTAAGCTTATGTTGTGTTACTAAGTTAAGCTCAAGTTGTAAAACTATTTCAAGATGTGAGGGTCACATCCATGAAGGTATTGTGTATAATGCCTGCATTCTGGAGGCAAAACCATTTAATTTAACGGGTAAGTTAAATGATAAACAAAGTCTGACCTGATTAAGTGTACATCTGCTCTGTTATTTTGTAGATTAATTCATCAAATTTGAACATTGGTGGGGAAAGTCACCAACGTTATCATTATGGAATCTATTTTGATTATTTTTGTACAACAACACAGTGCATGTACCCTACCCCTGTCAGTAAAAACACACGTAGACATTCAATACAACAAGAATTTCTTTAAAAAGGATGAACGCTGTCCTGACAAGTATTTCGTTTAAAAAGGATTGTAGCTGTCCTCACAAAATGTAATATTGCTATGTTAATTTTGCTATCTTCAGTAGATAGCAGGTATCCATACATGACAAATTCCACTCATAAATAATTATAACAACATGGAAATATCATTAAAATGATCACAAAATGTTCAAAAGGATTCAAGGTAACTATTCCAATACATTTCAAGTACATTCAGCACAATATAAATTTCCTTAAGGGTGCACTACACTAAATGGGGTATCCCCTATCCTTAAGGGCGGTGTTTAAAGCTAGAATCGGAAAATATGCATGGCAAAATCCTCAATTAAAAAAACTTGACGGTAATACAATTGCGTAAATGCCTATGATTTTTGATTAATTATGATTAATGGGATATCACCTACATGCACCCTGACTATAAACTGTGAATATCATCTAGATACATTTTGAGAGATCTTTCCCAATTTGTGTTTTTTACTGGAAACATTGACGATTACGGCGGCATTTCCAAGCTCGTCAGAGAGGTAGTCAACTCCATGGGCGTATTTTGAAAAATCGAGCAGGTTCACCTACCTATTTTTTTCACTTTTTGGTGAGAAAATGTGATCATCTTTCAGAAAAAATCACTCTACAAGGTCCAATTTCGCAATTTAGTGGTCTAACACAGAGTTTTATATCAGTGTTTTTGTACATATCCCTATGGAGCTCTATTTAGTAGTGTGACCCCTTAAGGGAATTCGGCCATATTTGACCCTTGACCCCATTATTAAGTAAAATTAGGTCAGATATCAGCTGTTTTGAATTTTATTCGAGACAAATATTGTAAAACAAGGATTTTTCGACCAGAATGAGATTGTTTCGATCCAATTGTTGCCTTAATTTGACCTATTTTGACGTGTTTTGTAAGTAAGCCTATTGGAAACTGTAATTCTATGCTATTTAGAGAGAAAAGGATGATTTTTAAACAAACCGCTGCCTTTCATCTCATCTGACCGGACAATGTCGGATCAAATGCAGCAGTCCTCCACAGTTTTAAGGTGCACCACTTGGGTAAAATATGTCAAGTAAGCACTTTAATGGGGTACATGAGGGGGGGGGTGATACGGAGCATAAAAGCAACTTACTATGAAGCCTTGAGTAAAATTTGGCCACATTTGAAATATTTATGAAGTAAGCTTATTTTTTTTTTATTTTTTTTTTTATTATTCCATGCATTGATGATGGATGGAGTAGGCTTAAGCTTATGTTGTGTTACTAAGTTAAGCTCAAGTTGTAAAACTATTTCAAGATGTGAGGGTCACATCCATGAAGGTATTGTGTATAATGCCTGCATTCTGGAGGCAAAACCATTTAATTTAACGGGTAAGTTAAATGATAAACAAAGTCTGACCTGATTAAGTGTACATCTGCTCTGTTATTTTGTAGATTAATTCATCAAATTTGAACATTGGTGGGGAAAGTCACCAACGTTATCATTATGGAATCTATTTTGATTATTTTTGTACAACAACACAGTGCATGTACCCTACCCCTGTCAGTAAAAACACACGTAGACATTCAATACAACAAGAATTTCTTTAAAAAGGATGAACGCTGTCCTGACAAGTATTTCGTTTAAAAAGGATTGTAGCTGTCCTCACAAAATGTAATATTGCTATGTTAATTTTGCTATCTTCAGTAGATAGCAGGTATCCATACATGACAAATTCCACTCATAAATAATTATAACAACATGGAAATATCATTAAAATGATCACAAAATGTTCAAAAGGATTCAAGGTAACTATTCCAATACATTTCAAGTACATTCAGCACAATATAAATGTCCTTAAGGGTGCACTACACTAAATGGGGTATCCCCTAACCTTAAGGGCGGTGTTTAAAGCTAGAATCGGAAAATATGCATGGCAAAATCCTCAATTAAAAAAACTTGACGGTAATACAATTGCGTAAATGCCTATGATTTTTGATTAATTATGATTAATGGGATATCACCTACATGCACCCTGACTATAAACTGTGAATATCATCTAGATACATTTTGAGAGATCTTTCCCAATTTGTGTTTTTTACTGGAAACATTGACGATTACGGCGGCATTTCCAAGCTCGTCAGAGAGGTAGTCAACTCCATGGGCGTATTTTGAAAAATCGAGCCGGTTCACCTACCTATTTTTTTCACTTTTTGGTGAGAAAATGTGATCATCTTTCAGAAAAAATCACTCTACAAGGTCCAATTTCGCAATTTAGTGGTCTAACACAGAGTTTTATATCAGTGTTTTTGTACATATCCCTATGGAGCTCTATTTAGTAGTGTGACCCCTTAAGGGAATTCGGCCATATTTGATCCTTGACCCCATTATTAAGTAAAATTAGGTCAGATATCAGCTGTTTTGAATTTTATTCGAGACAAATATTGTAAAACAAGGATTTTTCGACCAGAATGAGATTGTTTCGATCCAATTGTTGCCTTAATTTGACCTATTTTGACGTGTTTTGTAAGTAAGCCTATTGGAAACTGTAATTCTATGCTATTTAGAGAGAAAAGGATGATTTTTAAACAAACCGCTGCCTTTCATCTCATCTGACCGGACAATGTCGGATCAAATGCAGCAGTCCTCCACAGTTTTAAGGTGCACCACTTGGGTAAAATATGTCAAGTAAGCACTTTAATGGGGTACATGAGGGGGGGGGGGTGATACGGAGCATAAAAGCAACTTACTATGAAGCCTTGAGTAAAATTTGGCCACATTTGAAATATTTATGAAGTAAGCTTTTTTTTATTTTTTATTATTTTTATTATTCCATGCATTGATGATGGATGGAGTAGGCTTAAGCTTATGTTGTGTTACTAAGTTAAGCTCAAGTTGTAAAACTATTTCAAGATGTGAGGGTCACATCCATGAAGGTATTGTGTATAATGCCTGCATTCTGGAGGCAAAACCATTTAATTTAACGGGTAAGTTAAATGATAAACAAAGTCTGACCTGATTAAGTGTACATCTGCTCTGTTATTTTGTAGATTAATTCATCAAATTTGAACATTGGTGGGGAAAGTCACCAACGTTATCATTATGGAATCTATTTTGATTATTTGTGTACAACAACACAGTGCATGTACCCTACCCCTGTCAGTAAAAACACACGTAGACATTCAATACTTCAAGAATTTCTTTAAAAAGGATGAACGCTGTCCTGACAAGTATTTCGTTTAAAAAGGATTGTAGCTGTCCTCACAAAATGTAATATTGCTATGTTAATTTTGCTATCTTCAGTAGATAGCAGGTATCCATACATGACAAATTCCACTCATAAATAATTATAACAACATGGAAATATCATTAAAATGATCACAAAATGTTCAAAAGGATTCAAGGTAACTATTCCAATACATTTCAAGTACATTCAGCACAATATAAATTTCCTTAAGGGAATTCGGCCATATTTGACCCTTGACCCCATTATTAAGTAAAATTAGGTCAGATATCAGCTGTTTTGAATTTTATTCGAGACAAATATTGTAAAACAAGGATTTTTCGACCAGAATGAGATTGTTTCGATCCAATTGTTGCCTTAATTTGACCTATTTTGACGTGTTTTGTAAGTAAGCCTATTGGAAACTGTAATTCTATGCTATTTAGAGAGAAAAGGATGATTTTTAAACAAACCGCTGCCTTTCATCTCATCTGACCGGACAATGTCGGATCAAATGCAGCAGTCCTCCACAGTTTTAAGGTGCACCACTTTGGTAAAATATGTCAAGTAAGCACTTTAATGGGGTACATGAGGGGGGGTGATACGGAGCATAAAAGCAACTTACTATGAAGCCTTGAGTAAAATTTGGCCACATTTGAAATATTTATGAAGTAAGCTTATTTTTATTTTTTTATTTTTTTATTATTCCATGCATTGATGATGGATGGAGTAGGCTTAAGCTTATGTTGTGTTACTAAGTTAAGCTCAAGTTGTAAAACTATTTCAAGATGTGAGGGTCACATCCATGAAGGTATTGTGTATAATGCCTGCATTCTGGAGGCAAAACCATTTAATTTAACGGGTAAGTTAAATGATAAACAAAGTCTGACCTGATTAAGTGTACATCTGCTCTGTTATTTTGTAGATTAATTCATCAAATTTGAACATTGGTGGGGAAAGTCACCAACGTTATCATTATGGAATCTATTTTGATTATTTTTGTACAACAACACAGTGCATGTACCCTACCCCTGTCAGTAAAAACACACGTAGACATTCAATACAACAAGAATTTCTTTAAAAGGGATGAACGCTGTCCTGACAAGTATTTCGTTTAAAAAGGATTGTAGCTGTCCTCACAAAATGTAATATTGCTATGTTAATTTTGCTATCTTCAGTAGATAGCAGGTATCCATACATGACAAATTCCACTCATAAATAATTATAACAACATGGAAATATCATTAAAATGATCACAAAATGTTCAAAAGGATTCAAGGTAACTATTCCAATACATTTCAAGTACATTCAGCACAATATAAATTTCCTTAAGGGTGCACTACACTAAATGGGGTATCCCCTATCCTTAAGGGCGGTGTTTAAAGCTAGAATCGGAAAATATGCATGGCAAAATCCTCAATTAAAAAAACTTGACGGTAATACAATTGCGTAAATGCCTATGATTTTTGATTAATTATGATTAATGGGATATCACCTACATGCACCCTGACTATAAACTGTGAATATCATCTAGATACATTTTGAGAGATCTTTCCCAATTTGTGTTTTTTACTGGAAACATTGACGATTACGGCGGCATTTCCAAGCTCGTCAGAGAGGTAGTCAACTCCATGGGCGTATTTTGAAAAATCGAGCAGGTTCACCTACCTATTTTTTTCACTTTTTGGTGAGAAAATGTGATCATCTTTCAGAAAAAATCACTCTACAAGGTCCAATTTCGCAATTTAGTGGTCTAACACAGAGTTTTATATCAGTGTTTTTGTACATATCCCTATGGAGCTCTATTTAGTAGTGTGACCCCTTAAGGGAATTCGGCCATATTTGACCCTTGACCCCATTATTAAGTAAAATTAGGTCAGATATCAGCTGTTTTGAATTTTATTCGAGACAAATATTGTAAAACAAGGATTTTTCGACCAGAATGAGATTGTTTCGATCCAATTGTTGCCTTAATTTGACCTATTTTGACGTGTTTTGTAAGTAAGCCTATTGGAAACTGTAATTCTATGCTATTTAGAGAGAAAAGGATGATTTTTAAACAAACCGCTGCCTTTCATCTCATCTGACCGGACAATGTCGGATCAAATGCAGCAGTCCTCCACAGTTTTAAGGTGCACCACTTGGGTAAAATATGTCAAGTAAGCACTTTAATGGGGTACATGAGGGGGGGGGTGATACGGAGCATAAAAGCAACTTACTATGAAGCCTTGAGTAAAATTTGGCCACATTTGAAATATTTATGAAGTAAGCTTATTTTTTTTGTTTTTTTTTTGTTATTATTCCATGCATTGATGATGGATGGAGTAGGCTTAAGCTTATGTTGTGTTACTAAGTTAAGCTCAAGTTGTAAAACTATTTCAAGATGTGAGGGTCACATCCATGAAGGTATTGTGTATAATGCCTGCATTCTGGAGGCAAAACCATTTAATTTAACGGGTAAGTTAAATGATAAACAAAGTCTGACCTGATTAAGTGTACATCTGCTCTGTTATTTTGTAGATTAATTCATCAAATTTGAACATTGGTGGGGAAAGTCACCAACGTTATCATTATGGAATCTATTTTGATTATTTTTGTACAACAACACAGTGCATGTACCCTACCCCTGTCAGTAAAAACACACGTAGACATTCAATACAACAAGAATTTCTTTAAAAATGATGAACGCTGTCCTGACAAGTATTTCGTTTAAAAAGGATTGTAGCTGTCCTCACAAAATGTAATATTGCTATGTTAATTTTGCTATCTTCAGTAGATAGCAGGTATCCATACATGACAAATTCCACTCATAAATAATTATAACAACATGGAAATATCATTAAAATGATCACAAAATGTTCAAAAGGATTCAAGGTAACTATTCCAATACATTTCAAGTACATTCAGCACAATATAAATGTCCTTAAGGGTGCACTACACTAAATGGGGTATCCCCTATCCTTAAGGGCGGTGTTTAAAGCTAGAATCGGAAAATATGCATGGCAAAATCCTCAATTAAAAAAACTTGACGGTAATACAATTGCGTAAATGCCTATGATTTTTGATTAATTATGATTAATGGGATATCACCTACATGCACCCTGACTATAAACTGTGAATATCATCTAGATACATTTTGAGAGATCTTTCCCAATTTGTGTTTTTTACTGGAAACATTGACGATTACGGCGGCATTTCCAAGCTCGTCAGAGAGGTAGTCAACTCCATGGGCGTATTTTGAAAAATCGAGCCGGTTCACCTACCTATTTTTTTCACTTTTTGGTGAGAAAATGTGATCATCTTTCAGAAAAAATCACTCTACAAGGTCCAATTTCGCAATTTAGTGGTCTAACACAGAGTTTTATATCAGTGTTTTTGTACATATCCCTATGGAGCTCTATTTAGTAGTGTGACCCCTTAAGGGAATTCGGCCATATTTGACCCTTGACCCCATTATTAAGTAAAATTAGGTCAGATATCAGCTGTTTTGAATTTTATTCGAGACAAATATTGTAAAACAAGGATTTTTCGACCAGAATGAGATTGTTTCGATCCAATTGTTGCCTTAATTTGACCTATTTTGACGTGTTTTGTAAGTAAGCCTATTGGAAACTGTAATTCTATGCTATTTAGAGAGAAAAGGATGATTTTTAAACAAACCGCTGCCTTTCATCTCATCTGACCGGACAATGTCGGATCAAATGCAGCAGTCCTCCACAGTTTTAAGGTGCACCACTTGGGTAAAATATGTCAAGTAAGCACTTTAATGGGGTACATGAGGGGGGGGGGGGTGATACGGAGCATAAAAGCAACTTACTATGAAGCCTTGAGTAAAATTTGGCCACATTTGAAATATTTATGAAGTAAGCTTTTTTTTATTTTTTATTATTTTTATTATTCCATGCATTGATGATGGATGGAGTAGGCTTAAGCTTATGTTGTGTTACTAAGTTAAGCTCAAGTTGTAAAACTATTTCAAGATGTGAGGGTCACATCCATGAAGGTATTGTGTATAATGCCTGCATTCTGGAGGCAAAACCATTTAATTTAACGGGTAAGTTAAATGATAAACAAAGTCTGACCTGATTAAGTGTACATCTGCTCTGTTATTTTGTAGATTAATTCATCAAATTTGAACATTGGTGGGGAAAGTCACCAACGTTATCATTATGGAATCTATTTTGATTATTTTTGTACAACAACACAGTGCATGTACCCTACCCCTGTCAGTAAAAACACACGTAGACATTCAATACTTCAAGAATTTCTTTAAAAAGGATGAACGCTGTCCTGACAAGTATTTCGTTTAAAAAGGATTGTAGCTGTCCTCACAAAATGTAATATTGCTATGTTAATTTTGCTATCTTCAGTAGATAGCAGGTATCCATACATGACAAATTCCACTCATAAATAATTATAACAACATGGAAATATCATTAAAATGATCACAAAATGTTCAAAAGGATTCAAGGTAACTATTCCAATACATTTCAAGTACATTCAGCACAATATAAATTTCCTTAAGGGTGCACTACACTAAATGGGGTATCCCCTATCCTTATAAGAGTCTGTAGGCAACTCTAACAATTATGTTTATTCAATCATATAAAATGTTCATGCAATATGTTTATTGAGGATTTTCTTGTCAATATTATAGATATAATCATAGATCTTTTCCTGACTACCCAAACCAAGTGTCCAACGCGTGACGCATTATTAAATAACCAGCAACTTGTACTGGGTCAAAATCGTTCTCATGACAACGCCACAGTATGAAAACGTATTTATGTATAAAACTGGTCAGGAAGGGTATGAATACATCTAATTAACTATTATATTGCGATAAAAATTAACACTTACTTTAAACTGTAACCATGGTAACACTATATAGGGGAATATGGGGCAACTGGACCGTGGGGCAACTGGACCGAAATGAAGGATTTTGTAATTGTATGGGCATACTGCTTTCTTTTGAACAATACGACTTTTGTTGATACTTGACATATATCTTTACCTTCTATAATCCAAAACATTTGGAACTTTAGGGTATTTACACATGTGATTTTTCTCCATATCTTTGAAGCTAACTCCTTGAGTGACTGATTGAAAATTCACAGATAGTATGGGCGATATATGACGATGGGTTTAGATCCTGTTTAATGTACTTTATATGATTGACAGATATGCAACAGTAAATATATACATGCAGTACAGTCGTCTTAAGATACTAGGTGCATATTGCATTTGATGGGTGTTATATTGTAGTGTGCTTAGGAACTTTCAGAAATATGATTAAAACCATAGGTTGTGGTTGAAATGACCGTAAAATGGCGCATATTGCTAATTTAGGGCATTGGTGGTTTGGATTTCCGATCAATATTATCATTTAAAGAATGCTTCAACTTAAATCATTATCACGGGTATTCATTTGGTAGAGTTATTAGTTCATGAATTTGCAAATAACAAAGTACACCATTTCTTACTTATCTAAAGACACTCGTCTACTTGTAGGACCCGAACGCCGTAATATTTGCGAATTCAAAGATACTCACTGGCTACAGAAATATGTGTAATGGCTAAAAACAAAAATGCAGTTTTGCCTTTTTTTCTTAAATGTATTGGTGTTATTGATTATTATGACAAATGGTGGTATGTTTTAAAACATTTTGGCGTAAAATGTATTACGTCACAGGCGTGTTTTAATAACGTTTCATCTCGACAAAGTGCTACGTCATTTGTTGGGGTGAGTGGACCGAAGGGGTGTGGGGCAACTGGACCGCCTGCAAAAACGTAATCAAAATTGTAACATTAATTTTGAAAATGAGTTGTTAGTGTCAATAAAACATGACTCGGTATTGAAATGTGAATAGAATATGAAATAATTCACATTCTTTCAAGTTCTTAGACATTTTGGGGCATTTCGGGTCTAATACCACTATTTCTGATATTGAAGGATTACAATATGACATGAAATTGCTTTAGAATGGTTTAAAACCTCGGTATTATGAATTACATCTTTTTTATATTTTGAATGGTGTCTGTAAAGGTATTTGCTATGACGAAATATCATGATTTATGTATTTTATCCACTGCTTTTTGTGTATATCAACCGTTGGGTCATCATTGTCATATTGACTAACTTCCCCTGTAACATGAAAAGCTGGCTAAATATCAAGATGGTTTATTATAAGTACTAAATGATGATTATATGAAGTAAATAAAATCATTAAAGAAAGGGGTATATAGACAAATGTATGGGGCGTCTGAATATCACAACCATGTAACCATTTAACTAGGTTCATACCGTTTTATCTATAAACGTGCAGTCGAAAATTGCGCTTGCTTTGTACACCATTAGTATTACTGCTTTTTACACGTTAACCACGAAAACTGTATAAAACATGGGTTTCATGAGACCTGTATCATTGTTACACGTTAAATAATATGGAAATGAGTTTGTAAAGAAAATACTGCTTAGTTACCGTGTTGTCAATCAATGATTTCTGTGTATTCTAACCGTTGGAACATATAGGTCCAGTTGCCCCAACGATGGGGTAACTGGACCGTCCCAAGTAAAGTTTTTAGTTAGTGGTAATTGGCCTTTTGTTTGGATATTTTTTAACATTGATTATATGTTATATGTAAACAGTTACATGGGTGATAATTTCATAGCAATTCCATAAATATTTACACGAGCTTTAAGCTTTTATATCATGAAACATGCTTAACCGGTCCAGTTGCCCCATCCTCCCCTAACATATAGGAATAATTTAGATACCTTTTTCGAACCATTGTGTTTGAGCTCCGTAGCTTTCGAGGTCATCACGTCCCCTTCATTCAGCGTAGTGTTTACTTCCCTCCACTTGTAACATGACCCCCTTTCGGGCGATCACATGACAGCAGGTCATTGTAGATGGTGGGTAAGTCGTAGCCGGTGTCTCGGTTGAGGGTCGGTTTCAGTGTCCCTATTTCGATAGCCTCTCTGATCTTACGTTTCCAAAACTGATCTTCTCTAACGATCACTTGGACGTCGTCTAGCTTGATTTTGTCCTTAGAGTATTTTGAGTGTTCTGCCACAGATGAGAGAGGAGTGGTTTTGTGGTTCGAGTGTTCTTTGAACCTGGTGGTAAGAGCTCTACTGGTTTCACCCACGAAAGATTTGGGGCACTCTGGACAGTCAATTTGGTATATCGCACCAGGCGCGTACGCAGGGGGGGTGTTTTGGGTGTGAAACACCCCCCTTGGGTCTGTCCTAAAAATTAAAAAGGGGAAAGGAGAGGAAAAGAGAAGGAAAAGGAGAAGGAAAAAGAGAAGGGGGAGAGAGGGGACAGCGGAGACAGGGGAGAGGCAGTGGCGTAACCTGAGAGGGGTCGAGGGGGCGATCGCCCTCCAGTAATGACTGTATGTCGGTTGAGATTGTCATTTGCAACATCTTTGGCAAAATTTTCGCGCGCTACGCGCGCATACATATCCCAAAAATGAAATATTTTGGGAGAGGGAGAAGGGAAAGAGTAAGAGAAAAGACTAAGTACCGATGGGGGTATTTTCTACAGGTTTTAAAATGATAATGGCCCTCAAACCATGCCAAATATTCTAGATATTATGTTGGACCAATTTAAGATTTAGTGTTTAAACACATGAGTTACTGGTGAGAAATTGCAACGTTGAACTAAGAATAAACCTGCAATAAGTGTTCAAAAATATGCAAGGAAATGCGTTCTTTTCAACCGTGAATTTCAAAAAACTTCTGGCGGGAAGTTTCTTCTGGCGGGAACTCCCCCCGAGACACGCAAGCGTGTCCCGGCCAGCGCTTCGCGCAGGCATGGATAGTGAAATCATTATTTCAATATTTCTAAAACACCCCCCTTCACAAAATCCTGCGTACGCGCCTGTATCATACCACATTTGTTTACGTCAGGGGTTTTGTCCTCGGGGTGTACCAAAGAAGATCTGATGGCGTTGATCGGTTTGTGGTAAGTTCTCACCCCGTGGTCCCTGAAGATGTGCGTAAGTTTTTTCTTATACTCCTTTGAAGTACGGAAGCGGTATGCTCACAATCCTTTGGTCTGTGTTGTTAGTGCCCTTGGTTTTAGGTTTTTTGGATTTTGGAGTTTTGTAGATCCATGGTTTATAACCGTTGGCTTTGAGTGCGGACTTGACATGTTTATGTTTTGCTTGTTTGTCATCGTCCGTAGTTACTAATTTGTCGACTCTGTCCTTGAGAGACCTCACTACCGACCGTTTATGCTCGAGCTGATGATTAGAGTCAAAGTTGAGGTATTTATCGGTGTGGATGGGTTTGCAGTAAATAGTAACGTTGGTACTGCCATCGTCATTCATATGTATCCAGGAAAGGAAGTTTACCTTCGCGTTCTGGTTCCGTGGTTAATTTAATGTTAGGATCCAGGGCATTGATGTGGGCCGTAATATTCATTGAAAGCTACGGAGCTCAAACACAATGGTTCGAAACAGGTATCTACATTATTCCTAAATTCATGATCGAACCCAATATCAGTCTACATGCTTCTATATAACATATGTATTAAATTGTGTGAATGTACAAGATGCTGTAAAAAAAAGTGATGATAAATAAAACTCTTGCTGGAGGATATAAGATTTAAACAAAAGGTTTAAGGCAAATACAACAATCTGTTACAACGAGAGAGGCGAAAAACAAAATCGTGGATCCACAGGGAGGGACCTCTCTTTACCGTACGATTAGTTCTTGTATTACTTAGATTGTGAGGCAATTTTTGTATTGAGATATTAAAGGATACCATTGATGTCAATTAAAATGATTCAATCATTATCACTATCAAAGAAAAACGTGTCGTGTCTGTCGCTGCATACGTGCATTGATTTAGTATGAATCTTTGTATTCCTCTGACACAATTGTGGATTGTCAATTTAGGGCATCTTCACTATTAATTTGAGTCCAACCTGTAATACCCGTTTTATTAAAAGCAATATGTGCAACTCAACTGATTAAGACGATATTAGCACTTTTAAAAACTAATAAAATAAGCTATATTTAGAAAAAAGAGTTCTCGATTCCACGGATATTGCAAATGTTTTCTTTTAGTTGTATTTCTCTTTTAGTTTCCATTTAAAACTCCTTCTAAAAGGATGGCCCGCGTATCAATATTTGTGTGGACATAATTATTTGAAATGATGTACAAATTTAAATAAGAATTGACAAGGATTGCATATCAGTTGTTTTGGGATAAGCATGCGGGTTGGTCATGCATTTCGCAGGGAACAATGACTGGTATTGCTCACGCCATAGTTATATGAACCCGTTGACTTAAGGATACAAACCTCGGAGGTGTTTTGGAATATCGCGAAATAGAATGCTTATGATAATCTTTTAATATTCACGTTCAAGGCACACCTGGATGAGAGCAAACTCTTCACCGATGACGGAACTATGGGGTTTTTTCCTCGGAGCGCGTAACGTGGAAGCGTGCTCCAATAAGCATACCGACTTCATTATCGCACCCTTGATTGCCCAGGCGTCCTGCGTTTTATTAAAAGCATTGGAAGCATAATGTGTCCTCAGCTGATCAAGACGATAAACCATTCAAAAACGAACAACATTAATTGTGTATATAGACCATTTCAAATCCGAAAATATTCGATCGGTTCCGAATGTTTCCGATTAGCCGAAAGTTTTGACATCCAGTTGCATGATTCGCGAGTCATGCACAAAACAACAAATGTTTCCAACCGGTGTCTCTATAACCCGTGTGTGGATTGCGCTGGTGTTTAGTGAGAGATTATTTCCCTCACAAAGGTGTATTTCGCCGTGTTTCAGTAACAAAAACGCCGGCTAAGATTAAAGAGATTCGGGGTAATACCTTCACATTTCACGTTCAGCTCGATATTTGAAGTTGCCAGTATCTCGCTACTAGTTTTACTTCTCATGGGTGTACGCTTGTATGTAAACATCTAATGACCAATGCTATGAATGCGATGAACCGTTGCGAAGAACGCACTGCGCACCTAGTTCACGTGACATGTTTTTTTCCCCGGCGATGTTCACCGATCTCACTTTGAAAGGGTCTATAGAAAAAGATTTACCGATTCCACGACTTCTACAAACATTAAAGTTGTATATATAGTTACTCATTTTATTTTCATTAACAGTCCTGATGCAGAAGTCCCGCCTGTCATTATTGCATTTAGCTACAATATTCTTGTGAAAGTATTTCTAAGAAAGTGATAATTACATTATAATCATTATTGAAAGTATGGCGTTTGTACACTAACAAGTTGAATAGAAACTGAAGTGGATGGTATATCCGTTGTTTTTGGATGCGGATGCAATTATCTCCAGACAATAAACCACACACTTTTTTTTGAATAAAAAAAGACTACCGAAATACAAAAGAAACACTAATGATCCCTAAAGTGTAGTGGTTCCACACCACAATGGATCGCACATTCCAAGTCAATGATCTCTTGAAACTCTGTGGTAAACATTGTTAATAATAAAGAAATAGTTTCATCAGGAATTCAAAAGAACATTATGAATTTTTCGTAGAAAAATTCCAGAATGGAAACTTACTATTTTTCCATACTGGTTTCAACAATTTGTCTGTTGTCTTCCTCAGTAGCTAGTGTTTCTAGTCTGGTTTTTTTCACGTGACATGTTTTTCCTGACGATGTTCACCGATCTCACTTTGAATGTTTCTACGAAAAATTCATAATTGTTAATAATAGTTTTCAAATGTCGAGCTTTGAACCAGATGTTGCTCCAATGTAATCCCAGCATACAGTAGAAAAGAACTGTGCACTGTGATGATGAAGACCGTTTCCCCCGACAGTTTAAACTTTAACACCTGATTTGCATTGAAATGTACAGAAACATGGTCCATTTAGAGGAACTTATCACTTGAGACGTTTAAACTTGCTTGATATCATTGTATTGAGAAATAGAATCCCAACTCTTATATTGAAACAGACTGATATGAACAGTATCAATAATAATAGATCCTCTAATGGACCATGATATTGCTGTATATTTCAATGCAAATCAGGTGCTGAATTATCTCAATGCACAGTGATTTTCTACCATGTCTACTGCATGCTGGGATTACATTAGCAAGCTCTGGGTTTGAACAATCTATGGATATTACACTGTATTGTCAGTAACAGAGACCCAATAAAATGTTCAGCATTTACTGGAATGTTACAAATTAACGAGCGTGTTCACATCTTATTACGGGTTCAACCCATGAAGTTTGTATTGTGCTTCAAGAAAACATGATAATTTCAATAAAACGAAATAATATTAATAGAGAATACTTATTTCAATAAATCATCATTATTTCAATAAATCATCATTATTTCAATGAAACAAAATGATTTTCAATAATAATTCTAATGTCATCTAAATCACTTTCTTTTGTGAAGATCAGTATTGATTTGCGGCCCTTCCTTTTATTGAAGTGTTTATTTCTAAATTATTACTCATAATAATACATGTACATAACATGAAATGAATATTCAATAAATGTAGGCAATCAATGATTATTGATAATCAATTAGACACACTATAACTTATTCAGTTTGCCATTGTGTGTATAAGCTATTTTTAACGGAATAAAGTAGAATGCCGGCGTCACAGAGTAAATAACAACAACGTCACTGATTAAATAAAACTATTTCAGATAAATTAATGAAAGTGCTAGTATTTTACTTTAACTTTACCTACACTAGTAACCAAAAGTATTAGGACACTTGGTTATGGTGTCAAAATCATCCCATATATTCAATTTGGAGTGTAATATTTCACTACGAGTTGAACAAATGTGTTGTTGAAGCCCTTCTCTTAATAAATTAATGTTTCCTACAACATCTGCTAATTCAATTGCATGGAACTGAAGAAAACATATGCCTTCTTCAAATCCCCCTACAAATGTCCCATTGGAAATAGCTCATGAATAATTCATCCACCTCATTATAGCCAACGTAATCCTATGGTGGGTAGTCTGCCAATTTTGTCTTCCTTTCAAAACAACCTTTCTCAATTGTTTGTCAATGGATTCACTCAAGTCAAACTAAATCCCATATTGTCACAAGTCTTTAATCTCTCACACATATTGACTCCTGATTTCTTCATTCATCTTCACAATAAGATATTTGGAAGAGAAATTTAGTTTCATTTTTGACACCTTTACTTTCATATTTTAAATGTAAACCAACCAAATTATCTGTACTTGTTCATAGCACCCATATAACCTGGGCCCACTACACAGGGCTATCATTTCATCATGACTTAACAATATTTGTCAAGCTATTTGACTCAAATAACTAAATATACATGTATCAATGCAAAAAAAACTTTATCACTGAAATATTGTTACAAATGTTTTCCTTATAAATAATAATGTCTTAAGTAGGAATATCATCCCAAATTTATTTTAACAAACTTTTAAGAACTTTCCATTGATTTTATAACCCTAAAATACCAAAAAGCTAACACAGTAGTTCAATAGATTCCCAGTGTTTTCTCTGAATTTGCAGCTTGCAAGGTGTCCTAATTACTTTTGGTTGCTAATGTATTATAGCTTATACTTTTAGAAAAACAAGTGTTGAACTTTGCGTGTGATGTACAAATAACGTGTGGGCGTTATCATGGTTATTGAAAAGCACAAGTGTATTTGAAGAACTATCAACTTAAATGATACTATATATCGGTTGGACCTGATAGTTTTATTCACGATCTGTAAATTCACGGCTTTAAACATGTCGCCAACAGAAACCTCGGGAATTGAAAATGACCAATCTTCTACATCAATCCTGCCGAAGATTAATCTCTTCTTTGCAGTGTTTCTACCATTACTCTCTGTTATGATAATAGTATGTAATGCTGCAGTTATGGTAGTATTTGTCAAAGTGCCTGCACTTAAATACAAGCCTAGTAACCTGCTTATCTTGAATCTATCGGTTTCTGATTTTGGGAATGGATGGGTTACGCTGATATTTATAACTCCGTATTTAATATTGGGATACTGGCCTTACGGGGAACTAGGATGTATGGTGGCAGTGTGTTTGACCGTCTCCATCGCATCCGTGTCTCTATCTACTCTCTGCGCCATAGCGCTTGACAGAGTGCTGCTTGTTGCCAAAGAATATTCGCACTATATTAAATTGCAATCACGATTTCGAATCAAAATTATCATCGGTCTATGTTGGATAATTGCTTTGATTCCAACGGCTTTGGAGCTGAGTATATGGGAGGTGGCAAAAGTAATCAACATGAAATCATCGGAAGTTAATTATGATTATACGTGTGTGTCGCCCGGTAAAATGATCCGCGCTTTCTCGCTGTTCATCTTTCTCTTCTTCAGTTTATTGCCAGTTCTGGTTGTGTTTACGTTAAGTGCTGTATTTGCATTCTTTCTGCGTAAACGCGTTAGGAAAAACCAACGTGTTGTCGTTGCTATTGATCCACAGGCTACCGACCGGCTAGCCATAGTAACCGGCCAGATTACTGTGATAAAAGCCGGTCAGATAGCCGAACCAATTGCTAGCGAAATTTCAGCTCAGGTACCCGGACAGGTTGCCGCACCAGTTGCCAGCCAAATTGCCCTTCCGGTTGAACACCACATTGCCGATCATCTTACTATTCAGAAAACCGAGTCTATGCCGGCTACGACAAGACCAATCGTGGTAACAAGTAAGGATCCCTACTCAACGTCTATAGTGCCTGAAAATGCTGAAAACCCAGCACATTATTTAGCCAATAGATTCCAAAACAGATACATTAAACCAGCTGCTATTTCAGCTTTGTTAGTACTCGCCATGGGTATATGCATGACGCCATATTGTGTCTATATTATTGCAGGGGCATTTTGTCCAACGTGCGTGGCGGGTATCGATTCAAAGATTCGATACACCTGTCTGTTGCTACTGTATGTCAACTCGCTGCTTAATCCATTACTCTACGCAATGACCCAACGAAAGATCACGCTTTATTATATGACTAAACTGCGTACATTTTTCAACCGTTTGACGCGACCGTAAACTGTTGACTATAATTGTCTGTAGAATGAATTGAGAACATTATTGTATTACTTAAATATCGTCTGCTCAATACGCCGAATACTTGAGGACAGTGGCGTGCGCAAAGGGGGGGGATGGGGGGGGGGGGGGCTCCCCCCCCCCCCCCCCCCTCCCCCCCAGTTTGGTCTACAGTCGGGGGAACCTACTGCCAGTCGGGGGAAACTACTGCCAGTTGGGGGATGGACTGTCGCTAGATTTTTTTGTGTGTGTGGAGGTGGTGTAATTCAAATAGACAAATAGTTGGCAAAATTATACATGTAGGCGACAAATTTATGCACCAGGTTGGTATAAAAAGGAAATGTTATGGAAAAAAAAATGATGAAAACGCTCATAATTGTCCATTAGGCCTAGTAGTTGTTTACTTGGATGTCTTTTTGACTGTGATATTGTGACTGTGCGAATTTTTTTTACTGTGCGAAATTTTTTGACCGTGCGAATTTTTTTGAACCTACCCCCCCCCCCCCCCCCCCCCCCCCCCCCCCCCCCCCCCCCCCCCCCCCCCCCCCCCCACTTACATGAAAATCACGACACGAGGTGACTGAGAAAAAAATTGGGGCTACCTTTGAGAATAATCTGAGTCGGGGGAATTTCATTTTTTAAAGTGGGCCCCCCCCCCAGTCACAATATCCTGCGCACGCCACTGCTTGGGGACCATCTGTTCATGTTCCATAAACGTCATGACAACCACAGTGGCTTCGACACAAGATGATTTGTAAATCGGTATGAATGCCTGCTAATATGAATCTACTGAACTAAGAGTCATAGCTATGGAAAAGTTCTGTTGGGTTTTTTAAAGTAGTATAAATGTCTTAGCCATGGAAAAGTTCTGTTGTGTTTTTTAAAGTAGTATAATGTGACTTTACACGCTTAGAAATGGGGGTTAAATGTTGCTGGGTACGAACGAAATGTGTAGTTTTTAACCCTATATAAAAAATATTGTGCTAAACATCGATTTCGTAAAATAACTTTTTACACATGCATTAGTTTACTATTGAATTCCTAGTTTTACACTCTGGAAGTGTAGAAAAGTGCCCGTAATTGGGTAAAACATGATTTGACACCATCCATGAAAGTGTAAGATTCATCGTAGTATCGTGTCCAGACTCCATTTTACATGACAGAAAGCGGATGTGAAGGAGGCTACTGCGCGATGTACCCTCTCAGTAGTAACAAGAAGAGTCTTGAAAAAGACAAACATCGCTTCGAGGGGGTTGAGTTCGAATGCAAGCAGAAATAATAGTCGGGTATGTACCGGGGGTTTCCGTGCACCCCCCACAGGACTTAACCAAACCAACTTATATAGGTGTCTTTTAGGGTCCTTAAACACATTTTAGATTTTAACAGTGAAAAAAATGGGATGTTCTCCTGATATCCAAGATGGCGTCCAAAATGGCCGCCAAAACTGGTCGAATCTCATAAAATGACATATTAGCAATTACATTGTATGGTGAAAGTATAGTTTTAATAGTGGGATGTATGTAGTAGACCACCAGACACTCATATCCAGACATTTTGCTTTGTTAACACGCCATAAAATTCCATATATTGGCATATATAAACCAACATGTATGATCAGAGTATAGTTTTAACAATGGGATGTATGTGTTAGACCACTAGAAACTCATATCTAGTATTTTTAATTTGTTAACAAACTTTAAAACCAAAATGACCGCCATAAAAGGTCATGTAGGGGTCATTATAGGTCAACCTGTGTACACCCCACGTTACCCACAGGACTACTGTCACCAAGCTTGTTTGCAATGACCTTTGACCCCTTTCTGTCAACACTTTAAACTATATATTTATTGCTGTTTTGGTAATAACGCAATCTGAGGCAATCTGAGGATGAGGAGCTCTACAATGGCGGTCTGTGGACAGGTCATAGATAGTGGGAGAAATGTGTGACTTTGCACAGTGACTTTTTAAAGATGTCTGCCGGGTCACATAACGAAAAAAAAGTTTCTGACTCCTTCACTTCTGGGTGATTTCAAGAACTTTTTGATACCCCCTCGTAAGTCCGATATTCATGATCTAAAATTCTAATGAAAGAGTGCAATATGTCAAAGATGGTGGAAAAAAACAACGGACCTAAATCTCATCGATTTTGATGATTTAAAGCATCGATGAATTGTGGGCATCGATGGGTACTAATCATTTTGGAACAGCCTATATACTATAATACATTATGATAATGTAAGCAGTGGTGGAACTTCAGATTTTGTTCAACTAGCCAGTAGGGCAGGTAACTCACAGAATTTACCTGCCCGACAAAAATTCCACCAGCCCAAGGTTTTTTTTGCAGCAAACAATTAAGAGCAAAACTACTTTTAAATGATGATACAATTACATGTTTTGTCTTTATTGTGCGATGTTCCACTTTAACCCTAGCCCGTAACCAGCTCCTCGTATTCATCATGTTCAATATCCTATCAACCTGATCTCCTCTATCATCTTTCATACTGCTCAGTGCTCAATCCCCAATCCTTAAAACATCTCGTGTTCAATAACTTCAATAGTTTACCGATACAGTCATGGACCAGCCCCATCTTATAACCCAGTCTGTTACTTACACTTTGAGCTTCAAATGTTACCCGCCAGTCGAACGGGTACCGTTGCATCTTCACGAAAGTTACCCGCTATGGGCGGGCTGGCGGGCGGGTCTTATTTCCACCCATGAATGTAAGCAATGTATTAGGCTGGTCAGGAGCTGTATGAATACGTCTGTAAGAGCCCAATACGTAACAATAGCCCAATACGTAACAGTGAAAATACTTCGAAAAATTAGAAGAAAGAAAAAAATAAATCAAAATGTAAGTACATGTACGTAACAATCAATACAGAGGGAGGGGGTGTGAAAATTGTGTACACTTTAATTTTGATCATTTTTTGTTCTTCTACATTTCACCTTTCACTGTAATACGTATTGGGCTATTGTTACGTATTGGCCTCTTACATACGTCAAGTCTCTCCCACGCTTCCTGCGTTTTATAAAAAGCATTTGGAAGCAGAGTGTTACCTCGGCTGATCAAGGTGATTAGCTTTTTCAAAAACAAACAACATTAACTGTGTATTGTATCATTAAACGTAATATTCTAAGATCGAATTGTTGAGATGTGAAAAAAGATTACACTACCTCAATCATGTCTATGAGGTTAAAAGGGGAACAACCATTAATACTTTCCACGCGGCAGGCCTCTGCAGACAGCATTCGAGTATGTTACAAAATGTTTCAAAAATGTCAGAAATATTTAAAAACATGATCATATTTGGAGTCACCATTAAAAAATGCAGTAAAATAAGTACAAACATGCCTAGTATTGGTTCAGTAATTCTTGAGATAAGACTTTGAAATATCGAAATGGCCCGAACAGTCTGTTTTGTGTATGGTATATAGCCACGGGGAAATTGTTAAGGGAGAGGTCCCAGTATCAATTTTGCATTTAGCTACAATATTCTTGTGAACATTTTTGTACAGGGTGTCTCAATAAAAACCGTGCACGTGTTTACCAAACTTATTGGTCATGAACTTCTAGAATTTGGTGTAACAACTGTACATATTAATAGACTATACGCTTAGCTTTCATATGCCGTTTATTTCATCTGATTTGGTTTGTCAATCTTGAGGTATGACCAATCAACTAAAGCTACCAAAATCGACGTTGTGCCACTTTACAGATTGCAATGAATATAAAGGGTAACTCCGGAGAGGGGGTTGGGGTTGTTACCACCCCTAAACAAATCTAATCCGAAATGCAGAGTATGCTATTTTGGGTACCATGGTATAACTAGAGGTTCCCTCTATCCATACATTCCAAAAAAAGTATAAACATCATACGCATGACGTCACAATGACGTCACCAAACATGGCCGACCTCAAATCCCGCCGTATTCGCTACACAGTGAAACAGGCCAAAAAAGAAATCTTCGCCAAAAAAGTTCCAAATATCGGAATTTCACCGGTTTTTTGCTTATAAGTAAGGGAAATGGTGTTTCTAACATATGCCTATGCTTTAATATTCAGGACCATACAATTAAAATATTTTTCAAAATGGCGATTTTTTTTTCTTCTTTTTTTTTCCTGATTTTTTTGATTTTTTTAAGGTGGCAACCATCCCCTACTATCGGACTTTGACGGCTTACCCTACCCCCGGGTAAGGTGGCACCCCTCAATTTGTTTTCGTCAAAATGAGCGCAGGGGATGTAAAAGCGCTCCCCCAAGACGCCCTAGGTCACTGTTCTTTACGTTTTAGCGCAATCGGCGACCACCCTCCCCTCCCTTAGGAGGACGAGGGTTTTAATGCTTATTCTTTCTGTAAAAGTGGCACAACGTCGATTTTAGGTAACTTTAGTTAATTGATCATATCTCAGGATTGACAAAACCAAATTAGATGAAATAAACGGCATATGAAAGCTAAGCGTTTAGTCTATCAATATGTATACAATTGATACAACAAATTTTAGAAGTTCATGGTCAATAAGTTGGGTAAACACGTGCACGGTTTTTTTTAGACACCCTGTATGAAAGTGATAATTACATTTTAATCATAATTAATAGCACATACACAGCCAGTCCAGAGTTCCACAAATGTCACTTATTGTACAGCTTCAGAATGCTATACATTTGACATCGTAAATAACCTGATTAATTACAGCGCTGTAATTATTACCCAACTTGGTGTGGGTGTGTGTGTGTTTAGTAGATGATTGTCTAAGTCTGGGTGAGTGAGAGGTGTCCTACGGTGAAAGTGGTTTGTTTCTATATTGAGGTGTCGGGTGTGCAGGGGTGTGTAGGGGTATAGTTCTGCCACATGAATCATCACTAAAAGTCACTGTCGATGAGTGCTATTAATTCCTTATAGCACTCGGCAGCCTATAAGTCATACTAATAGCACATACACAGCCAGTCCAGAGTTCCACAAATTTCACTTATCGTACAGCTTCAGAGTGCTGTAAATTTGACATCTTAAATAACCTGATAAATTATATCCCAACTTGGTGTGTGTGTGTTTAGTAGATGATTGTCGATCTTGATCAGTGTGTTGCTTGAATCAAAATTTCTAAGTTCTATCAGTGTCCAACTGTGCAGGGGTTTGTACAGCAGAATTCATCCACATAAATCATCACTAATACCAGTACTGTCGATGAGTGCTATTAATTCCTTGTAGCTTACGCTGCCTCGTGCTATAAGTCATACTAAAAGTATGGCGTATGTACACAGTTGAATAGGAACTGAAGAGGAAGCTTAAGGTGTACCCGTGGTTTTTGGATGCGGATGCAAATTGTCTCTAGACAATGACCACACACATCATTTCTCTTGAAAATCTGTGGTAAGCATGGTTTAACAATATTTGTTCAAATTACGTTGTATTTTCAGTAACAGAAATCCAATAGCATCTTCAGCATTTACTGGTGTGTTACAGATTTACGAGCGTTTTGAACAATGTATTAAGTGTGCAATGATCTGCTTTAATAAAACATAACCATTTCAATAAAACAAAGCAATTTTAATAAAGCATAGTAATTTCAATGAAACATAACTATTTCAATGTATTCAATAATGATTATAACGTCATCTCAATCACTTTCTTTTATGAAAAGCAGTATTGATTAGTGGACCCTCCCTTTTAAGGAAGTGTTTATTTCTTAAGTCTCACTCATTCATACCTTAACACTATACACGCGGTTATTAGTTCTACCAGATTCAGAACAGATTTTTTTAAAAACCTTTCCCAACTTTTTAGTTTTAAATGTAATAATTTTTAAATTTTTGAATCATTTTGTGAAATTTTGGAACTGTCGTCTGCAGACGCCTGCCGCGTGGAGAGTATAGATGAAATGAATATTTTATGAAATTTAGGCAATCAATATGTTTTTTGATGATCAATTAGACACATAAAAGGTATTTAGTTCTTATCTCAGCGTACTAGTCCGTTCACAACTTTTTGTTGAGTTGTTTTACACTACTTTTGTTCCTAGTTTATATTACTTTTTCCTTTGATACTATTTTCATCTTACTCTTTTCAAAGCTACTTCTCTTTTTCGGTTTCACTTTGGTTTCGATCATTTAGGTTGCTTGAGCAACCAGTTTGTCCATATTTATTTTGCTGTCTTGCGCAATGTATGTGTGTCTGACTGTCTGCCTGTCTGTCTGTCTGTCGGTCTGTCTTTGTGTCTGTCATGTCTGTCTGTCTCTAAGTCTGTCTGTGTATGCACACCAACCAAGTTTTAAAAAGATTACTTTATACTTTCATAATATTTATATAATCTCCCTATTATATTGATTTATCCTTGTAACATAATTGCTTATTTGTATTATCTCATCCATTACCATTTTTCCAAAGGGGTCGTTGACACGTGTAAGCTCTTCGTGAGTTTTTTTCAACGAAGCCTTGCATATATGCTATTGTATTGTATATTTTTTGCTCTGACTTTGTATTTATATGTTGTATATGCGAAATAAATAAACCTAAACCTAAACCTAAACCTAGTTTGCTACTACATGTAAGTTACTTCTTGATAAATTAAATTAAAACGCCAACATCACATAGTAAACAAAAACAAAGTCACTGATTCAATAAAACGATTCCGGATCAATTAAATAAAGTGCTAGTATGTACTTATACTTTGGCTTATACGTTAGTGCAAACCATATTTTGAACTTCGCGTGTTTTTGTACAAATAACGTGTGGGCGTTATGGAAAAGCACTTAGTCTATCTAAAGAATTATCAGCTTAAATGATACAATAAATCGGTCAAGGTCGGATAGTTTGACAGCTCTCTCACGTTTGATCTATATATCTACATCTATGAACATAGTCAATAATGTTGTCAAGAGACAATATCTTATTGAGAAAACAATACAGACGTCAGACAGAAACCTCGGGGGTTAAACATTACCAATCTTCTACATCATTCCCGACGAAGATTAATCGACGAAGATTAAACGTTGTTTACAATGTTGCTCAAAATTGTGTTTAAAATGTGTTCAACATTTTGAGCAATATCGTTTAAAATGTTAAACAACGTTGAGCGATTCATTGGTTTACTTTTGGTTGTTTAAAAATGTTACAATGCATCCCAGGTTAACGAACACACTCATAGTATAATACACCTAGCACATACAGTCCCTGACCAGGTGCTTTGAGGTTGGCTAATGCAAAATAGAAAATCGGTACTAAAAATCTGAGATAAACAATAACTGAGCAAATTCCTTCTCCGCAGTTTGATACCTCATTCAACAAAATCGAATGGATACTTTTAAAGTTATGGCGATTTCAATGACCGCGCATAACAACAGCAAAGTTGCACTAGGTATTAGTAGAGTCATTATCTTGGATTCCGTGACCATTTTCTTCCTACCTTAGTTTCTTAGTGAATTTGTCAACTAGAACCATTTTAAAAGAAAATGAGCTCCCATGCATTTCTCAAAAGTGACGGGAACGTTCTTTTATAGCGCAAATTCCAAAATGGCCGCCATACAGGGGCCCAAAAATTCAAATGGCTTTAATTAAGCTAAAAAGCACACCAAATTATTCGGATGAGCACAAGGATTCCGAAAAAGTATAGTTTGTTCTACTTCCGATGTTTGGTTTACGAGTTATCGGGTAAAACGTAAAAAAGTCGTTGACCTTTACATATGGGGTCAAAATTTAAACTTGCTCCGATTTTGAAAAACAATATCTCATATTGTTCGTATGATCACAAGGATTCCAGAAATAGGGGTTTTTTTTACCACCGGGAATATTTTGTGTAGGTCAAAAGGTCAAGGTACACCTGACTTATATAGAATCTGACCTTTTGACCCCTTTATAAGGTACAACAGACACTATAGGTGGTAAACACTATCATTTCTGGAATCCTTGCAATCAGACGAACAATTTGAGATATCATTTGTCAAAATCGGAGGAAGTTTAAATTTCGACCCCACATGTAAAGGTCAACGACCTTTTTACGTTTTACCTGATAACTCGTTAACCAAACATCGGAAGTAGAGCAAACTATACCTTTTCGGAATCCTTGTGCTCAGCCGAACAATTTGGTGTGCTTCTTAACTTAATTAAAGCCATTGAATTTTTGGGCCCCTGTATGGCTGCCATTTTGGAATTTGCGCTATAAAAGAACGTTCCCGTCACTTTTGAGAAATGCATGGGAGCTCATTTTCTTTTAAAATGGTTCTAGTTGACAAATTCACTAAGAAACTAAGGTAGGAAGAAAATGGTCACGGAATCAAAGATAATGACTCTACTATATAGGAAATCATTGATTTAAGACAAAATGATCTCGCTACTAATTTTACTTCTTATGGGTGTGTGCTTGTATGTACATATCATGAAAATAGTAAACCCTCTCACTTTGAAAATGGTCTATAGAAATGGTCTATAGAAAAAGATTAACCGATTCCACGACTTTTGCAAATGTAACGGACGTCGGTTTTGCCACCTTGTCCATCCCCTGATTCAACACATGGCAACACAACTTTATGACGATGCCTTTAGAGCATAATGTCTCTTGTCCTATTAATTCCGAACACGACGTCAGAATATCACAGATCTTGTCCATATATTCCTATGTTATCGACGAAGAAAGCCATAAGAATTCTTGAGACGTCATCTTGTCTCACGCAATCTTTTCCAACTTCATAAGTCACACGAGAAACATCGTTCCCTTTCGTGCTACAGTCTCCTCGTATCAGCATAGAATCCACAGGTTTTCACGTGTAGCATATCCCGTACACAAACGAGTCTATCCAATTGTCTATTCCGCTTTAAACGCTTTAGCCATGGCAAATAATATGGTGAATATTATTCCAGGGCGAACTGTTGATTTACTACATCTTTGTTTACATTAACAAGGCGGTATCCATCATCAACATATCAATGCGTAGGTCAGAAACAGTTTAATTCTGCCATGACCTCAATCCATGAATGACTCCAGTCACGGGCTGTCGATAGTGTTATTTTGTTTGTTGACACGAAGGGAAATCCCGACAGTTGTAATTCAATGCAAGCAATGAATGCGTGTATGTGAAGCAAGTAGCGGTAGCATTTTCACACCTGTGTGACTACTTTTATCAATGTTGGATGGCATTTGACAGCCAATGCAGCGATCGTCAATAAGGTATTTTTAGAGTTATGGGACTTTTGACAGTCACGAAATGGTAAACAAACCAATAAGCATACTTGCGTTAATAAATATTAATCAAAAATACAGTTCCGTTACACAAACATCAAAAGTTGTATTTACTCTTTTTATTTTCATTAACAGTCCTGATGCAGAACTCCCTTAAGAGGAAGTCCCGCGTGTCAATATTGCATTTAGCTACAATATTCTTGTAAAAGTTTTTCTAAGAATGTGATAAACACATTATACATGTTATAATCATTATTGAACGTATTGCGCTAGTAAACTAAATAGAAACTGAAGAATATGGTGATCCATTGTTTCTGGATGCGGATGCAATTGTCTCCAGACAATGAACCACAAACTTGTTTTTGAATAACAAAGAGACTACCAAAATGCAGTAAAATGCACCAGAAATGCTAAATGATCCCTAAAGTGTAACTGGTTTCAGACCACAATGGATCGCAAAATCTGTGGTAAACATTGTTGACCATATTTTTTCGAGGTTTGAACACTCTATGGACATTACACTGTATTGTCAGTATCAAAAACAAACAAAAAATGTTCAGCATTTAATGGCGTTTTACAAATTAACGAGAGTTCAACAAATGAATTTTGCATTGTGCTTCAAGAAATAATAATTGCAATGAAACAAAATAATATTAATAAAGCATACTCATTTCAATAAAACATTATTATTTCAATGAAACAAAATGATTTTCTACAATAATTCTAATGTCATCTTTCTTTTGTGAAGAGTATTGATTTGCGGCCCTCCCTTTTATTGAAGAGTTTATTTCTAAATCTAAAGGCC